>CM064582.1:49277115-49504244 GCA_032716605.1 Paralithodes platypus | reverse complement strand
TTAGTATACCTTCACAGAAAACTGATGTAGAACTATAAGTAACTGGAAGGTAAGTATCCGAACACCCTACATAAGAAGAATTGATTCCCGTTATTTATATAGCTGTCAAATCCTTTAATACCGAATCCAATACTATTATGATCAATGTTATGCATCAACAGTTTATTGGTGTATACTCTTGTGCTCTGTTCCCGCCTTGTTTAACAGTAAGATTGTAGTTTGCCTCACAGTATCATTATCCCCTCTATGGAGCAAGGTTTGCGACGAGTTGGGATAATATGGCCTACATGAATAACATACTGTATATGGCAGATAGAGTGACGGCTTTCTTGTTATGATATAACCAACACTGGTATCTTCATATTACAGGTGAGTAATGAGCAACACACCAATTGGCGTACGAGTTCGATAATATGGCCTACATGAATACATACGTATATGGCAGATCGGAGTGCGCTTCGTATGATATCACCAACACGGTTAATACCTTCAGCTATTACAGTGTATAATGACAACACAACAAATTGGCGACGAGTTGGGATAATATGGCCTTACATGGAATAACATACTGTATAGGTCAGTAGAGTTGACAGCTTCTGTAGGAATATAACCAACACGGACCTCATCTTACATGTGTAATGACAACACAAACAAATGGCGCTAGTTTGGATATAGGCCTACTGAGGAACACTAAACTGATATGGCAGAATGGACAAGTGACGGCTTCTGTATGATATTAACCAACCACTGGTATCTTTCATATTACAGGTGAGTAATGACAAACACAACAAATTGCGACGATTGTGATACTATGGCCTACATGAACTAACCACTGTATAGGGCAGATAGAGTGCCAGCTTCTATATGATATAAGCCACACTGTATCCGCATATGACAGGTGATTAATAACACAACAAACAAATTGGCACGATTTGATAATATGGCCTACATATTAACTACTGTATATGGCAATAAATGACGGCTTCTGTATTGATATAACCACACTGTTATCCTCATATTACAGGTGAGTAATGAAACACAACCAATTGGGCGACGACAAAGTGGAGACGAGCTCAGCAGCACCCCCGGAGCCTAGCCTAACCTAGTAGCCTAGCCCTACTCATCACTATGCCAAGTCTGGATGTACCTCCCCCTTACGGCATTCTCGGTAAGCAGAGGACCCCCCTCATCAGTACGCACAGAATGGAAGAAGTGGAAGACAAGTTTCCCCCATTTCTTAGTAATCAAACCTGCCACTGGAGTCACAAACCTTGTACAGCAGAAGAGCATTGTTACTCCATGCAGCAGGTCCTGAGGTTCAAGGACATTTTTGAAACCCTGCCAGATCCCAAAGGTATATTGAGAAACGTACACATGCATCTAGATACATATTTTTCACCACCAGTTAAACTTTAGGTATGAAAGATTTCCTATTTTTCCTCAAACGTGGTTCAAGCACCTCAGGAATCAACAGATGCTTTTGTTACTAGCCTTAGGAAATTGCTTCTCCTCTTGTGACCCAATTATCATTAGATATAGGATGAATCATAACAGATCCATGTTATAATTTAACTTGGGCATCTTCTGAATTAAGGAAAAAGTTTACTTCCAGGACTCCCCAAAGTCAAAACTGTATAAAGGTTCTCCATATTGCTAGATCACTTGAAGGCCAGCTGAACCTACAGGCCAAAACAATAGAAAAGATCCTGACAGTAGTTAAACAGACAAGCCAGGTAAAAAATGGTTGTCAGCAAGCAGCTTACCAGATTAGTCAACCAGTTAGGCCTACTAACACTAACAACCACAGTCATGATAACAAAGCGTATAGCATTTTAATCAGGACATGTATTATAGGTGTGGTAAGACCAGATCATGTACTCCAATGGGGATAGAACAAAGTGTCCTTCCACAGGACAACACTTAGCCACCAATGTGGAAAACTAGGCCATTTTTTGGTAAACAGTGCAGATTTAAAAAAGATTAACTCAACTTCGGAGAGGTCAGAGCAACCAGTCCGCAGACACGAGGTGTGTAGTCAGGAGCACAACAAACTGTTCTGATGCTAATGATACACTTTGCTTTTAGGAATTAAACGACTGTAAGTAATGTAAATGATAGGGATCCCCCCCACAATTTTGGCGATGTATGTTTTTCTAAATGGAAAACTCAGTATCCATGCAGTTAGACACTGCAGCTGAACGTAACGGTTAGTAGTCCTGAGGGAAGATTGCCTAAGGGTCCTTTTTTTTTTTATTCCCAAACATAAATATTCAACCTTTGTACTAAGATATTGTAATGGACTATAATAATCAAGCGATTCAGGTTAAAGGAGCAGCCAACGTTTCGATGTGAGTTTACGTACCAGCAAGAGTTCAAGAGCTTTACCACCTAACCATTGTTGAAGTAAGAGGCCGATGCACTGTTTGGGAATGTTGTCCTAGATTGGTTGAAGCACATCCCATTAAATTTACAAAGTGTGACTAAAAGTCAAACTCTAACATTAACAAAGAAACAGCAGTAAATCATTTGTTAACTAGGAATTTCAAAGATATCCTTTGATGTTAATGTTGGGACAGGTGAAGGGAGTGGCAGGCGCCATTTTTTGGTCTCTTAAACTTCCTTATTTAGCGGGTGGTAAGGTAGTTTTACACTGTACTCGCCTTCAAGCGGGGCAGTAATCCCGAAATATTCGCGGCTCAATTTCACTCGCCCTAGCGCTGTTACTCCTGGCTCCAATGCGAACGAAACGAATCATTTTTGGGAAAGAGCAACTCTTCGCTTCCCCTATATAAGTCTATGAATGGATGTTATGAGATGAGTGTGGGAGGGTGGGAAGAGGTGATGGAAGAGGCAGGTACTTTTTTTTGGTCTATTTCGCCGCGCGCGGTTCGGATGCGTTCGCTTTGGCCTGACTTTCGGCCAGCTTCATCTTATCGCAGCGGTTTCTACTATTCCTTCGGTAATCGGTCTTATTTTTTCCCTGCATTATTCTCTTCTCCTCTATTTCGGTATTCTCTGTATTCTCTCTCTCTCCTCCCTCGATCTCTCTATTTCTCTTTCTTTCTCCTTCTCTCCCCTCCTGTCTGGCCTGTCTGCTCCTCCTCCTCTGGCTCGCTCGCTTTCCCCCTCTCCTCGCGCTCCCTTTCCTCCTCTTCCTCATCCTATATGTAATTCTCATTATTATTTTCTGCTAAGCGAATCCCTCTATTTCAATTTAATGTGCTTGTTAATAGTTTCTGTATGATTATATCTTGTTCAGCCTCTTTCTTCAGTTCAGTTTCTGTATGTCTCTCGTTTTTTCCCCTCTTGCTCATCCGTATATGTAATTCTCAATTATTATTTTTTCTAACTAATCCCTCTATGCATTTATGTGCGTGTAATATTTCTGTATTATATCTTTGTTCAACTCTTTCTTCAGTTCATTTTCTGGTTATTCTCTCTCCTCTCTCTCTCTCTCATCATCGCGTCTCGTCTCGGTCTCTCTCTCTCTCTCTCATCTCTCTCTCTCTCATCGTCGCTCCTCTCTTCTCCTCCCTCTCTCCCTCTTGCATGTCGTCTCTCTTTCTCTCTCACCTTCGCTGTGTCTTTGCAGGTGTTTTTGGTTTTGTTTTAAAGATATAATATTATTTCACAACACATTTCCAAATCACCCTATGGGTAGTGTTGAAGACTCATTTTTTGTTTGTGGTGTTCCCAGGAGGTGTTATCCACATGTGATTGAGGTAGGCAAAAGGCAGTTATGTGATTGAGGTAGGGAAAAGGCAGAACTGCCTATATCGAGTGTATGACTGGGATTGAGGTAGACAAAAGGCAGAACTGCCTATAGCGAGTGTATGAATGTGATTGAGGTAGACAAAAGGCAGAACTGCCTATAGCGAGTGTATGAATGTATGTATGAATGAATGACATGGATGTAGGAGGTAGACCAAGAACCAGATGGATGGATGAAATTCGAAACTTTTGATAGACGTATATAACTCGGTATACTGTAGAAGTAATTCCTTACAATTTTCCGTACATCGTGATATAGACGCCTATCAAATGAGTGCAACCAATATACGGTATATATATAAATATATATATATATATATATATATATATATATGTATATATATATATATGTATATATATATATATATATATATATATATATATATATATATATATATATATATATACTGTATATTGGTGTATATTGATTGCAATCATTTGATAGGCGTATATATCACGGTGTATATATATATATATATATATATATATATATATATAGATATATAATATATATATATACCGTATATTGATGGCAATCATTTGATAGGCGTATATATCACGATGTACGGTACATTGTAAGGAATTACTTCTACCGTATACCGTGATATATACGTCTATCAAAGTTTCGAATCTCATCCATCCATCTGGTTCTTGGTCCACCTCATACATCTATGTCATTCATTCATACATACATTCATACATTCGCTATAGACAGTTCTGCCTTTTGTCTACCTCAATCACATTCATACACTCGCTATAGGCAGTTCTGCCTTTTGTCTACCTCAATCCCATTCATACACTCGCTATAGGCAGTTCTGCCTTTTCCCTACCTCAATCTCATAACTGCCTTTTGCCTACCTTACCGTAAGCAATTTACTGACGCCTGCCAATAATACGCTGAAAAATGCTTGCAATCAAAATTTCAAACAATTTGAGGTCACATGCAATTATATATGTATAGGTAGACCCAGAGAGGAAGAGACAAGAGAGAGAGAGAGAGAGTGTCGTGATAATAACAATGTTACATATGTATCGTATATATGAAAAATAATATATACGGTAGGCCTACATATGTTCCCCACAATCATATAATGCCAAGCACAAATATTCAATCTTTCGTTGTTTGTATTACCGTAAGAAATTTACTGATCACCTGCAAATAATACGCTATAAATGCTTGCAATCTCTCTATTTTCTCTAATCTCTCTCACGCCTCCTGTCTCTCTCTCTCTCTCTGGCTCGCTCGCTTTCCCTCTTCCTCATCCGTATATGTATTTCTCATTATTATTTTCTCTAACTAATCAGTCTATTTAATTTATTTGCTTGTAATATTTCTGTATTATTATATTTGTTTCACTCTCTTTCTTCAGTTCAGTTTCTGTATTCTCTCTTTCTCTCTCTCTCTCTTCCTCATCCGTATATGTAATTCTCATTATTATTTTTCTATAAATCCCTTTCTTTATTTGCTTGTAAAAAATGTCTGTATTATTATATCTTTTTCACTCTTTCTTCAGTTCAGTTTCTGCATTGTCTCTCTCTCTCTCTCTCTCTCTCTCTCTCTGTTTCGCTTGCTTTGCAGGAATTTTGTTTTTGTTTTATATATAATATATAATAATTTACTTATCATTACTTACTATATCGTATAAACAATAGTAGGTAGCCAACTTACCATAATACCGATACACCAAACCGATACCCATGCGGTTATGTTTATCACCTGTTTACTAAAGTGCCACCATTATCGATTTTCTTCGAGCCGAATGCTCCATTCGGGAGGGTTACCAATTGAAGTTAAATCCGCTAGCATATATTGTTAGATGTAAGACATGATAAATACCACTAGAAATATGAATTGGCAAAATCCATATAATATCACTTCGAAATTGTTCTGAAATTTCAAAACAAAACCGCTAGTGTAAGTCATTGTTGCTAGATCGAAGTAAAGGTCTCTAGATCTAGCGGAAGTCGCTATACGTATTGGCAGTACTGCACACTGCCGACTGCGATACGTTGTTGACATTGTTGTTGATGTTCCAGTGGAGGGATGAACAAAATATTTTCCTTGTCCAATAATAGCTATTTCATAGTCCCACAGGACTTATTTTGATATATTTATCAAATTTACTGAACGCCTGCAAATGATATGCTATCAAATGCTTGCAATCAAACTCTCAAGCACTTTCAATGTCACATGCAATTATACAAGTATATAGGTAGACCCAGAGAGGATTAGACAGACAGAGAGAGAGTGTTGTGATAATATAACAATGTTACATATGTATCATATATATGACAAAATAATATATACGGTAGGCCTACATCTGTTCCCCACAATCATATAATGCCAAGCACAAATATTAAATTTTTCGTTATTTGTATTACCGTAAGAAATTTACTGAACGCCTGCAAATAATACGCTATAAAATGCTTGCAATCAAACTCTCAAGCAATTTCAATGTCACATGCAATTATAAAAAGGTATATTGTAGACCACAATCTTCGCCAAGCTTCGTTGTTGCTTATATTATCGTGAAAAATTTACCGTATACCCTGGTTATCGTGAGAAATTTACCGAACGCCTGCAAATAATACGCTATAAAATGCTTGCAATCAAACTCTCAAGCAATTTCAATGTCACATGCAATTATAAATGTATATATAGGTAGAGAGACAGACAGAGAGAGAGAGGTCAAGAACATCTGCTAGGTGTGATTTTTCCCTGGGAGGGAAGAGAAGATTAGTTAGGGGCGTGCCCTGGCCTACATCAGAGAAAGAGAGTACCAAGGAGTACAAAGGTGTAGAAACAAAGAGAGTGAGACAGAGAGAGAGAGAGAGTGTCGTGATAATATAACTATGTTACATATGTATCATATATTATGATAAAATAATATATACGGTAGGCCTACATCTGTTCCCCACAATCATATAATGCCAAGCACAAATATTCAATCTTTCGTTGTTTGTATTACCGTAAGAAATGTACTGAACGCCTGCAAATAATACGCTATAAAATGCTTGCAATCAAACTTTCAAGCAATTACAAGGTCACATGCAATTATAAAAAGGTATATTGTAGACCACAATCTTCGCCTAGCTTCGTTGTTGCTTATATTATCGTGAGAAATGTACGTTATAACCCTGGTTATCGTGAGAAATTTACCGAACGCCTGCAAATAATACGCTATAAAATGCAAAGGACATTTCTTGTAGAGTGCAATTTTGAGGACGTAATGTGCTCTGAGAGAGAGCGGAGCGGTGATTAGAGCATAATGTACCTCCTGACCGCTCGTCACAGCCGCCGTGGACCTACTACAGGGAATTATATAAGGAAATTACCGTAGTTTAGGGTTTTGCACTCGTGTTGCACGATCGTTGAAAGACAACCAATGATCGTAGAAGGATGGTTCGGGTGTCATTGGAAAGCTCAATTTACGCCCTTTCAGGGATACATACTTGTATTACGCTCTGGGTCTTGTTTATGCATGAAAAAGAGCACTAAACAACCCCATTTAGGGTAAAAAAAAAACCCGCTGGGCGGCACAGGGAAATATACTCCACCACCCGCTCGTAAGGTGATAAAATGCTTGCAATCAAACTTTCAAGCAATTATAAAATATAAATTGTACTTACCAACACCCACACCAGTATATTCTTCGTCAGGAACGTCTTCAATATGGTCAACGGTCTGTCCAACATCAACCTCAACATCAACCCCACGCAAATTATGCTTGGGATGAAAGCCTATGATCGGGTTATTTTCGTCTTCCGAGTCATCCACACTACCAAAACTCTCACCCAGACATTCGACGGTTTCATCCAACAGCTTATTAGAAAGTTCTGAAGAGTTCAGCATGATATCTAGTTCCTGGGTGGTAAGCCGGGCGTGGTTAGTAGGGTGGCGCGACGCACTAGGGATGGCGGCCACCGAATCGAACACGGGCAAATCTTGACCTTCCATTATGGCTGCTTGAGGGTCACTGAGTCACGGTCACGCAGTGGGGATATGTGGGTGGGCCCTTGTAGTATACCGCCTGACCACCTGGTTCCGCTTTCCACCTAAATTAGGGTGGGAATACACCCACGGACTTAAGTCCGACCCCGCCATTTAGTCCAATTATCTCGTACCGGACTTAAGTCCGACCCCGCTAATAAAGGGTTAAACCTGATGTCACTCCAAAATTCTGTGCTCCTAGACAAATTCTTTTCGCACTAAAACCCGCGGTTGGACAGGAGATTGCAAGATTAGAAGCAAATGGGACTTGGGAGAGAGTTACTTACTCAACGTGGGCCACTTCTTTAGTTCCTGTAGTTAAGAGTGACGGAAGTATTAGATTATGTGGTGACTACAAAGTAACACTAAACCCTAATTTACAAGTAGCTCAACATCCTCTTCCTAGACCTGATGATATGTTTGCAGCACTAAGTGGATGTAAAATCTGTTCTAAAATAGATCTTAGACAAGCATTTCAACAGCTCCAAATGGATGAAAAATCACAGGAAATATGTACAATCAATACCCACTTAGGTCTGTTCCGCCCAAAGAGATTGCCTTACGGTGTTGCTAGCAGTCCAGCACTTTGGCAACAGACAATGGACAGAATTTTCCATGGTCTCTCAAGTACATTTTGTTTTGTTGATGACATATTAGTAGCAGGTAAAGATATAGCAGAACATCAGGCGAGACAAAAGGTAGTTTTAGAGAGATTCAGAGACAATGGACTGAGGATCCGCCAAGATAAATGTCAGTTTCAAGTATCATCCTTAGAATATTTAGGATTCAGAATTGATGACAATGGTATCCACAAGACTAGTGAGAAAGTTACAGCAATCAGAGATGCCAAGGTGCCTGAGAATGTGGGTGAGTTACAATCATTCTTAGGTTTAGTAACTTTCTATGGTAGGTTCATTCCTAATTTAGCCACTATAGCTAGTCCACTGTATCAGCTCACACAAAAGAATACACAGTGGAACTGGACAGATTCTTGTGCAACTGCAGTAGAGCAGATAAAGTCAGAGATTACATCTTCTAGATTCCTTACTCATTTTCAACCTGACTTGCCAGTGAAGTTGGTGTGTGATGCTTCATCAATAGGTATTGGTGCAGTACTTGCTCATGTCATGCCAGATGGTGTAGAAAGACCCATTGCATTTGCTTCCCGTGTTCTAAACAAAGCTGAAAGAAACTACTCCCAGATTGAGAAGGAAGCATTAGCTCTAGTGTATGGTGTAAAAAAGTTCCACATGTATTTGTATGGAAGAACACGATTCACACTAGTTACTGACCATCAACCTTTATTAGCCATTTTAGGACCTAAGGCGGGCTTACCCAGTCTAGTAGCTGCCCGACTCCAACGATGGGCTATCACACTAGCCGCATACTCATATGATATAGAGTATAGGCCAACCGGTAAGATGGGAAATGCTGATGCCTTGTCACGTTTGCCAGTGGATAAAGCTCCATCTGACCATGACAGTACTATACTTCTAATTGAGAGTTACAACCTTCCTATCACAGCACAGACCATAGCTAAACACACAAAACAAGACCCAGTACTATCAAAAGTTCTACAAGCTTTAACTTCAAGTCGTAATTTAATGTCAGATCAGGGAGACTGCCATTCATATCTGTCAGTGTGGTCCGAGCTTACCACAGAGCAAGGTTGTATTCTTAGAGGTGCCAGAGTAGTGATTCCAAAATCTATGCAAAACCAGGTTCTCAAGGAAATCCATGCAGATCATCAAGGCATAGTAAGGTCTAAATCAATTGCCAGGAGTTATGTGTGGTGGCCTGGGATGGACAAAGATGTTGAGAAACATGTGAGGGGATGCCCTAGTTGCTCAGCACAACAAAACGACCCCAGACCAGCACGCATGCATCCATGGGAATTGCCTAGACATCCATGGCAACGTTTGCACATTGATTTTGCCGGCCCATTTTTAGGTCATACATATCTGATCATAGTGGATGCATACAGTAAATGGCCAGAGATAATTCCAATGCAGTCAACTACTTCACAAGCGACAATAAAGGCTTTAATGCCAGTGTTTGCCACGCATGGATTACCTGAGCGCATTGTGTCAGATAATGGCCCTCAGTTCTGTTCTGTGGAATTTCTTGATTTCCTAAAGGTGAATGGCATTCAACATACTAGGTCCGCTCCTTACCACCCAGCAACTAATGGAGAGGCAGAGAGGTTTGTTCAGAGTTTTAAACGCAACATGAAGTGCCGGGGAGCTATACCTTCCAATGTAATCACTTGCATCAGTAAATTTCTGCTAACCTATCGCAATACTGAACATGCCACTACTGGACAAACACCTTCAAATTTGCTGATGGGAAGGAGAGTCAGGAATAGAATGGATTTGATGATGCCAAACACTCAGATACATCTCAACAACCAACAGTGGACACAATTAGAACAACAGGGTAAAGTTAGAAATTTCACTCCTTCATGTCCGGTCAAAGTTAGGATGTATAACACAGCACACAAGTGGTCTCCAGGTAAGATCACAAGACAGATAGGTAACATGAACTATGAGGTAGAAGTGGAAGGAAGGATTATGAGACATCACATTGATCAACTACTACCAGACACAGTTAATTCTGACCAACCAATCATATCCACACCAGTACCAGTACAGCCACACACAGTTAACATTGATCAGCAGCTCACATGACACTCAGAATCTAATAACACACATGTGGATGGACAGACAAGTGAAGAAACAAATCACACTAACAAAGACACAGAGATCCCAGATAACACTAACCAAGACACAGAGATTCCAGCAACTCGTAGGGTACTACCTAACAGGCAAAACCGAGGTGTTCCAAGAGAAAAGCTGGATCTGTAGGTTAAGTTAAAGTACTTAAGTTTTAAGATTTAAAAATGTAGATATGTTATGTTATAATTCTACAGAATCATCATTATTATTATGAGAGTACCCTACTGCATGTGTGCTTTTACTTTTCTCACAGGGGGAAGGAATGTAATGTAATAGTATACCATTAGTATACCTTCAAAGAAAACTGATGTAAACTATAAGTAACTGAAGGTAATGATCCGACACCCTACACGAAGAATTGGATCCTTTATTTATAGCTGTCGAATCCTTTATACGGAATCCAATACTATTATGATCAATGTTATGCATCAACAGTTTATTGTTTATACTCTGTGCTCTGTTCCCACCTTCTTACAGTAAAGATGTTGTTTGCCTCACAGTATCATTTATCCCCTCTATTGACAAGTTTGCGACGAGTTGGGATAATATGGCCGACATGAATAACATACTGTATATGGCAGATAAAGTGACGGCTTCTGTATGATATAACCAACACTGGTATCTTCATATTACAGGTGAGTAATGACAACACAACAAATTGGCGACGAGTTGGGATAATATGGCCTACATGAATAACATACTGTATATGGCAGATAAAGTGACGGCTTCTGTATGATATAACCAACACTGGTATCTTCATATTACAGGTGAGTAATGACAACACAACACTGGGGCAAAGATATAGCCACTTCATAGAAATATTAATAAGTGAGTCTCTAAATAGCACTGTAACACTGTAGTACTGATAGAGTGAATCTTGGGTAGTATTTGATTGGTCTGGTCCTGGTTATCTTGCGTCCGTGATGTTGGGGGCTAATGACTGGTTCCGCGGCCGTCCAGATGGTCCATATGTAGAAAGTTCTCAAGACGGATCTCTTAGCGATCGTTGCTGGTTACACTCTTATATACCCTCTGGTTTCTAGACCTGAATCACAGATATTAGTAACTTCCTGTCAATCTGGATCGGAATTAATGCCAAGCGCCTCTCACGTCGATCGCTCAGCTTCCCGGTCTGTATGAAGGTTATAAGGTGTACGTAGATTTCTTTTACGTGGACAGATCCTTCTATCGAAATCTGCCACGGAGTCTGCCGGCTCTGGAACTCAATTCTCAGGAACAAACAATGATAGAGCTAGAGGTCAACACAAGGGACCAGCCACAGGTTGGTGTCTATCTTTCAACTGATTTTACTGGGGGCTGGAGCTCGGTTTATAGGTTCGGTTTTGGACCCTGTAGGCAATAGGGATCTCAAGTTTTGATGGATTTATTTGAGCTCTCAATTGATACGGGAACTAGGTAAGGTGGTGATTACTATTGTGGCACATGGCTGTATGGAGCCTTCATAATGTGATATAACTGAGCCTTAGTAATAGGTACTATTTTGGCTATACTGGAAGTGTTTAGGGGAGAGAGACTGGATCTACTTTGCGAGGAGGTTTGGGACATCTTTGATAGGAGCGTCTCTCTTAGATTTCTCAGTCTTCATTCTATGGTATAGCTGAGGTGCTAATTTGGTTATCGGAGTATGCAAGAAAGGTTAATGGGTTATTGTGGGTTAATAGAGGTTAGTAAGGGTGTTAGTCATACATGGTTAGTTCATTGATAGGAAGAATTCCTGTGCTACCTGGCAATGACCCGGAAGTCAAAACAGGGGTCAGGTATACCTCCGCAGGGGTAGGGGTCTCCCTCCTCGGGTGGGTGAATGGGGTAGGTGCGCGTCCTCTCTCTGTGATGGTCGTCTGGGCGGCTGTGGCTGGGGGCTTGCCATATTACAAGTGTTTGTAATAACCCTCTGTTTATGAGACAGATGTGGGTGTTCGTAATACCAAATCCGAAGGTGCCTTGATCAGCTGGTTTAATTGGTTGGGTTGTTAATTGGGTTGTTGTTGGGTTGTTAACCATTGCATGGTTTGTTGGATGTGGTGGAGACTGGGTTGCTAACTCTGCCACATTTATCTGGAAGTATGGCAATAGAGGTTAGTCACTGGCGAGGCGGCTAGCCTCGCACTGACGATCATTTGGTACAGGGTTGTGAATGGGTTGTGAGGGAATAGATGGCATGCAAAGGGTTAGTAAAGTTCTAATGGTGTTCCTTCCTACTGGGGGAAGGTAGGCTGGATAGGAGTATATATACAAAAGGTTTGAGAATGTTAGTAACGGAAAAGTTAAGGATATTCAGGGGGTATGGTGGAGAGGCTAGGTTAGGAGGGAGTCGAGGAGCGTGGGGGGTTAACGAGAGGGAGAGGGTTAAGTGGGGCTACGTGGAAGTTTGACCCTAAGGTCTCTGGGCGTAGGGGTGGCATTAGGCTACAGTTGGTATCTTAGACTGGGGGTTAACGACAGGGAAGGTAGGTTAATCAAACGCTACCGGGGGATGAGCAATAGGTGGTGGTATAGGAGTCTGGAAATTATAGAATCATTGTGGACTGTGGGGAAGATGAGGTTAGCTGTAGGTGTGTGCTTGACTGTGGATAAAAGTAGAGAAAAACATAGTGTATTATTACTCGTCAATACGATGGGTTATGGACACTATTAGTTGACACGATTTCTTGCTGATCTAGTTGTCCCTGGGAACTGCGTTTTCTATGAAATATATACCAAAGAAAGCGGCAGTTCGTAGGGGTAGCTTCGTTATTGTTTCGTGGTAGATATGCGTCGAGACAATGGTAAAAGAGGGTTATCTATACAATCTCTGGTTGGGGTAAGAATTAGAGTTACTGCATGGTTGCTAACATCTTCAGTCATTATCTCTGTCTAGGTCTTACAGGAATAATGGTTATATATACAATGGTGTACCCGTGGGTATCATAGTTTCTTATCAATTATGACATGGGGGTTAACATATTACTTCTCGGATGGAGAACATACATAGATTTATGGGGGCGGTTTTGTCTTCAGAAACTTAGTCTGGCAAGACAAGGTATTTTAGGGTATGTTGATATTGATATCTTAAAGGTGGGTGTGCATGCTATTATTTTCCTCCACAATCATTACCGGCAGTGTGCACTATAGCTTTTGGTGCAATATTTTCTTCTACAATGGCTTAATTATTTATATAATGGCCAAAATAGGATATGGGTGACACTTTTCTGGATTCGGAGTTTAAGTGCTCTGATGACGTATGCCCAGGAACACAACAAGCTCTTCTGACAGGTGGAAATGGAGGATAGTGACAGTAGTTCCGATTCGTTTGCCAATACTGAGGGTGATAACCGTGATTATGGCGAAGAACCTTAAGTGATGAATATTGGTGGTGTCCAGGCTTATATGTATGAACCTGTAGGACGAGATCCAGCAGCAGGAGAGGAGGGAGAAGCAGCTGTGATTACCGCCCGCCTTGTTTACACTACTCGGAGCCGCGGCGGACGCTAGCGATCATGTCCCCGTCTATTTTGACTGCATTTGGATACAATAATGAAAGCCCGCCCCTCACGCCTCCATGACTTATTGTCATCATCATATACATTGCCAACAGGGTGCAAATAACAGAAAAAATCGCTGTAAAAATAGACGGGAACTTAAACCGTCTTATTTTTATTTTTTTATTTTTTTAGCCTAGTTGCTAGTAGTTGAATTTCAGCCAATAAATTTCTTTAGCCTAGGTTAGGCCTATATCCATCGACACTGACTGTATAATTTGGGCTAGGCTTAAGTTAGCCCATATTATCCACTCTCCTGACTCCTGAAATTGGCAAGCACGTATGGGTGGGAGGGTGGTTTGGGGAATGGTGGAGGGAAGGTAGAAGGGTAATTGACTCGTGTTACAAATATGGAGCCGATTGGTGAGGTAGTTTCGCCACCACCGATTTTCATTTTTTTATGATATGATCTACAGATAGGCTGGAAGTGGGTGGTGGGAGGAAGTTGGGGTTGTGGTGGGGGGAAGACAGAAGGGTAGGGGACTTGTCACACAAATATGGAACCAATTGGTGCAGTTGTTTCGCCGCCACATATTTTCCTTTTTTTCCTTTGTGATGGTCTGATGCGGCGACCCATGGTCGGCGAGTGGATTGGGGAAGGGGGTTGGGGTGGTGGTAGGAAGACGCCAGAAGGGTAAGGTACATGTGGTAGAAATATGAAAGCTATAGGTGCAGTCGTTTCGCTGCTATGATTTTTTTTCGGCGAGTCCGTATATATACGGACCTGGCACTGGGCGTGACAAGACCCCAGTCCGTATAGGCAATCAGCGGGTGCATCTAGCCATACCCATACTCCACTGCACTTTATTGTCAAAGCATTCATCACGAAAATGTCCATTGCATATGAAGCTTATTTTGGGCTTTGCCTCCCACACTCTGGTTCTTTGTATAAACTTCACCCATTTGTTACAATGGTATGGATCACTTGGAAACTTGTGTAGTGCTATGTTTGGTCCAGGGATGTTGCTACACCCGAAAACAGCACACCTATTCACTATTTTTGCTATACTTGCTGATGTTTACTTCCCAAATGTTTGCCTGGGCATACGTCACATCCTCACGTGAGTACTAGTTGCAAGGGGTCGCAATTCAATATCTATTTTTGATTTGTTCTCTAATATTGAAGATTAGTTTTAACAAAGGAGTAGTCAGGTTGATTACTGGAGATCTAAACATCTCTTTAAATACATTATAAATTAATTTTAATTTCGGACGCCCCACCACCTTTAACTTAGGGACAGGGCATGGGTGTATTAAATTAAGGTGTATTCATGTTCATCATCATGTAGGTAGAGTCTGGCGGGTAAGAGGTGTAGGACACGAGGGGTAGTGGATACGCGAGGTGGGGGAAGGGTCAGTGGTTAGAAGTGATAGGCAGGTGTGGTTTGGAGCTGCTTAGCCCTGCGGGCTTCGGCCTGTCTGAACTGGTTGGCTTGGTGCCTTCTCTCCTTGTTTCTTCTCTCACGCTGATCTATGGGGCGTCTGCTCTCACCTGGTCCTTTCGTTCTGTGGGCCTTTCCTTCGGGTGTTTCTGTTCCCGTTTCTTTGTTGTTCTCGCTCGTGGCTTCCGTGGTGGGCTTCTCGTTCTGGGACATTTTAATATGGCAACTAAAAGGACGAATTGAGGTAGTCTGTAGCCTATTTTATGGGTAGACATCCTTCCTAAGCTGAATATAATTGTCTAAATATAGCTAGAATGAAAGAAGAAAGGCGTCGTACAGAAGATGGGAACAGTACAACAAATAAATACAAAAATACAAGTCTCGCTCACTATCCGATGCCCTAATTTATGATATTATTAATATAGGTTTTTTAGGTGTTTGTGTTTGGATTTTGGCTGGTCCCAGAATGCATCCTCATTTACCCCATTAATTTTAGGGTTCGCTATACAATTTTTCTATTTAACCCTCCCCCCCCGGGCCCGCCTTCTAAATGACAGCGCTAGGATCCGGGTGATCTGGCCAAAAAACGTTGTAATAGGCCTAGGCCTATCTTTGTTATTTTAACTGCTAGAGAATTCACACACATCTCGAAATGTAGCCCTTACTTTTATCTGTAGACTGCCATTGAGTAGAGCTCTCTAGGTCAACTGGTTCAGTAGTGATGATGATTTCCGTGGAGAACATATAGCCGCAGATTGAGCAATATCGGACCTTTACAGACAATAATTTCGTTCTAGCAGACAACAAAAATGATCCGACTTCTTGTTTTTGAAGCTGCGCGTCGCTCCGACCGGCTTTGTTTACAAACGTTTTGCCGCACGGCTTTCAAACCACACTTAATAGGCTTTCAAGCTTACACATTTTAAAGAGACACCCGGGCTCCTGCCGTATTGACACGGTGTAATTTTAAAATGACACCCGGGCAGGAAGGGTTACCATCGGAAGAGTTGTTGCCACTCCTGACCATGAGAGGGCTCCCACCTCACCTTAACTGCTTCTGTACCGACGACGTCTTTCCAATTTTATTCTAGTTATATTAAGACGATTTTGTGGAGTTTAGGACAAATCTATTGGAGTAAAAGGATCGATTGAGATAGTGAGAAGCCTTATAATTACTAGAGAACCTTCCTAAGCTGAATAAAATTGTGTAATAGTTGCCAGAATATATTTAAAAGACGTCGCCGGTACAGAAGGGGTTAAAGGGAAGGTGTATATCTCGTCTGTTAGGAGTGCGATGACCTATGCCTCGGAGACCTGGCCGGTTAAAGCGGAGGATATCAATAGAATGGAACGGAATGAGAAGAGAATGGTGAGATGGATATGTGGGGTTAATCTCAGGGACGGGGTATCGAGCGAGGAATTAAGGTGTCTGGGCATTAGGAGTGTCAGTGAAGTGATGCGCACAAGCCAACTTGGTTGGTTTGGACATGTGGAGAGAATGGATGATCAGAACTGTGTGAAGAAATGTCGAACTGTGAACGTTGGGGGGGAGCTGCGCGGAGGGGTATACACCTAGAATGATGTGGGATCAGGTATAGCTATAACTACTCCGGTCCGATCTCAAAATAAGAAGTTGTATGTATGTAAGCCTGTAACCCATTTAGTACCGGTGACATTCTTTTCATTATACTCGGGCAACTATAAAATGCAGCTTTGGAAGGACATCTACTAATTAACCCCTAACCATCGGGGGCGGACTTAAGTCTGTATAAAAAAACTTGGACTATGTGACGGGGGCGGACTGTTATGCCCTGTTTTTCTACAGGTTTAACTTGGGTAATGTGAGTTCTAATTGACTGGGTATATAAGGCTGCATGCACAATACAAGATATGAGGAATAGAGAACACAAAGAAACACATGGTAGCAAGTTACACGATCACGTTTATTTATATACCACTGCAGAATACTCGTGTAAGACAATATAATAGAATCGAACAACACTAGCATAAGTGGATCTGGATGGAGCCTAGTCTCCCACTTCCAACGTTCAGGTATTAATCTTCTGATCACTGGCTTTAATTCAACAGGTTTATATACCGAAGACCATCAATGTTACTTATAGAATCATATTCACTGTTAGATTTATTACTGGTAGCTCTGGTGCACAAGTAGTAGTTCACAGACTAGATTAGACACACGTATTTTAGAGCACGGGAATTCTAGTAACCTCAGGGGGTACTGATCTAAGTTGTATATTCTTGTCTCAGAAATACATAGAACGCAAATCAGTGGGCGAACATTCAGATATCACTAGGGTTTCCTTCTAGGTAATAATATCTGGATATATGGTTGATTACGAGAGTTAGTATCGCCTGTTAATTATTGAACACTGATACGCTTAGCACTTCCTAATTGAATGGTTATATGAATTATACTGGGGCAAAGAGATAGCCATTTCGTAGAAATATTAATTAGTGAATCTCTAAACAGCACAGTAATATGTAGTACTGCTAAAGGGAATCTTGGGTAGTATCTGATGGGTCTGGTCCTGGTTATCTTGCGTCCATGATGTTGGGGGCTAACGACTGGTTCCGCGGCCGTCCAGGGGGTCCATATGTGTGAAGTTCTCAAATACGTGGGCAGGTCCTTCTATCCAAATCTGCCACGGAGTCTGCCGGCTCTGGAATCTCACTCCGGAACAACACAAGGGCAGAGCTAGAAGTTAACTGCAGGGTAGTGACCCCTGGTTGGTGTCTAGCTTTCAACTGATTTGACTGGGGGCGGGAGCTAGATTTATAGGCTCGGTTCTGGACCCTGTAGACAGTAGGGATCTCGAGTCTTATGGACTTATTTGAGCTCTCAATAGATATGGGGACTAGGTAAGATGGTATTTACTGTTGTGGCACATGGCTATAGGAAGCCTTTATATTTTCATATAACTGAGCCTTAGTAAGAGGTACTATTTTGGCTATACTGGAAGTATTTAGGGGAGAGAGACTGGATCTAGTTTGCGAGGAGGATGGGGACAGCTGTGATAGGAGCGTCTCTCTTAGATTGTTCAATCTTCATTCTATGGTATAGCTGAGGTGCTAATTTAGTGATCAGAGCATGCAAGAAAGGTAAATGGTTTATTGTGAGTTAATAGAGGTTAGTAAAGGTGTTAGTCATGCATGGTTAGTTCATTGATAGGAAGAATTCCTGTGCTACCTGGCAATGACTCGGAAGTCAAAACAGGGGCCAGGTATACCTTCGCGGGGGTGGGGGTCTCCCTCCTCGGGTGGGCAAAAAGGGGGAGCTGGGCGCCCTCTCTCTGTGATAGTCGTCCGGCGGCTGTGGCTAGAGGCTTGCCATATCACCAGTGTTTGTAATAACCCTCCGTGTATGAGACAGATGTGGGCGTCCTTAATACCAAAACCGAAGGTGCCTTAGCTAGCTGGTTTTACTCGGCTGGTTGTTAATTGTAGGGTTTGCTGGATGTGGCGGAGACTGGGTTGCTAACTCTGCCACATTTATCTGGAAGTATGGCAATAGAAGTTAGTTACTGGCGAGGCGGCTAGCCTTGCACCGAGGACCATTGGGTGCAGGGTTGTGAATGGGTTGTAAGAGAATAGATGGCATGCAAGGGGCTAGTCAAGTTCTAATGTTGTTCTGGCCTACTAAGTGAAGGTAGGCTGGATAGGAGTATATATATAAAAGGTTGGAGAGCGTTAGCAAAGGACAATTCAAGGATCTTCAAGAGGTATGAGAGAGAGGCTAGGTCGGACAAGAGTAGAGAAGTGCGGGGTCTTATAATGAGAGGGGAGGAGTGCAGGGGGGCTATAGGGGAATTTGACCCTAAGGTCTCTGGGCGTGGGGGTGGCATTAGGCTGCAGTTGATATGGAAGTTTGAAAAGGCAGTAGAATACGTTAGCCAAAAGCTACCGGGGAATGCAACTATGGGGTGGTATATGAGTCTGGAAAAGATAGAGTTATGTGATCAGTCCGAGGGGTTATGGATACTATTAGTTGGCCCTGGGAACTGCGTTTTCTATTAAATATAAATATACCAACAACAGCGGCAGTTCGTAGGGGTACTTAGTTATTGTTTCGGGGTACTTATGACAGATACTGGTAACCAGGTTATCTTATACAATCTCTGGTTGGGGTAAGAGGTGTATGACACGAAGTAGATTGGCGTAGTGTGGACTGTGGATACGAAGGAGGCAAGGGGAAGACGTATGACAATTGTGGAAAAGTAAATGGAAAAAGGTGAACACAATGGCGGATAAAAATACTTAACCTAAGGATTGAATACATAGATTTATGGGGCGATGGGTCTTCAGAAGCTTAGTCTGGCAAGACAAGATGTTAGGGAATGTTAATATTAATACTTAAACTAAGGATTGCATACATCGATGAACGATGACATTATAGTCGTCGTCCTAATAAGGTGATGAAACCTGGTTGATCTGTACTTGGCACAATACGACACAAGGACAGTGCCGCTATGTCGTATCAATACTGGTGGCAGTTAATATTAGAGACACTTAGTTACTAGAGGAACCATGCAAGGGGGCGACTGAGCACGGGTTACATATATCTATACTCGTCATGGGAAATGATATACAAGGTCTAGGGACAGGCGTGGGTGTTTTAACTTCTAAGATATATAACATCTACTTCTCGGATGTAAGAACATACATAGATATAATTATGGCTTTCTGATGTGTTGGCATTGGCTCAACGTCGGGACAGGGCATGGTGTTTTTAATATGAATGTATATTCCTGTTCATCATCTTTGTAGTTAGGAGTGTAGGACACGAGGGGGTAGTGTACATGAGGTGTGGAAAAATGGTCAGTTTAGAAGGGGTATCTAGGTGCGGCCTGGACCTGCTTAGCCCTGTGGGCTTGGGCCTGTCTGAATTGGCTGGCTTGGTCAGCTGGTCCTTTCGTTCTGTGGACCTTTCCTTTGGGTGTTTCTGTGTGGTGTTCGTTCGTGGCTTCTGTGGTGGGCTTCTCGTTCTGGGGCATTTTACGGAATTTAGTCCGTGTGCAATTTTGGCACAATATTGGCTCTGAGAGAGAGAGACGAGCGACGGGAGGAGCATGGGTTACCTCATGACCGCTCGCCACGGCCGCCGTGGACCGACTGAGATGTACTCCACATACATCCACCCTCACTCCCTCGCTACACACGTAATTATATAACGAAATGACCGTATTTTAGCGATTTTGCCCTTCGGTTGCACAATCGTTGCAAGACAACCAGTGATCGTAGAAGGATGGTTCTGGTGTCATTAGAATGCTCAATTATCGCCCTTTCACGGATACATACGCTCTGGCTCTTGTTTATGCATGAAAAAGAGCACGGAAACAACGCCATTTGTGGTAAAAAAAAACGCTGGGCGGCACGGTCAAATATACCGCCTAGGCCGCTCGTTGAGTGTTAAGCAGCTACAAACTATTTCTATTCAGAGAATGGAGAGAGGTCATGGCGAGCAAGGGTTAAAGAGTCAATATTAACAAAACCAAGGTCATGCATTGTAGATTGAGACGAGGCAATGTGGAAAAGAGCGGTGCATACCCATGTGCAGTGTGTGGAAAGGGTGTCGGCGTTAATGCGATTCAATGTAGCATTTGTCTATGCTGGGTGCACCATGGGAATAAGCGTTGTACAGTAGTAGAATAAAGGGACCCCTGCCGAAGGATAAGTCAGAAATAGAGAAATTTGAGTGCATAGGTGCAAAGGCCAGCTTGTGTTAAGTGATGATCCTGTGGCTGTGAATTTTGGAAATGAGTCATTGGAGCTGGTGAACAAGGTTTGTTACCTAGGAGATACCATCTCTGCCGGTGGTGGGGCCGAGGCTGCCACTGTTGCTAGAATTAGATGTGGCTGGGGGAAATTCAGAGAACTGCTGCCAATCCTGACCATGAAAAGAATGCCTCTCCCCCTGAAGGGAAAGGTGTATGCCTCATGTGGTAGAAATGCAATGACGTTACGTATACCTCAGAAACATGGGCCGTTAAAGTAGAGGATGTCAACAGAATGGAACGTAATGAGATGAGAATGGTGAGATGGATGTGTGGGGCTAGGCTACAGGATAGAATAACAAATGTTGAGCTGAGGAGACGTTTAGGTATAAAGAGTATTAGCGAGGTGATGCGTACAAGTAGACTAGGATGGTATGGACATGTGGAGAGAATGGATGAACAAAATTGGGTGAAAAAATGCAGGTCTGTGATTGTGGAGGGAGCTGCACCAAGGGGTGGGCCGAGGAAGACCTGGGATCGGACTATACGTGCCGATCTCAAATCCAAGACCTTGACAAGTGAAGCAGTCCTTAACAGGGTTGCCTGGAACGCCGCCATTAGGACAAGAGACTGAAACTGCACGTATGTGTGGAACACTCAGTCTTAAATTTTATGTATGTATGTATGTAATTAAACCTTTTTTAGCTTCCATGTATCCTTCCCCAACGGTACATTATATTTCCATGTATAAGATCACAGAAAGGAACAGATCTTATGTGGCCAACTGTACATTATATTTCCATGTATAAGATCACAGAGAGGAACAGATCTTATGTGGCCAACTGTACATTATATTTCCATGTATAAGATCACAGAAAGGAACAGATCTTATGTGGCCAACTGTACATTATATTTCCATGTATAAGATCACAGAGAGGAACAGATCTTATGTGGCCAACTGTACATTATATTTCCATGTATAAGATCACAGAGAGGAACAGATCTTATGTGGCCAACTGTACATTATATTTCCATGTATTTAAGTAGCCTGTATGTAGTCTGTTCGTTTTAGTATGGACAAAAATCTCGACCGCCAAACCTCGTTCCTAAGATTAACAAATCCTAGTTTTAGCCTATACCTAGATTATTAAGCTATATTGGTGTATTTGTGCAGTACGTTAGCATATTGACCACTTGGGAGTTGCTATATTGGTGTATTTGTACAGTACGTTAGCATATTTAGCTATATTGGTGTATTTGTACAGTACGTTAGCATATTAAGCTATATTGGTGTATTTGTACAGTACGTTAGCATATTAAGCTATATTGGTGTATTTGTACAGTACATTAGCATATTAAGCTATATTGGTGTATTTGTACAGTACGTTAGCATATTAAGCTATATTGGTGTATTTGTACAGTACGTTAGCATATTAAGCTATATTGGTGTATTTGTACAGTACGTTAGCATATTAAGCTATATTGGTGTATTTGTACAGTACGTTAGCATATTGACCACTTGGGAGTTGCGTCCTATAAGGAAGTTGGAGTCGTAAACTGAGATTAAACAAATGCAATAATAATGTAGGTTTCTGATGGATAAAAAATATGTTGAATTTGATTTCATGTATCAAATAAATGCACAACAACCGTATTTTTATTGGTAATTCTGTTAACTATTGATGTCTACAGCTCCAACTTCCCTGTAGCCCCCAAAATAGCAAGTGACCAGTTGTGTAAGTTGATAACATGGCTAATCAATAAATGGTGTTTAGCTTGGACCAAATTTTTGTTCCCTTCCCTTGTGGTTAAGTGCCCCTTTATCACCATGACGTCATTTTCATCATAGTCCGGTTACCATTAGACAATTTTTTGTAGTATATAATCTACCTAGACGACTCAAAGGGGTAAATACGATCACAATAAACCCTTGGAGTAACATAGGTCCTTCTTAAGTGGGGTGACCTGTTTTTGTTCTGTCCTTTTCTATCTTTCTCTGGCTTGTATCCATTTGGCCCCATTCAGCCTACTGTTTTAAGACGTTTATCCCCATCCAGGTGTAAATTTTTTACTGGTGAGCGGTAGCGAGCCAGCATATTTTTTATTTTTGTTTGACAGCAGGCTAAATTTGTACATTTTTCGATAGAAAATGTCTCCGGCGAAGCCGGATTTCTTCATATAATGCTGGCTCGCTATCGCTCGCCAGGAAGAAATCGACACCTAGATGGGGATAAACGTCTTAAAATAGTTGGCTGAATGGGGCCGAATGAATACAAGCCAGAGAAAGAGAGAAAAGGAGAAAAATAAAAAAAATCAGGTCAGCCCCCTTAAATTGCATAAAATCATCTAAATATAGCCAGAATCAGAGGCATAATAGGCGTCATGGTGCTGAAGGGGTTAAGTGCCCCATCAATTACCCCTTCTATTCGTGTAATCATTAGGCTATCAACATGGCTATACAGTAAAACCTCGCCCATCCAGACTAATTAGGGGAAAATCCTGTCTGGATCTGCCAAAAGTCTGGATCTGCCAAAAGTCCGGACATATATTCAGCCATCCAGACAAATCCGGATGGCTGAAACTTGAGTTCGGATATCTAACTTAAACAACCAGACTTAGCTTACTCTGACTGTTCCTTTTACTTATATATCTTCTAGATCTCAAGTGACGGCGTCTTTTCCGTGGATTGCCCTCCCTACTGCCAACCTAGAAGTTGGCAGATTGGGAGCCAAAGCGTCACATTTTTCCCTTGCCCCTCAACTTTCCCTTCATAATTGCTGAGGGGCACAGGGCCTTGGGTGGGGTTTTGGTTTCCCGGGCGTTTCCGCACCCTCCTCAGCTCCCTGCCTTGGAATGGCTTCGGTCACCCGGGCTTTGTTAGTGGTAAGCAGGGAGGGTTTTGTGGGGGCGCTCGTTTATGGCCTTGGCCTTGCTCGAGACCTAGGGGCTGTTCGGCCAGACAGCCTGGGGAACAACAACAACAACAACCAGACTTAGGTTTCAGCCATCCAGACAAATCCGGATGGCTGACATACAAGTCTGGATATCGAAATCTGGATGTAAATAATATCTGTGGAAACTTGTATTCGTCTCAATCGTTTCCGGATTGACTTATATTTTTCCCAAGCCATCCAGACAAGTCTGGTTGGCTGAAACATGAGTCTGGATCGAAATGCCTGTCTGGATCTCTTGGGTTTCCGGATCTGAGGGCTCCGGATGGGAGGGGTTTTACTGTATTCTAGTTCATCGCCGCGCTTCAACCCCGCTCTTTAATAATAATAATAATAATAATAATAATAATAATAATAATAATATTTATTCAGTTAGCAATTTACAGAGTTGGTACTACATAGTATGTTACAAATATGACATGTACCAGCCTTGCATAATTCCAACTAAGGATAGCCCAATAAGGCCGTTAGGCGTATTTCCATTGGGGTCCTTGTGGGATTAGGTTAGCTGGGGAAATGGGGAGGATAAAAAAATAGATACTTTAGAGAAAGTATTTCTAGGGGGTTATTTTAAGATACCTTACATCCTATAGTAAATATCAGTAATCCGTAATCAGTAATCATTTCAGTTTGGTTTGTCTACCTCTTATGTCGTATTTAGTATAGTAGTAGACATCAGCTTGGTGCTCTCTTCTCGCAGCTGTCCGGTTCAGGTGTTCCTTCAGGCTACGTCTGAAGGAATACAGTGTTCTCTTTTCACGGACTGACTGGGGTAGGTCGTTCCAGTCTTTGATGGCAGTGAAGAAGAATGTTTGCTTACCCTGTCCTTGGATTCTCGGGACCTTAAAATTAAACATCCTGTTTCTTGTATTATGTCCACTCCTCTCATTTGCTTTAACAAAATCATTCTTTAGATACTCTGGAGCTCTGTCATAGAAAATTTTGAAGGCATTAGTGAGCCTGATTTGTTTGGCCCTGTCAGAGACATTGAGCATACCTAGTGACTGAAGTTGTTCCTGGCCAACATGTGATCTGGGTCCTAGGTTCAGCATGAACCTAACCATTTTATTTTGAGTGACCTGAAGTTTGTGCTGTGCTGATTTAGATGATGCAGAGTACCAGGATGACACAGAATAGTCAAAATGACATTGAACAAGTGCTTGGCAGAGGGTCTTTTTGGTCACCACGGGCAAGCACCCCACCTGTCTATACAGGTATTTTATACGTGCTCTACACTTACTCAGGATAGATTCCAAAATTGTTTCACCTGACAAACTCGCGTCCAGTTTTAGTCCGAGATATTTAACTTGTGACGCTGTTGTTATAGGAATATCATTACAGTTGACCGAGAAGCCCACAATGTCTTTCAGTTTGCGTTTTGTTCCACATAAGATGGCTTCCGTCTTGCCCAGGTGAAGAGATAGTCTATTGTCCACTAGCCATTCACTACATGATTCTACTTCTTTGGAAAGTGAAGCGGCAATACTTATTGGGTCTTTTCCTGAAACCAGAAGCACGCTGTCGTCAGCATACAGTAATAATTTACATGAGACGCTCAGTTCCATGTCGTTCACATAACAGAGAAAGAGTAAGGGACCAAGGATGCTTCCCTGCAGGACCCCACAGTTAATTGGCATAGGATCAGATAATTATATTATCATCAATTTTGACTCTTTGGGTTCTACCACTAAGATAAGATTTAAACCAGTTCACAGACCCAATGCCCATTGCTTGTAGTTTATTACATAGGATATCATGGTCTACCGTGTCAAACGCTTTTAGTAGATCAAGAAGAACCATACCGGTGTAGTTACCTTTAGACATTTCTTTACGAATACATACATACATACATACATACAAGTTTAAAGACCGTTTGTCCACAGAAGCTGTGGTTACAGTCTCGCGTCCTAAATGACAGCTTTCCAGGCGGTCCTGTCAAGGGCCGGCTGTGTTGTCAAGTTCTTTATTTTGAGATCGGACCGTAGTACCCGAGCCCACGTCATTCTAGGTCCACCACTATGCACAGCTCCCCCCAAGTTCACTATCCGGCATTTCTTCACCCAGTTCTGATCATCCATTCTCTCCACATGTCCAAACCAACCAAGTCGACTCGTGCGCATCACTTCACTGATACTCCTATTGCCCAGACGCCTTCTCAATTCCTCGCTCGATACCGTCCCTAAGATTAACCCCACACATCCATCTCACCATTCTCTTCTCATTTCGTTCCATTCTATTGACATCCTCCGCTTTAACCGGCCACATCTCAGAGGCATAGGTCATCGCGCTCCTAACACACGAGGTATACACCTTCCCTTTAAGGTGGGGTGGGAGCCCTCGCATGGTCAGGAGTGGCAACAGCTCTCTAAACTTTCCCCAGCCACTTCTGACTCTAGCAATGGAGCTAGCTTCAGTGCCACGTCCAGCGGAAACTGTATCGCCCAGGTAACATAACTTTATCACACACTCCAGCATTACACTGTCGAAATCAACACTGACAGGCGGGTCATTTAATACAAGATCTCCCTTGCACACTGCACATTCAAAGTCTATGATTCTTGTCAAAGGTCCTCTAGCTCCACTACATCTCTTGTGTACCCTGTCACTACAGACACAACATTGAATTGAATTACATCCCACCCCCTTCCCACATACTGCGCATGGATAGTCGCCGCTTCTTTCCATAGCTCCACGCCCTACTCCACTAATCATGACCTTTGTTTTATCTATGTTAACTCTTAGACGCATATTTGCCATACCTTCCCTCCATCTTTTGAACTTCGCCTCTGCTTCCTGCACACTATCTGCGATAAGAACTAGATCATCTGCATATAACATCTCCCATGGGAGTCCTGTCCTAAATTCCCTTGACAGAGCCTCCAAGACTAAAACAAACAGTAATGGGCTCAGAACTGAGCCTTGGTGAACTCCAACTTTCACTGAGAACTCTTCACTCAGGCCCCCGTTTACTCTAACTGCTGCCCGTGACCCCTCATACATTCTCATTATCACACGCACCAACCACTCTTCTACTCCAAGTTTTCTCATAGCCCACTACACTACCTCCCTGGGCACTCGGTCGAAGGCCTTCTCCAGATCTAGAAAAACTAGGTATAACTCCCTGTTTTTCTCTAGGTACCTCTCTTGCATTATTTTGCCTAAGAGTGAAGATAGCATCAGTTGTGCCACGTCCGGCATAAATCCAAACTGCATGTCGCTGATAGCAACACTTGCCCTGATCATGCATTCAAAGACCCTTTCGCTGACTTTCATGACTTGATCGAGCATTTTCAAACCCCGATAATTTCCCGTCTAAGGAGTCACCCTTGCCTTTATATATACAGTAGTTACTATAACACTTTCCTGCCAAGCATAGGGAACTTTTTCCTCCTTTATGATAGCATTAATCAACTCTGTGACCAATTTTACCCCAGTATCTCCAGCTGCTTTTAGCATCTCAGCGACAATGCCGGAGCTCCCAGTGGCTTTTCCTGACTTAATTTTTATCTATAGCACTTTTAACATTGTCGTACCCTATCAAAGGCGGAGGGCCTTGTACTGGGACTACAGTGCTGAGCTGTTCCCTGTTCCATTCAAACTCCACATTAAGCAGTGTTTCATAATGCTCCTTCCATGCCTCTCTGATTTCTTTTTCTGTGTAAACAGTCGTGCCACTGTCATTATTTATGCATCTTACACCCACGACGTCCTGGCTACTGCCCCTTACATTCTTAGCTAATTTATAAACTTCATTGGTATTATTAGTGCTGCAAACTTGTTCTATTACGCTATCCTGTATGGTTTTCTTTGCCCTGTAGACCTCTCTTCTAGCATATCGTTTGGCAGACAGGTATTCTTCCTTGCTGCCACCTTCCTTCCATACTTTGAAACATCTCTTCTTCTCTCTGACTGCCGCTTCGACATCATTGTTCCACCACCAGGAGAACTTATGTCTAGGTGGCCCCTTTGTTTTGCCACAGACTTTGTCTGTGGTATCGAGGAGGCTGCGCTCTATAAAGTTCCATTTGCTATCAACATCTGGCCTAACGCCCATTCTCCTTTCGAGTTCCATCATTTCGTTGTGGAATCTGTCTCTGTACTCCTCTTTTTCCATCAACCATACTTTCCATTTTGGCAAATGAACTTTCTTTCTGACAGGAACTCTACCTAGGCACATATCACATACTAGAAGCTTGTGTTGGGGGATGCATTCTTCACCTGGTACGATCTTAACGTCTCTAACCCACTTCCTGTCAGATTTGCTGATAAGGAAGTAGTCTATCTGGCTACTGGAGCCACCTGATTCATATGTTATCAGATGGCTCATCCTCTTCCTAAACATAGTATTACACACCACCATCCCTGTGGCAGTACAGTGCTCCAGTATGTATTCGCCTCCCAGGTTCCTACGGCCATAACCCTGTCCTCCGTGCACGCCCTCATATCCATCGGCACCTGCCCCGTCATGTCCATTCAAGTTCCCTCCCACAATTACTGCCTCCCCTTCCTTGCATCCAACAACCACCCCTAGTAATTCATTCCAGAACCGTTCTTTGACATCTCTAGCTAAGCTTGCTTGGGGGGCATATGCTGATATAACATCTATGACTCTCGCCCCGACTTTGATTCTTAGTAAAATCAGTCTTTCATTAAACCTTTTTACTTCTATAACACAATCTGCCCACCTCTCTGCCACCAGGAAACCCACCCCTCCCGTACCATGTTCATTTCCCTTCCATATAAACTTAAAGCGTTCGTTTTTACCCGTAATCCACCTCGCACTCCCCCCTTTCCACCGGGTTTCCTGGGCACAACATACATCAACTCGTCGTCTCTCTAGCATCTCCGCAATCTCACCTGTCCTTCCTTTCATAGTACCCACATTCACACTTCCGAACCTAAACTTGGGGGAAAAATCTGCGGCAGTGTCCTTTTGCGATTTTATATCAACAGACTTACGTTTTCTTTGGTAGTTGTTTTTAGTCATGATTGGTATTTTTTTTGCCAACATTGGAGGTCACTATCCCCAGGTATCCAGCTCCAGGCAACACCGGGCAGTTGTCACCCAAAGGCCATCCCAAGAACTTAAATTTGGTGGAACCTAGTGGACTCGGGGCACCCCACCAGAACCAACGGCAGAGGACGCAATCCATGCGCGCACACGGCACTATGGCTGGCCCGGTATTATGCGCCTAGTGATAGGGCAGCCTCCCGGTGCGCTACCTCCGGGTTCGGGCCCCTGTACTTCTAGGCGGAAAGTGCCAGTCTGTGGATGGTGAAAAAACACTATGCCCTGTACCCTCTCGGTCCTTCTGGCCAGGATGCACCCCCAGGGGCCAGAGCTGGACCTGAGGTAGATCCCTCTGCGTCAGCGAGCCGCCATTTGACGAGTTTGAAGCAAGTTTTACATGGGGTGCCTGCTCTGACTAGCCCCAACCACAGTTGTTGGCAGTAGGCCTAGCCTTTGCCAAGATTGGCTTAACCTGCAAGGCAGCAGGCGGTTTAAGTGGGGTTTGGGGTGTGATCCGTTAAGTGGATGAGACAGGAGTCTGTCGAGTACATGTATCTGAAACCTGATTGAAACTTATAGAATATATCATTTTGTTTCAGGTAGTGTTCAATTTGGGTGTATACCGCTCTTTCAAGGATTTTAGATACAATACATAATATGCTAACTGGTCTGTAGTTGCCAACTTCTAGTTTATTTCCTTTCTTGAATAGAGGGGTTACAATAGCTTCCTTCAGTTCAGCAGGTACAGTGTTGGTGTTAATTGACAAGTTGATGATGTGGGTTAGGGGGCCTGCTATACCAATGGCTCCATCTCGTAGAAATTTGGCAGGAATTTTGTCTGGTCCTGTGCTTTTATGTACATTTAGGTTAGACAGCTCGTCAAAAGTGTATTTTGGTGTAACATTTTGCAATCCAAATGTGTTCGGGTGTATGTCTTTATCTCTGTAGAAATTTCGAAAAGTGGCCGTTGTTGTCGTGTATTTATTGAGAGGTTGAGGTAGGTTCTGTGCAAGTGTGTCTGCTATGGAGGTGAAGAAGGAGTTGAAGTAGGTTGAAATTTGTCGTTTATCGTGGCAAACCTGATCATTAATGGTGAGAGCAATATTAGTGTTAGACGAATCCCTTGTCTTGTTGCTGTAGCCTGTTGTTTTTAGGTGCCTCCATAGTTTCTTTGGGTTATTCTGATATTCCTCTGCCTTATTGTGAAAATAATTAGTTTTCGCTGATTTTATTTTCCTACTTAGTTTATTCCTGGCCCTGTTGAACTCATGTTTCAGACCTTGATCCTGTCTATGTTTCGCTAGCCTTTTTAGCAGATTGTCTCTGTGTTCCAGATGGTGTAGTATGTCATTGTTGATCCATGGGTCTGACCTTGCTTTAATTCGTATGTCTTTCAGAGGAGCTATATCGTCTAGGATGTTTGTGATGATGGTTCTGAAGCCAACCCATGCGTCATTAACGTTTGTACTTCCAAACACTGGAGACCAGTCTGTATTCCATAAAATGTCCAGAAATGTTTCTTTGTTGTAGTTTCTGAGTGACCTTGTTTTGATAATCTTGTGATTCTCTAGGGTAATTTTTGTGGTTTTCCGTGTGCAATATGTGATGAAGTGATCACTTATCCCAGTCTGTATAACCCCTGATTGGGATATTTTGTCCTCTCTGTTACAGTTTATGTGGTATAATATTGTGGCAGTGTTCTCAGAGATACGTGTGGGGGTTGTGATGAGTTGTTTGTGATTGTGCATTGTCAGTATATGCCTATATTCTCGTACAAGCCTATTATTTCGTTGTTTGTAACACAGGTTAAAATCCCCTAGTATGATGGATTCATTCCGTGGGTCTAGCGATGACAAAGTTCGTTCAAATTTGGTCAAGAATTGTGTGTCGTCTGGTGGCCTATAGCACACCCCAATTGTGATGGGTCTTGTCCTCGGCAGGTGTAGGTCGATCCACAGAGCTTCGTGATTTTCTACATGGAGGTCGGTCCTAGTTGTGTGTGTGAGGTTGTTTTTTACATACAGACATACTCCTCCCCCTTGCCTATTGCGATCATTCCTAACCATATTGAAACCTTAAATGTTTATTTCACCATCGTTTATACTTGAATCCAGCCAGGTTTCTGTGATGGCAATTATTGAAGCTCTGGCCTTATTAGCTAACAAGTTTATTTCTGACAATTTATGGTACATTGATCTGGCGTTAATGTGGATAAGATGGAGCCCTTTGTTGGTGAAAACTCTGTATTCATCTTTGATTTTGAATGTGTCCTGGCTGGATTCTGTGTTGTTAATACTTGGATCATTTACATTAATATTCGGTAATGAATGCAAGGCACACTTATTGCGAAGGAATTCCCGTTCTTCACTGCTGGTCTTCTTAGAGATGCACTTCATGTGAGCTGCATGTTTACACTTTACACAGTTTTGGATTTTCTGGCGTCGTGTTATGAATGATTCACAAATAAAACAAATGATTTCGCAATGTTGTACAGCTGAGTTCCTACATTTAACACATTCAACTTCGTTTCTACTGTTAACGTAAGTACATCGGTTATGAACAATTTCATTACAACTGTTGCATTGTAAAAGTGAACTCCTATTGTTGAAACCAATATTACAGACTATACATACTGTAGTTTTTTCTTACTGTTTATCATACGACTGGAGGTGTGGTTTGGTCCGCGTCGATCAGCTGTTTGTGCGGGAGAGGGCGGGGGATACTCGCGGTCGGGCTGTGGTTGTTTGCTGTTGTTGTTGTTGTTTTTGTTGTCCGTTGATGCTGCTTCCCCGTTGATGTATTTGCGAGTGCTACCTGTTTTTATTGTTGTTCTTGTTGCATGTTGTGCTACTTTGGTCGCCGATATCTGTGGTATTAATGGTAACGCTGCGGGTAGTGTAGTGTTGGTGGAGTGGGTAATAGCTAATTCCCTACATTTATCGCATTCCACTTCTTTTCTGCTGGTAACATAAGTACATCGATCGTGTACTGTTTCATTACAAATACTACATTGTGAAGTTGGACTCCTTTTGTTGAATCTAATATCGCACACTGTACATAGCTTCCTTTTATTGTTCGTCGTACATCTGGCGGTGTGGTGATCAGCTGTGCTTCTAGGGTGTGAGCGCAAGGGTTGGGGACTGTCTGTGGCTATGTCTCCCCCTATGACCCCTCCCAGCCCCACCTGTATTTGCTGTTTGATGATGTTGTCCTTATTCCTGGCTGCTGATGCTGCTCCATTGTTGATGTTGTTGCGACTGATACCTTTCTTCCTAGCTGCTCCGGTTACATGTTGAGCCACCGATAGTGTTGGGTTGTATTGTGGGTTGAATTGGAGCATGACGGGAGACTGAGTCGCTGACCGTGTTGGGTTGTGTTGTGGGCAATTTTATTATTTTCGTTATTTTTGTCATAGAAGGCTGATTTTGGGCTTAAAATTCTCAGGATACTGTGTATAACCACCCACAATTGTGTATTCTATTTTATGAAACCCCCATGAGGAGATCGGGGTCACCCCCTCCCACTTAGGGGGTAGTTTTACCATTTTCATTCATTTTTGTTGTAGAAAGCTGATTTTATGCTGAAATTTATCTTAGTAAAGTAATTATGAAAAACTGAAAAGAAATATTATATATCTCACTTAACTCCAAGTGACAGCGCACTTTCCTCCAGTTAATTAAAAAACTTGAAAAGGTCAATCCTTTGCTAGATTGACCAAAAATAAGGTCACTGAAATATAAGAAAGCATTATATATCTCACGATTTGAATGTGCTTGTCGTACACTATATATATATATATATATATATATATATATATATATATATATATATATATACATATACACTCGACCCTCGATTCTGCGGACCCCGATACAACGGATTTCGGATACAACGGACTCTGTCCGTAGGCGAACAAACCATCCGGACCGGACCAAATGTCCGTTGCTTGATAGATTTGTCCGCTAGGTGGCAGAGCGAGCGGCGAGTCTCCCGCCAAAACACGAGCGGCAGCGTCACTCAGTCAGTCTCCGCCTCTCGACCTATCCATTTTGTCCGTTCGTGAGTTGTGAGTGCTTATTATTGCCATAGATACTCCTTATTACCTTCGAAATGGGTCCCAAAGTTCAGAAAAGGAAGCATGTGAACCTTAGTGTGATACAAAAGCTGGACATAATACGGAAATTAGAAGCTGGAACAAGTGTAGAGAATAGAGGAGGAGTATGGTATCAAGAAGCAGACGGTATCCGACATCCGCAAGGCCAAAGATAAATTGCACGAATATGCTACCAGTTATTGTGTAGACGCATCGGCATCCAAAATTGGTAAAGGTGCCCCACGGAAGCATATGAAGACTGGGAAAGACAATTCACTGGACGCTGCTGTAATGAAGTGGTATACTCAACAGCGTTCTAGTGGCGTAAATGTGCGTGGGGTGGAAATTCTTGCCGCTGCCACTAAACTTGCAAATCTCCTAGGTGTAGCCAACTTCAAAGGTAGTGATGGGTGGCTGTGGCGGTATAGGAACCGCCATGGTTTATTTAATACAGTTGTGCGAGGAGAGGCTGGTGACGCTGATACTGCTAGTATTGAGCCTTTTCGTATCAAGCTGCAGAAATTAATTGAAGATGAAGGCCTAACTCTTACTCAGGTATATAATGGAGACGAGACAGAAATGTATTGGCGGTCGATGCCTAGGAATACCCAGGTTCGCAAGGGTGAAGAGGATGCTAGGGGCAAGAAATCGAGCAAGGAGAGAAGCTCGGTACTCATCTGTGCCAATGCTAACGGCTCCCACCGCCTGCGTCTAGCTGCTGTGGGAAAGGCTAAGCACCCTAGAGCTTTCAAGGGTATTGATATCGAGTTGGACCTGCCGCTTATCTAGTACAATTCCAAAAACGCCTGGTTCACGTCTGCTATATTTGAATATTGGTTTTTCCACCATTTTGTACCAGCAGTTCGGAAATTCCAGGAAGAAGTCCTCAAGATATCTCCTGAGGATGTGAAAGCTGTCCTACTTTTGGATAATGCCCCAGCCCACCCCAGTGCCGAGAAACTAGTGAGTACCGACGGACGTATTCGAGTTTTATATCTCCCGCCAAACACTACCTCCGTGATACAACCCATGGACCAGGGGGTTATCAGTGCCTTGAAGTGTCGCTACATCAAACGCTACCTGGACGAGGTGCTTGTCATCTTAGAGGACGAAAGTGACGCCCTTCAAGACACACGTGGTGAGAGGACAAAGGCCACTATCAAAGGATGCAACATCCGTGACGCCCTGTACAACATGGCTTACTCGTGGGCAGACATGAAAGTTTCAGCTTTAGACAACTCATGGAAAAAACTGCTCATCGGTGAGGACAGCGAGGCTGACTTTGATGGTTTTGAGGCGCCAGACTTTCATCGACTTCTGCGCAATGCTGGGGAAACTGAAACAACAATTGGTGATGTTGGTGATTGGATCGACGAGATCGAGGCTGCCAAAGGGTACCAGGTCCTATCTGAGGCAGAGATAGCCGCCTCAGTGGTGGAAGGTGATCAAGATGAAAGCAGCGATGATGACGACGAAATTTCATGCCCCAAAGTTAAGCTTGGTACCCTTCGTACATACGTTGACGCACTCATTGACTACACCACCTACAGCACCCTGAAGGCAACGGGGGCTCATATTGCCAACCTAAGGATTCTGCGGGATTTGATCATACAAGAACAACACTCAGGAGGACACCAACAAAAAATCAGCAGCTTCTTCGCTCCCAGACGTCCCAACATCCCCACCGACCCCGATGACCCCATGCCAGGCCCTAGTGGTGCAGCCGACCCCATGCCAGGCCCTAGTGGTGCAGCCGACCCCGATGAACCTGTGGCAGGCCCTAGTGGTGTGCCAAAGCCCAGTGGGGCACCCATGGAGCTTGGCAACTCCTCGGACTCGGATTAACCATTCTGAGTCCTATACCCCTGTAAATAGGTGTATATTATTAGTTTAAGGTAAGCAAAACAGCAATTTATTTCAAGTTTATTGTAAAATTACATTTAAATAGCTAAAAACAGGATATGTAAGTGAAACTACCATTGCATTTCTTATTTTATTGTGATTTTATGTGTTCCGTATGAAAAATACAGTACCGTACGGACAGGATATCAAGCAACGGACTTTTTCATGTAACGGACTAGTAACGGTCCCATTTAGTCCGTTAAATCGAGGTTCGAGTGTATATATAATGTATATACAGTATTTATTATCTTGTTTTTTCTTTACAGATTCACATTATGATTAGCCAAGCAAAATGGACTGGACAAAGTGTATAATATGCCAAAAGGTATCAAAAGAACATTTAGTTTGTCCAGCCGGAAGCAAGAGTTTTGTTAATAAAAGTGAATCATACACAAGTTTTGCTACAGTGTCTCGCGCTTTCCGTGATTCAGGACACCCTTTAAATGCTACTGTAGAAGAATTAGTAGAAAATCAAGCAAAATGGCACAAGAACTGCCAGTGGGATCGTCTTGACCGTCTTAAGAAAAAAAAACATGCTCCAGAACCTATCAAGACAACTTCCACAGCTTCCTCTTCAGTTCCTCGCATCAGCAGATTGACCAGGCTCATGAACAACTCAACAAGAATATCAAGGGTAATGGAGGAGTCATAGGCCTCACACAGAACTCTGCTTTGCTTGTGAAATGGTCACTGTATTGACCTGTACTCACCGAACTGCTTCAGGACTTTATCAGATGTGATGACTGGTATGAGGACAGTGATGTATTCCATCATGACGAAGGGAAGAAATGCCAGTCAAGTTTCACTAATGATGTAATAAACCTCATTGATGTTTTTAAAGATCAAGGGAAATCCATTCCTTGACCTGACAGAAGATTTGGTAAACCTCAATGGTGTCATTAGGTAGGACAGCCAGTCAATCTTTGAGTTTGAGGATAGGGGACAAAACCAGTATGATGAGTTCATTCAAAAAGTCATAGTTGAAGAGCAGTATCTTTGGATACACCCATGAAGAAGAACAATTTTCTCATCTTTAAAATCAAAGAACAACGAAGACCCCAGACAAAGAAGTTACAGCTTTTCAAAGCCAATGCATCCCTCTTTAGTAGAATGTATATTGCCTCAGAGAAACGGGGAGGGGACTTGACTACCTTCTTTGCTCACAAGGCAGATTGTTATCCCCCTTCAATGGCCTACTCCGAGGAGAAAATGTACCATTTACAGAAGTCTGACATTGTGGAGTGCATTCTCAAAGAAGTATGTGATGATAAGCACAACTTCAGATCCCTGCATGGCTATGATGCCACCCATCCATGATGGAGGTGCTCTCATTCATTCTCTCCTCATGGAATCTACACTTTCCAAGAATATGGTGAAGGACAATAATTTCTCTCACTGATCAACATGGAACTGCGCAAAGCCTCTAGAGTAGATGTTGTTTGTGACAGCTATAGACACTGCTCCATCAAAAATTAAATTCGAAGTGACAGAGGTAAGGGATCAAGGTTAAACATTTCTGGCAGAGTTATCATCCCCAAGAACTGGTGCAATTTTCTGAAGGACAGCAGGAACAAGACAGAGTTATTTCGTTTTCTTAGAGATAATATTATTGTGATGCAAGGAATTAGTGGCCTAGGAGATGTTTACAACACAAATGTAGACAACAACACAGTTTGCCATGTTGGTCCTGGAGATGATATGATGGGAAAATTCATGCAAGAAGAAGCTGATACCAGAATCGTTGTGCACATTCTTCATGCTCCCCCATTCCTGTAAAGACTTCAGATTCGGTTGTAGTGGTAATCCTTATTGGCAATTATTCTCGATTCTATGATGTCAGTGAAGATGGTCAGATTCATGTCCTTTATGGAACTGGGAAGCATGCAAGACTACTGAGCACCTTCCTCAGCTCCCCGCCATGGAGTGGCTTCGGTCACCCAGGTTTTATTGTGGTTGGCAGGGAGGGTTCTGTGGGGGCGCTCGGTTATGGCCTTGCTCGGGGCCTTGGGGCTGTTAGGCCAGGCAGCTTGGGGAACAACAAGAACAACTGAGCATTGGGTCAATGAACAATGCTTTAGGTCCCAAGAAATCACTTGCCCTCCCTCTTCTCGTCACTCTTACAGGCTGTGACACAACCTCTGGCTTAAAAGGAAGGTCAAAAGGTATTTGCTTTAAAGCTTGGAAAAAATGCCCACCAGAACTGACTGACACATTAATTGAACTCCTGCAACAACCCTTCCAAACCTTCAGTGAAACCCTCTGCTAAATTCAAAGCATTAGAGAGCTTCTTTATTACTGTATATGGTGGGAAGTCTGGCTCAATCAATGAATGTCGCCGACAATGTTTTGTGAAAGACATCAGAATATTGAACACATTCCACCCACATGTAATGCCCTATTTCAGCACTGTCATCGAGCACTGTATCAGGGAAGTATTTGGGCTGCAGCTCATGATTCCAACATTGAGGAGCCTGACCCCTGTTTGTATGGCTGGAAGACGGGAGCTGATAGAATGTATAACCATGAATGGATGACAATACCACACAAGTTTCTCAAGTGTGCCGGGCACTTGTAAAGTGCTGCTGTCAAAAAAGATGTGTGCTAATGTGTTCATGTGTCAAAGTGAATCTCACATGCACAGACTTATGCAAATGTTAACCAATTTCTATTCAATGTGAATACAGAAGTAGGCTACATAATTAATTTCCAAAAAATCTACCAGTACATTAATTCATAGCAATTCTTAATTAATGTATCTATTTTATTTGCCTGCATAATACAGTATGTACATAAAAACATAACTTAGTATCTCATAATACTTAATATTGAATAATAAATGATTGACTTTTGTTGACTATACTTAAACTGAAAACAATTCTGTACAGTTTTCATAAACCTTGCTCTGGAGCTGAAACATAGTTCTGACCTAGTTTCTGCTGAAGTCAACCTTATATTAACAATATGCTTATTAATTATTAATATTTTCTTTCAAATTTGGTATTATTTTGAAAAGGTGACCCCTCAATTTCCATATTATATTCATAGATTTTATAAAAGATATTAATTTCAACTCCATTTCGGTTTTCTCAAGAAATATAAAGTAAATAAATATAACTGAAAAACTCTTTTCCGGAAAGTGAGCTATCCCTTGGAGTGCAATTATATATAGAGTATTTCTTTTATCTTTGTTATAATCTTTACTATTAGTATTTTAAGCATAAAATCAGCTTTCTACAACAATAATTAATGAAAACGGTAAAACTACCCCCTAAGTGGGAGAGGGTGACCCCCATCTCTCCATGGGGGTTTCATAAAATATAATACACAATTATTGTGGGTGGTTATACACAGTATCCTGAGTATTTCGAGCCCAAAATCAGCCTTCTATGACAAAAATATCGAAAATCATAAAATTGCCCCTGTGCGTAAAAAGGGGGGCTGCCCCCCGTCCCCCCAAATGGAATGCCAGTTTGGCCCTAACCCTAGAGGTAACCCCAGTGGTCATAGGAATGGCCCTATACTATTGGCCAAACTTTTACAAGTATAGTAAATCTCAGCATGGTATTCCTACCTATTAACTCTTTCAGACATAAATAGGTAACTTACTGGCGAGGAGGCGGGAGATACGGTATTATTGCCACTGTACCCCACAACTGTCAAAACCACACTGCGGGACCGTTAGAAGTCGGAGAAACTTGGGGTTGCCACCAATCGACAGATTTTCATCTAACTTACCTAACTTACTGAGCTCCATATGATGCTAGAGCGTCATATAACTTATTAGAGAGCTATGAAGATTAGTTCATATGACGCTCTAGCGTCATATGAGTTTTTTGGCATAAGTTCCGCGTCATATGAGTCGGAGGGAGTTAATAATAAGAAAAGACGACACAAGAAAAGGCACCATAAACACCAGAAGTCTAGGGGTCCTTCTGCCCCTCAACCTCACCACCGCCCTGAAGAAGAAAATTAAGAAATACTATTCAGGCACCACACCCCAACTCGAAGCCACAGGGAAATAACCACCACGGACATTCTGCGTCCAGGCGCCTTTCTACCACCCAACCACACCATCGCCCTGGCACTGAGAAAGGGGAATATTACTACCGACGATTTTCATATCGGTACTCAGTTGGAAGACTGTCCTTGCTATCCATAGACGTAAGGCAGTTGGAAGAGTGAGGGCTCAGTAGGAAGAATGGTTCTCGCTATCCACAGACGTGAGGCTATTCGGAAAATTGAGGTTACCCTGCTCAAATTGTTTGTAGTGGGTATCAACAAGGCTGGTTATTAGACTCCTCCACAGAGGCTAACTAATATCCTTCCCCTACCCCAGCTGGAGCTATTGTGGATAAAGTACGCTACCCATAGGCAACTAGCTTTATCCGGGATAGACCAACAAAGCTTAAACACACTCATCCACCCTCAGTTCTCAAAGACTCTTTTAACGGTCGGAGCAGTTAAGAGAAGTTGCGTTAAAAACAACTATCTTACGTTAGCTCGATAATGTGTACAGATGCCAAAGTATACTTGTGCACATTATTTAAGGCCCAACATCAAGTCTCTGAAAATTCTGCATCAAAACTCTTACAAAGACCAGAGTAGTCAGTGAGTTCTCTCCTGCGTTAACTCGATTCTATTTTACTTATGCCTCAGCAATAGTAGGCCTAGATAGTATTTAAGGTCCCACACCAAGAGTTCGAGTACAACTGTTGTCAACCAAAAGCCACGTCAGGACAATCACATGGCCAACGCATCTACCGAAGATTGGATTACCTATTCTACGAATATAAAGTGAAAACATTATACTACTATCAATACACAGGAGTGGCACCTGTGAGAAGTACGATCTATATCTGGATAGTAAAGACCGGACAAGTGTAATACTTCGATTTGAAGACAGTCCCAAATAATAACCTAGATTTTCAATAGAAGGAAACATCTTACGAGTAAGAAGTTGTGGAGACTCGTTCATGCGTCTTACACCTACCCACGTCAGGACAACCCAAGTTGCGGCGCCTCGTTCGTGCGTCTTATATTCTGTTCTTTACCATTATTCTAGTAGTTACGTATGCGATATCCTTGTGCCAATAAATAACATATGAAGCTACGTCTCGTTATAATTATCCTCTATTACTTTCCATATCTGTGTTAAAGCGATTTCGACTTCTCCAGTTAGGAAGAATCCACTTATATAAACCAATCAACCCCAGTAAAAAATGAAGGTACGTCTTGCTATAATTATCTTCTATTACTTTCCGTATCTGTGTTAAAGCGATATTGACTTCTCCAGTTAGGAAGAATCCACTTATTTAATAGTGGCCCCTCCATCATTGACGATATGCCTATTAGTATAATAGTCTCCCTTTAACCTCTCCGCGGCGCACAGGGGGTTTTCTACAGGGTAAGACTGTGCGCACCTATGATGATTTTGGGACCTATTGCCAATTTCGATAAAAAGTACATCATCGTGTAGGGAATGTTTGCGTGCATCGGCCCATATATATTTGACCCCCCAAAAAATGTCTGGGGGGGGTAGGGGAACGGTCCGTAGTTGAAAAATGTGGAGCGAATGGCACCGCGCGGCCTGATTGTCATCGAGCGGCGAGATTTCCCTGCCGAATATTTACGCGCGCAGGGGATAGAAGGAGAGGGAGGAGGGGGTGGGTTACCGCGTATTATCACGTATATCTCCTTTTTCGAGCCCTTTTAGGCTATTTAGAGTATGTATATGTGTGTAGGGCACCCATATAACAATGAATATGCCTCATAGTGACCAAAAATTGCAATATATAAGGGAATTATAAGAGAATATTTAGGCGGGAATGAAGATGTGTTGGAGGTTTGGCGGCAATTTATGAGCTGAGAGTGTGGTTTACGCCATACATATCACGTATATCTTGTACGTAGAGCACTGTCACGCTATAATACAGACTTGTACGTATGTATACGTGCCATATATCAAAATATATACCGCATATAAACCAATTCATGCGATATTTACGCACATTATCAATGAGTTTCTATGCGTGAACCAAGGTGTGAGTGAGTTGTGGTGGGAATGAAAGGGGGAGAGGGTGTGTTACGCCATAAATATCACGTCAATCTTGTATTTAGAGCACTCTCATGCTATAATAAAGACGTATACATATGTAGGCGTCCCATATAACAAGGAATATACCGCATATAGCCCAATTGATGCGATATTTACGCAAATTGTGAATGTGTTTCTAGCAGACGGAAGCCTGAAAGGGGGGGTTGGGGGTGGGTGGGTGGGAGGGAGGCATACAGGGGTGCAGTGAGTGAGTGAGTCGTGGAGAGATGGAAGTCAGGCAGATCTCTAGATAGATAACCAGCTTAGTGATAATTGTGGAGGCGCCCCAGGCGTATTGATGTTTGGTATTTTGACCCTAATGTCTACCAGATGGCTGGTGTTCGTTGCCATCAACAGGTCTACAATAACATGAGTCAGGAATGGAGAGAGAGAGAGAGAGAGAAACTGAGACATTTGTATGTCGTACGTATAAATGGACTTCAGAATTGCATTTTTATGCAAGCAGACATTGCATTTTAGACACATGTGAAGTACCACAGAAACATGTAGGCCATTGACTGTAAATAAAGTACTATATTTATAGACCACCAGCGACGGTGCGGAGTCAACACAGGCAGATTGCCTGTTGTGATAGAGGGCTAAATATAGACTGGTGTCTCCTTACACCTGCGAAAGGGTAGATTGCCACCAGAGAAACGTTTACTTATTTATTTCGAAGTAATATGCAATCTAAATGTATATTCGAGACCTACTGCAATTATTTGTATGACAGTCATGACTATGTATAATCCAATATACGCACGTAGGCGAGACATAAGAAAGCTGGTTGAGCAATTTTCGACACCCACACAGTTATTATTCATTTTTATTTACAATATTATACAATACAAATGTATTTGTGAAGAGTATTTTATCCATTATTGTATTTATACCAATTTTGTTCCCAGACAGAGCTGCTGTAGCTGGAGAATCAAGGAGCGGCAAGGGTCACCTCGTGACCGCCTGACCGTGTGAAAATGAGTGGAGTCACACTGAGAGGGGCAATTTTGCTGAGTGTTTGGGCAATTTTTGACAGAATAAAGTTATATAATTACTAATTCTTGACAGAGACAAACTATTATAAACCTTGGCATGATATAATTGATAATCCCATCAATTTACAAACGTAAATTGGTGGGATAATTCATTTTTTTTTGTATATTGTCATTTCGATTGTAGACACGAAGTTTTGAGTGATATTTGGTATGAGCTCCTGTGGCATGGTTGGTAAGGTCGCGGACTGGAAAACTCAAAGTGTCGTAGGGTAGTGGGATCGAATCCAGGAGGGGGTTATGGGGAAGGTTTTATATTGTCTAGACAAATTTTTATAAATTTTTTTTTTTACAAGATCATGCCATTGTATTCAAACAATATGAAATATTCATAGAATATATCATATTGTAAGAATACAATGACATGACCTTGTTTTCTTTTTTTCTTTTTTTATTGTTTTATTTTATTATCATAGTAGGTTTGACATGATTTATTGAAACATATTTATTTTTGTACAATTCATTTGAGGTAAGAAAATAATTATATACACATTACTTAATAACAAACATATATATTGATATACTAAAAAAATAAGGCATATTACATGTAAATCTTTGAAACTTATAAACTAAATAATGAAACATACAATTATATAATGTAAAAGCTATATCACAGGGACATCTTTGGAACTTATACATTATATAATATATATGTTACATTATGAGGTAGCGTGATCAATTAGGTCAGGTCAGGTAAGGTAGGGCGCGAGTCCAGGGCAGGGCAGGGCAGGAGGCGAGTCCAGGGCAGGGCACGGGGCGAGTCCAGGGCAGGGCAGGGCAGGGGCCGACACTCAGTAGTTCTTGAAGGTGTGGTAGTCCCTGAAGCAGTCACCCAGGCAGAGTGCAACTTTGCACTCGGCGCACATTGAGGTGACTCTTTTGGTTACATGGGGTTTCCTCACACTGGAGCTGCAGACGGTGCACTGCACCTGCCTGTGACGAGTGCCAATCAGCTCGGTGTTGGTTGTGTAGTGTCTTTCGACACCCAGCTGGATGCGGTCAGGAACGTGATCCCCACGCCATGCCGTACGTCTGTGAGTGGTGGTGCCATACTTCTCCAGGAGTTGGTAGGAGACGTTGTACACGAACTCCCGGAATTTCAGCTTCTGGTTTGGGGCCATATCCTTCTTCACCAACCACAAGTTGTAGGCGTTCAGCATCGTTATGTCAACTAGGTGGAGGAAGAGCTTGTGATACCACTTCACAGTCTTCCTCAGACACTCAACGCCTGACAGCTGACAGTCAGACTTGTCCACCAGGCGCATGTTTTTGGTGTAGTCCACTACCATGTCGGGCTTGTAGATTGTCTTCCTGGTTCGGTAGTGGATTTTGCCAGAATCCACCTGGGCACCTGTGTGGACGGTGGAAAGCAGGTGGACGTCTCGCTTATCCTTCCACTTCAGGGCTATCAGTTTCCCACACTTCTCGAGCTGCTTGTATTTCTGCCCCTTTCGTCGCCTTCTTCGCACATGCCTCTCGCGGTGTTCCTGGGCCAGGTCGTCTTCTGAAGGTGTGTCACTGGAGGAGGCATCTGTGAGAGGAATGACATCACCTGTGAACTTTGGCATAAACTTTCTTGTCTTTCTGACAGTCCCACATGATCCCGTTTGGTTGTCATAAAGAAACTGGCAGAGAGCAGGAGAAGTATACCAGTTGTCAGTGTAGATGATGTGGCCTTTGCCCAGGAAAGGTGCCAACATTTTCCTGACGATGGCACCTGACATGCCCATGGGGTCATTGGCAGCGGCTTTCGGTACGTCAATGTCAGTTCCTGTATACACGATCATGTCAAGCACTATTCCAGTTTCACAGTCGCACAACACGAAGAGCTTGATTCCGAACCTATGCCTCTTCAAGGGGATATACTGCTTGAAAACAAGACGTCCTTTGAAGAGCACGAGCGACTCATCAATCACCAAATTGAGGAAGGGGTAAAAGTATTTCCTATACCTCTCCAACAACATGGTGAACACATCCCGAACTTTCCATATCCTGTCAATCCTGTTAGGATTTTCGTTGTCTGCAAAGTGCATAAATCTTAGCAGCAACAAAAATCTGTCACGAGTCATGAACTTATTGAAAGTTGGGGTGGCGATGAGAGGGTCGTACTTCCAATAGTGTTGCAACACATGCTTCTTGATCAGAGGCATGAGGAACAACAAGGCAAAGAACGTCAGAAATTCTGCCACAGTCGTATCCACCCAGCCTCGTATTCTCGCTTTTGGAGAAAGGACGTCCAATCTGCCAAACACCCACCTGTAGTAGGCGTTTGTTTGGGCAACGATGTACGTCATTACCTCCATGTCGAAAAAAGCGAGGAAGAAGTCGCTTTCGTTCGCTTGATCATCACAGGGCCAGTCGTCAGTTGTTCCTGACGTCCCAGGATTGAACTGGGGCACGTCAGGTACAAAATTGACCCCGTCAGACCAATCGAACGAAGGCATGCCAGGGATCGGAATGTCGTCTGCGTCTGCTTCTGCGTCTGAAATATCGCTTCCATGGTCGCGATACAGCACTTCATCATCATTACCCTCCTCTTCACTTGACAGACGATGCCCTTCCTCGTTTTCGTCACCGACGTCGGACTCACTCCCACTGTCCACTCCCAAATCCCCCCACCCTTGGTCCCGTGCTAGGGCTTCGTCGTCGAAACCCGGGCTGCCAATGTCCTGCGAATCACCATCAAACAGCAGGGCGGCATACTTAGATGGTGTAAGAGTTTTCCGGGTCACTTTGGCACGTGCGGGAGTCTTATGGACAGGGACAGCAGAGGTGGTGGCAGGGGCGGCGGCAGGGGCGGCGGCGGCGGCAGGGGCGGCGGCGGCAGGGGCAGCAGTGGTGCGTGGCCTTGATGGCAAGATGATGGTGGTGCCTGTCGCCCTTCTCTCTGTTCCTTGGGCAGGGGCGGCAGGCGCGGCAGGGGCAACAGGGGCAGCAGGGCCGGCAGGGACACCAGGGCCAGCAGTCGCTTTCCCAGTCGCTTTCCCTCTCCCTTTCCCCTTCCCCTTCCCTGTTCCTTGGGCAGGGGCGGCAGGGGCGGCAGGGGCGGCAGGGGCGGCAGGGGCGGCAGGGGCAGCAGGGACACCAGGGCCAGCAGTCGCTTTCCCAGTCGCTTTCCCTCTCCCTTTCCCCTTCCCCTTCCCTGTTCCTTGGGCAGGGGCGGCAGGGGCGGCAGGGGCAGCAGGGGCGGCAGGGGCGGCAGGGGCAGCAGGGGCGGCAGGGGCAGCCGGGCCAGGGGCGGCTGGTGGTGTTGGTGGTGGTAGGGGCACTGTGGCTGGCGTACGGGTTCTTTCCCTACGCCCGTGCCTTTCATTTTTCCTGCCCCCGCAGGTAATGCAGCCCTAGGGCGGCCTCCTGCGTCGCTGGTACCGGTGGCAGGGGTGGCAGGGGTGGCAGTGGTGGCAGTGGTGGTGGTAGTGGTTGTTGCAGTGGCCTGGGTCGTGGTGGCAGTGTCCCGAAAGACCAATGACCTCTGTGCCATTGCCCTGCTTGCACGTGTTTTACGTGCTTTTGGTGCTGGTGATTCGTCCTCTGAGCTGTAGGGCGTGTCGTACTGGTAGCTAGGGTCTTTGGCAGCCACCCTCTGCCTTCCACGGCGGCTAACACCACCAGAAGGAGGGCTGGTTGTGTCATCAGGGAGCGAGCGTGAGGGACGTGTAGGCTCCATGACTAGTGCGTGGTTACTGGCGCGGTGGTGCTTGCACGAGTGCGGGGCGAGCGTTTGGCGGGGTGGTATCGAGAGTTGACATGTAGTACTATACCCACACCAATTTTCAGCCGCCTGGCTATAAACGCGCGGTTTTGGTACGTGTTCAAAGTCTCTGCTCTTAAGAGTCTACCCGCAGTGCGCCGGGGGAACTCTTAAGAGTCTCCCCGCACCTCCCGGGTTAACCTCTGAAGTGCGCATGGGGGTAATTGGAAACGTCCCCCTGTGCTGACGTATTTGAGGTGTTTCCGTCACTAAAATATTCATTGTGCCATTAATAGCATTAATACTTATCCATATGCGCCTATTATGGGTTGATTATAAAGGTATTAACCTGAAACAACAATAAAACGAGTGAAAACAGCGTTTGGATGGTCAAAATCGGAGATATAGCCCGCGAGTTGTATAATGTATGGGTGAGGCAAGCTGCTTTCCCGCCAATTTCCCCCAAGGCCACTGAGACACAGTCGATCGATACTCTCTCTCTCTCTCTTGCACTCGCTTGCCATCAGTGATGACAACACCCTGCTTGCAACTCGCTAATGTTAGCACGAAAATATACCTCAGAATAAGGGAATAACAGGGAAAATAGGTGATAACTGAAGGAGAGGAGGAAAGTGGGGAAGGAGGGGAGGTAGAGGACTGAGATTTTGCATGGCCCAGGGGCCAAAAAAAAAAAAAAAAAATTTTTTTTTTTTTTTTTTTTTTCAATGTCAAAAGTTGATTTTTTTTTCTCTGACTCTTAAGAGTCTCCCCGCAGTGCGCCGGGGGAACTCTTAAGAGTCTCCCCGCAGCTCCCGGGTTAAACACCGCGGTCGCTAGTTTGAATCTACCGCGCGGGAGGAAAGGAGTACTATATACTTCATAAGGGTAATGCGTATTCTCTGATGGAATAGTCTTATGATCGGGTACTCTCTACGAAAAAATCTCGTAAAAAAATAAAGAAGAAAAACTAACTTAATATTTGCTATACTCAAGCTTTCCCACATGTGGATTTCTTGCGTGTGGATTCCTGACGCTGGCCCCCTAGCGGCCATACTTCCTTCCTCCTCCCACGTCCGTCCCGTGAGGGTGGGTTGCACCGTGCTCCTGCTTCATTCTTCGTCCCCTCGCTTCTAGTGAGTCTCTGCTCATTTGTATTGAACAGGTTCAAATTAGCTAGCACGGGCTGCCCCATTGGTACGTCCGCAGGAGGTGTGTGTAAATTAGGGTACTATTGTAACAGGCGCCGACGTATCCCAGGATCATCGCGCCATAGCTCTCTGATAGTTATTTAGGAGGCTACCATTCCGCAAGTTTATACTTCAGGCCGTCACTATGAGGTAGTTGCATAGTTTATTTTAGCATATGCTATAGTTCAAGGGTTGCCACACGTGGTGTGGAATCTTCTAGAGTCCGTATCTGCGCATGGGCCTCTTCCTCCTCATGCTGCTGGTGCTGGGTCTTCGGAGCGTCTGGTTGCTGCCACCTCAATGTTTCGTCGTCACCTCATGGCCAGCCTCATTAGGGGTCTCCAATATAGGCTAGGGGTTATTTATTGTTTATAAATTAAGCTCTATATGTAATTATAATTTAAGCCTAATATTTTCCCCTATATGTGTTTTTGCATGTGTGCTGTACATGCTTTAGGGGTTTTGGGAGACGTCCCGTGTATTTATTTATATATTTTTTTTGAGGTGTTGGACTTTCCCATGTAAGTCCTCACCTCTGAAAATTTTGGTTCGTTTTTCCGGCAGCTTTCTCAGCAGAGCCTCCGTTTTCTCGTCTCAGACGATAAGAAAACAACCAAATGTCCCGGCGTGGTGTGCTGAGCCACGAACCTTCCGGCGGAATATGCTAAATTCTTAAGTGAGTCAAGTCGGCCCTGTTACAATATTGGTAATAATATTGTAAGCTAAATATATAATCTACAGGCGAGCCGATATCAAGGCATGGCTTCCTAAACCTCCCTTGACGTAGACCTTATGACAATCAAGAGTCACAACTATCTTGTTACAGTGGACTATTTCAGTAATTTCTGGGAAGTTGACTACCTGGAAAGCACCAAGTCAAGCGCTGCGATCAGGAAGTTGAAGGCGCACTTTGCAAGATATGGACTGCCAAATGTACTAGTTAGTGACAATGGTCCGCAGTTCAGCAGTGAAGAATTTCAAGAATTCGCGGAGAAGTATGACTTTGAACATTGAACGAGCAGCCCACATCATCCCCAGTCTAACGGTAAAGCAGAATCAGCGGTCAAGACGGCGAAGAAACTAATCAAGAAAGCTGTCGAGAGTGGTGAAGATCTGTTTTTGGCGATTCTAGACTACAGAAATACGCCTATGCAAGATTTGGAAGAGAGTCCAGCGCAACTCAACTTTGGTCGACGTACAAGGACGTTACTGGGTACAGGGTATTTCCGCATCCGAGGTCTGTTTAGGCTAGCCTATTTTCACTGACTTTACACTACTTCACCTTCCAGGAAGCGAAAGCTCCCAACAGAGAGGAACAAGCTTGAGCCGAATCGACCGAGAGTCCGTCAGAGAGATGAACGGGAATGGTGAGTCAACTTCACTGAGCGGTGCATACACGCACCTACAACTGCCCAGTTGGCAACTCGCTTGGGCGGCTGGAAACTTCCACAACCCAACCCAAGCGCGTCTCACACACTCCCTGGTCTCTCCTCTCCCCTTCCTTGTCCTGTAGGAATCCCTGTGGGGATCGGTTTTTACACCATACCCAAAAGAGGATTTATGGAGCTCTGATCTTACTCTCAACCATCTGAACAATTTTACCACCACATCTAAACTTCGTTAAATGCGGAAATAGCCTCACGAAAATATCATGCCCTGGTGGGGGCACGAACTCTCGACCCTTGGGTGTGAGGCAGATACCTTACCAGTTAGACCAATAGAGATATCCCACTTGGCCTGTTCGGCTCAGGTTATTTCCGCATCCGAGGTCTGTTTAGCTAGCCTATTTTCACTGACTTTACACCTAGCTCCATCATGCCTCGCTTTGACCTGTGCGCTACGCCTACCTGTTCTCTCTTACCGGTTTTTGCTCACAATTTATGTATAAAATGTGTAAAGTGTCTTGATCGTTCAAGGGGACTATGAGTATCGAAACGGTGCTCTGTGTGTTCCGAGTTGTTGTTGTTGTTGTTGTTCCCCAAGCTGCCTGGCCGAACAGCCCCAAGGCCCCGAGCAAGACCAAGGCCATAACCGAGCGCCCCCACAGAACCCTCCCAGCCGACCACAATAAAGCATGGGTGACCGAAGCCACTGCATGGCGGGGAGCTGAGGAGGGCGACAGAAACGCCCAGGAAACCAAAGCCCCACCCAGGGCCCTGTGCCCCTCAGCAATTATCAAGATAAAGCTGAGGGGCAAAGGAAAAAATGTGACGCTTTGGCTTCAAATCTTGGTAGATTGGGAGGTTAATCTACGGAAGAGACGCCGTCACTTAAGATCCAGAAAATATACAAGCAAAAGGAACAGTCAAAGTAAGCTATGGATATGGCAGAGATCGCTCAGCTCTCACTCTGATAGACCAGCCCATCACCACATGACTAGAACCCAATCCTCTCAGCATCAGCTAGGAAAGGCCCTAGAAAGCCGCCTTTGGCGGGGGGATAGTTCCCCTATTTCAACCCCTTTCGGGGTTGGGCACCCGCCCTTCTGAGTTAAGAGCGGCGGTGTTCGATAAGAGAGACCTTTCTTGCTTAGCAGCCTTAACCCTCCAGCCCCGGCTATGTATTCCATATATATTCCCCGAAACCCGGTGGTTTTGGCCGAAAAACGTCTACGCCTAGGCTACCGCATCTTTGTTATTTTGCTTGCTTCCGCATTCCCGCGCATCCCCAAGCGTAGATGTGTTTCGTACCTGTAGAATGGCGTTAAGTAGCGCTCTCTAAGTCAATTGGTTCAGTTGTGATGATGATTTCATTGGAGATTACTTTATGGCAAAAACAGCCACTTTACACTACTTTTCGATACTTAACCCGGGAACTGCGGGGAGACTCTTAAGAGTTCCCCCGGCGGACTGCCGGGAGACTCTTAAGAGTCAGAGAAAAAAAAATCAACTTTTGACATCGAAAAAAAAAAATAAATAAATAAAAAAAATTTGGCCCCTGGGCCATGCAAAATCTCAGTCCTCTACCTCCCCTCCTTCCCCACTTTCCTCCTCTCCTTCAGTTATCACCTAGTTTCCCTGTTATTCCCTTATTCTGAGGTATATTTTCGTGCTAACATTAGAAATCCGGTTGCAGGGTGTGGTCATCACTGATAGCAAGCGAATGCAAGAGAGAGAGAGAGAGTATCGATCGACTGTGTCTCAGTGGCCTTGGGGGAAATTGGCGGGAAAGCAGCTTGCCTCACCCATACATTATACAACTCGCGGGCTATATCTCCGATTTTGACCATCCAAACGCTGTTTTCACTCGTTTTATTGTTGTTTCAGGTTAATATCTTTATAATCAACCCATAATAGGCGCATATGGATAAGTATTAATGCTATTAATGGTACAATGAATATTTTAGTGACGGAAACACCTCAAATACATGCGCACAGGGAGGTGTCTAATTACCCCCATGCGCACTTCAGAGGTTAACAACATCATACAGGCACACACGAACAAGCGATGTACTCCTTCTTGTGGTCGGAGATGCGGGTCGTCGGTCCAGCCGGCTGTTGTTTACATACGTCGGACGTACGCCTCGCACACCAAGCTTACAGGCTTTAAGCTCATGAGTGCCTCAGAGCCCTTCCGGGTAGCTCGGAGTTGTTTTTTATGGGTGCCTAAGAGCTCTTCTGGGTGTGATGGGTTAAAGGAGATTAAATAAATGTTTAACGTTTATGCGAAAGACACTGCTCATAAAGCACTCCATTGCGATGACGAGGCGCTATGGGAGCACCTAGTCATTAAATCTCCGCTAGTTAAGTCAACTCCGGCCAAGTCAACCAAACCTAAAACTAAATCGAAAGTACTTTCCAAGCAAGTAGTAACTAGTAATAGTAATGAAAGTGACAGGGCCAGGTTGCTCATGGATTCAGTCAATACCACAGAAACCGCACCTAGCACAAGCTACCATTTCAGGGGATCTACCGGTCCCTACTGATTGGACCATTGAGATTAATAAGAGTAGGAAGCTTCGAGCTAAGGACATGGAAGGAAGGTTATTAGATGTTACCATTAAGGCCATACCAAATGTTCATTGTGCTGATTTCTTCGTGTATTCTGCCTCTCCGGCGATACCTCCGGCCTCATCTGCAAAACTGTTTGCGGACTGGTCACGAAATGACGGCGTCAATTATATTAAAGCTCTGAATGCACTTACGCCGGAACTGGATACATTCCCGGTACTAGATCAGACATACCAGTCTTGCAGGTGGGGCAGGTAGGTGTAGGTCCGTGGGTGGACTGGGAAATGGAGGCGCAGGTATTTGCGTCCACCATTACAACTAAATCTTCCCATCATGTCCCTCAGGAAATTCATTCATGGTTCACTTTACCTGTTAACAAAGCAGGAGGGGTGTCACCGGCTTTATTGAAATTCCTAGCAGCTCCCAAACTATCACTTTATGAGCTGCATGACCCCTATTCTACACCCCCTCCAGCTCACTTAGACAGAGATTTTAAGATACGTAACAAAGCTTATAGACTGTTCTCTCAACACCTCGTCAGTCGCCAGGTTGCCCAGTCACTCACGAGAACTATAACAGCCATCTCTGACCAACAGGTGAGGAAAGCCACGAAATAATCATGTAGGCTCCTTTTGCAAAATTTTATTCAGTCCTTGGGTGATATATATCAGAGTAGCTATCATGGAGGCGGTTAGAGCACGTCAGACGTACGATGAACAGTAACAGGAAAATATGTATAGTGTGTGATATTGAATTCAACAAAAGGAGTACAACTTCACAATGTAGTAGTTGTAATGAAACAGTACACGATCGATGTACTTACGTTACTAGCAGAACAGAAGTGGAATGCGATAAATGTAGGGAAGTAGCTATTAAAGGTCCTAAAATAATTTGTGAAATATGTGAATCACTCATAACAAGAAAACAAAGGATCCTAAACTGTGTTAAGTGTAAAACTGTAGCTCACATGAAGTGCATCTCTAAGAAGACCAACAGTGAAGAACGGGAATTCCTATGCAACATGTGTGCCTTGCATTCATTACCGAATATTAATGTAAATGAACCAAGTATTAACAACTCAGAATCCAGCCAGGACACATTCAAAATCAAAGATGAATACAGAGTGTTCACCAACAAAGGGCTCCATCTTATCCACATTAACGCCAGATCAATGTACCATAAATTGTCAGAAATAAACTTGTTAGCTAATAAGGCCAAAGCTTCAATAATTGCAATCACAGAAACCTGGCTGGATTCAAGTATAAACGATGGTGAACTAAACATTCAAGGTTCCAACATGGTTAGGAATGATCGCATTAGGCAAGGGGGAGGAGTATGTCTGTATGTAAAAACCAACCTCACACACACAACTAGGACCGACCTCCATGTAGAATATCACGAAGCTCTGTGGATCGACCTACACATGCCGAGGACAAGACCCATCACAATTGGGGTGTGCTATAGGCCACCAGACGACACACAATTCTTGACCAGATTTGAACGAACTTTGTCATCGCTAGACACTCGGAATGAATCCATTATACTAGGGGATTTTAACCTGTGTTACAAACAACGAAATAATAGGCTTGTACGAGAATATAGGCACATACTGACAATGCACAATCACAAACAACTCATCACAACCCCCACACGTATCTCTGAGAACACTGCCACAATATTAGACCACATAAACTGTAACAGAGAGGACAAAATATCCCAATCAGGGGTTATACAGACTGGGATAAGTGATCACTTCATCACATATTGCACACGGAAAACCACAAAAATTACCCGAGAGAATCACTAGGTTATCAAAACAAGGTCACTCAGAAACTACAACAAAGAAACATTTCTGGACATTTTATGGAATACAGACTGGTCTCCAGTGTTTGGAAGTACAAACGTTAATGACGCATGGGTTGGCTTCAGAACTATCATCACAAACATCCTAGATGAAATAGCTCCTCTGAAAGACATACGAATTAAAGCAAGGTCAGACCCATGGATCAACAATGACATACTACACCATCTGGAACACAGAGACAATAATTTTTTTATGTTAAAAAGGCTAGTGAAACATAGACAGGATCAAGGTCTGAAACATGAGTTCAACAGGGCCAGGAATAAACTAAGTAGGAAAATAAAATCAGCGAAAACTAATTATTTCTACAATAAGGCAGAGGAATATCAGAATAACCCAAAGAAACTATGGAAGCACCTAAAAACAACAGGCTACTGCAACAAGACTTCGGTGAGACTTTTTCTATTGCACTAGACATATCGAAAGCCTTCGATAGAGTCTGGCATAAATCTTTAATTTCTAAACTACCCTCCTTCGGTTTCTATCCCTCCATCTGTGCCATTGTCTCTAATTTCCTTTCTGGCCGTTCCATAGCCGCGGTTGTGGACGGCCATTGTTCACTTCCTCACCCTATAAACTCCGGTGTTCCTCAGGGCTCTGTCCTATCTCCTATTCTCTTTCTAATTTTTATAAATGATCTCCTTAACTGTACCTTAATTCCCATCCATTCATACGCAGACGACTCAACCTTACACTACTCCATTAGTTTTTCAGAACGCCCCAGCCAGCAATTCCTCAACGACAAACGTAATGAAGCCATAGAACTCTTAAATTCTGATCTAAATACTATTTCCAATTGGGGCAGAGAAAACCTTGTTAACTTTAATGCCTCCAAAACCCAATTTCTCCATCTATCTACCCGTCAGGATCTCCCAGCGGACTATCCCTTATTCTTCAACAATACAAAAATCAACCTTTCATCTTCTCTCAATATTCTAGGTGTCTCTTTTTCTTCTGCTCTCATTTGGAAGGACCATATTACCAGTCTTGCTAAGGCAGCCTCCCAGAAGCTGGGTGTGCTCAACCGCCTTAGGGGGTTCTTTTCCCCAGCACAGCTTCTTGCTCTGTACAGGGGCATAGTGCGCCCTTGTATTGAGTATTGTTCACATGTGTGGGGAGGTTCCTCTCACACCGCTCTCCTAGACAAAGTCTAGTCTCCTAGACAAAGTATCATTAACTCCCGTCCACTCACCAACTCTATGCAATCTCTCTCTCTCCGCCGCAATGTTGCATCTCTCTCGCTATTCTATCGCTACTATAATAATCAGTGTTCCTCAGAGCTATCCCAGTGCATACCACCTCCTTTACGTAGGGCACGTGGTACCCGTCTTGCAACTCAATCCCACCCCTACTCTGTGCAACTCTCCAACCCAAGAGTGAAACGTTACTCTCAAACTTTCTTCTACTCAACAGCTGAGCTCTGGAACTCTCCCAGAATCAGTCTTTCCCTCTTCCTATAACTTAAATTGCTTCAAACTCCGTGTGTCCAGGCATTTTGGCTCGAACGTCCCTTGATTTTGGCCCTGTCACTCTTTCAACTATGGGGGAGGCACTCGCTATAGGCAGTAATGCCTTTTGCCTCCCTCAATCACATAGAAAAAAAAAAAAAAAAAAAAAAAAAAAAAAAAAAGGCAAGGGATTTGTCTAACACTAATATTGCTCTCAACATTAATGATCAGGTTTGCCATGATAAACGACAAATTTCAACCTACTTCAACACCTTCTTCATCTCCATAGCAAACACACTTGCACAGAACCTACCGCAACCTCTCAATAAATACACGACACCAACGGCCACCTTTCAAAATTTCTACAGAGATAAAGGCATACACCCGAACACATTTGGATTGCAAAATGTTACACCAAAATACACTTTTGACGAGCTCTCTAACCTAAATGTACATAAAAGCACAGAACCAGACAAAATTCCTGCCAAATGTCTACAAGATGGAGCCATTGGTATAGCAGGTCCCCTAACCCACATCATCAACCTGTCAATAAACACCAACACTGTACCTGCTGAACTGAAGGAAGCCAATGTAACCCCTCTATTCAAGAAAGGAAATAGACTACAAGTTGGCAACTACAGACCAGTTAGCATATTATGTATTGTATCTAAAATCCTTGAAAAAGCGGTATACACCCAAATTGAACACTACCTCAAAGAAAATGATCTATTTTATAAGTTTCAATCAGGTTTCAGATGCATGTACTTGACTGACTCCTGTCTCATCCACTTAACAGATAGCATTCGTAAAGAAATGTCTAAAGGTAACTACACCGGTATGGTTCTTCTTGATCTACAAAAAGGGTTTGCCACAGTAGACCATGATATCCAATGTAATAAACTACAAGCAATGGGCATTGGGTCTGTGAACTGGTTTAAATCTTATCTTAGTGGTAGAACACAAAGAGTCAAAATTGATGATAATATATCTGATCCTATGCCAATTAACTGTGGGGTCCCACAGGGAAGCATCCTTGGTCCCTTACTCTTTCTCTGTTATGTGAACGACATGGAACTGAGCGTCTCGTGTAAATTATTACTGTATGCTGACGACAGCGTGCTTCTGGTTTCAAGAAAAGACCCAATAAGTATTGCCGCTTCACTTTCCAAAGAACTAGAATCATGTAGTGAATGGCTAGTGGACAATAGACTATCTCTTCACCTGGGCAAGACGGAAGCCATCTTATGTGGGACAAAACGCAAACTGAAAAACATTGTGGGCTTCTCGGTCAACTGTAATGATATTCCTATAACAACAGTGTCACAAGTTAAATATCTCGGACTAAAACTGGACTCGAGTTTGTCAGGTGAAACAATTTTGGAATCTATCCTGTGTAAGTGTAGAGCACGTATAAAATACCTGTATAGACAGGTGGGATGCTTGCCAGCGGCGACCAAAAAGACCCTTTGCCAAGCGCTTGTTCAATGTCATTTTGACTATTCTGTGTCATCCTGGTACTCTGCATCATCTAAATCACCACAACACAAACTTCAGGTCACTCAAAATAAAATGGTTAGGTTAATGCTGAACCTAGGACCCAGATCACATGTTGGCCAGGAACAACTTCAGTCACTAGGTATGCTCAATGTCTCTGACAGGGCCAAACAAATCAGGCTCACTAATGCCTTCAACATTTTCTATGACAGAGCTCCAGAGTATCTTAAGAGTGATTTTGTTAAAGCAAATGAGAGGAGTGGACATAATACAATGTTACGTCCTGGGATATATAAACACTGGGCTCTTTCTATTGGACTAGGTATGCGGCAACAAGCAACAACGGAAAACGCTAGATCCAACCCTTATCTATAAACCCAGGCAACAAACCACCCTAAACCGTCAAGAGTCCTGCCTGGACAACGAGGTATCCTATGACTCGGTTACAGGGTGCACGCACTATAGACTGCTGATAGTCAAGCAGGCTATATAAAAGATCACACAATTAAGTTGACTTAAAGCTTCAAGGAAAAGATAGATGACGGAATTAAATTGCAGAAACAATTTAATAACAAACTAGAAGAAAGTACATTTAACGTTACGTTAATTAATACAACTAATCACCCCTGCGTGAAAGAAGGTGAAAGCAAACAGTCCTCAAAACATCGTACAGGTAGACAAGATGCAGGTTTCTAAACTGCATGCGGCTACTGTAGGATCTGATGCTTAGCAAAGAAAGTACGTTACGGATTTAGAGAACTCTTAACTCATAAGCAGGAATAAATACTAGTGATAGGACCTACAGTGTATAATGGCATACGTATAATTAAATAAAGGCAGCAACTCACAACATAACCACATACAGGTGTGCTTCTCACTCTTAGTCAGGTAAGCCTGCTCGGACAGAGTCTCTAAGCCACACCCTGACTCACAATGCTCACATAAACGGTAAACTGTGGCACAATAACAAGCATACATAGATAATAAACCCCTAGCTGTTAATCTGCCAGGTGGCAGGTCTAGCCGGAAGGATATAGGCTTCGGATACCCGGGCTGAGCCACCTGCTCTAGCCTAGGGACGTTCCCAAGTCTGTGCGCCAAATTACTCTAATTGAAAGGGTGCTCTCTTGAGAGACTCAGATCGCAAGTATCTGACTCTCTCCTGACGACCCTAAAACAAAAGCAAGACTTGCTAGCGCAGTGCTGAGTGGACTAGGCAAGGGCCCTCACACAACACAACAATAGACACACAGGGACACAGACAAGAAAATGCCCCCAGACTCCCTCGGGTATCCTAGTAAAGTCGTGCGGGTCCACAGGACTCGCACCAGCAGACTTTACTTAAAGGATCGCAAAAAGCCTCCCCTCCGGTCTAGCCCCTGCTAACCTGACACAAGAACACACTAGCAAGCATGAAACCACCAAATATGAGACAACAAAAAAGCTTCCTAGGTCTCATTAACAATTACGTCTCTGCTTAAGGCCCAAAATCCTATCTAGTTATCTGAGAGCTCGTCGTTAACTCTCCTAGGAGACACTTTGCCCCTGTCAGTAACTACTCCTGCCCCTCCTGCCCCCCATGCCTGTTGTTATCACCCGTTCACAGTATTTTCCTCCCACTGTAAACATTATGATGGTTTCCTTGGACTTGACCTCCTTCAAAAACTCCAGGCCCAGGTTGACTGCGGCCAGAGGCTGATCTCATTCAAAAAAAAAATCCAACCCAAAGCCTCTGACAAACCAATCACACAGAAACCAGTTCACAAAAAAGAAAAAGCACCTCCACCCTCAACAAACTCTGAGTCAAGATTACCAAGTTGCAGCTAGCACTAAGGTAACTCCTACCCCCCCCCCCCCCCCTTGCCCCGAGTTCTCTCAAAATATCACTCATTCCGTTGAAAAAATGCCTCAGCAAACGAAAGAAGACAAGTCCAAGCAACTCAATGATGTAAACCCCCCCATTTCTCCTAACTCTGTTCAGGATCAATCCTCCCATGTTTCCAGGACAGACTCTTATGTATGTAAAAACCATTCTACCAAATATTTATGTACACATGTTTCCAGGGAAAATGCCGACCTATGTACCCAACAATGTTTTCCCCATGCCCCCAGAAATGCTCAGCTATTCCACAACCAAAAAAAATTCCCTTGTGACAGCTTTCCGTCAGTAGCTCCCTTCCACCCCGACACAATTCACACCCCTAAAAAACTTCAAAACCCCACACTTGACTCACCCCCTCATGACAGACAAACTCACCAATCCCATATAACCTCTAAACAAACCTTCACTGCCACCGACAAAACTCCCCAAATTCGTCCTTTTAACAACCACAAATCAGTGCACCAGTCCTCCACCAATAACCCATGTTCTATACCTAACTCTTCCCCCACCGACCCTCCGCAGTCCCACCAACAAATTCCGTTTTCTAAATCACTCACACCTCACCACTCTGATCCTCCCACACGCGCCGTTAATCCCCCCCTCACGCGTGACCCCCACCAAAGTGATTCCCCCCCCCCCCCCCTCATGCGTACCGAGCACCTGCTCACCAGTCGGTCCCCCACCATCATTAGCCCAGCTGTAGTTCAAGATAAATGTCAAATTCACCCCCGCCATCAAAAATGGGTTAACCTTCGACCCATTCCCCAAACTCACATAATATTTTCCCCCACTACCACGTCCACCAAACCCCAATCGTTGCCTCCTACAACCCGCCATCATTTCCGCTCGCATAAACCACATTCTAGTGGCCAATATCTCTAAAGAATCCCTGACATTACCAAAAGGCCTCATCATAGGAGACCTCGAAACATTTGATGACCTACCCATAGATTCCAATGAAACCCCGACCAGTCTCAAATTACCCCCTCTCCCTGACACATTATCCGACCACCAAAAACACAGCATGTACGAACTATTGCTAGAGTTCAGTGACGTATTTGCCCAACAACCCACTGAAATAGGACAGACCGATGTTGAACAACACATCATTAACACCACAGGCCCCCCCAAAAGACAACCATCCCGTAGAAAAAATCCCATACAACGCCAGGAAGAGGAACGCCAAGTCCAAGAGATGTTAGAGGCCGTAATTGCTACCCCCTCCATCAGCCCCTGGTCTTCCCCTGTTGTCCTAGTAAAAAAGAAAGATTGGTCAACCCGTTTTTGTGTAGATTACAGGAGATTGAATGACGTAACCATTAAGGACGCTACGCCATTACCCAGGATAGACGATTCCCTTGACTCCCTATACGGATCCAGATGGTTCACTACCCTCGACTTGCAAGCAGGGTATTGGCAAGTGCCCATCAAGGCAGAGGACCAAGAAAAAACAGCATTCTTCACTAGTGGTGGCCACCACTACGAATTTAACGTCCTATCTTTTGGCCTCTGCAACGGACCCGCCACTTTCTCCCGTTTGATGGAAGCGGTATTACATGGCCTTACCTGGGAAACCTGCCTAGCGTATCTAGACGATATCATTGTGTAGAAGAAGAAGAAGAAGAGAGGTACCTTGGGTAAACTGCTGCTCCAAGTTATCAACATATATACCCTATGTCAACACTACACAGAGCAAACAACGTATATAACTCCACAATGAATGCACAGAGAAAGTGGTGGAACATATACAGTGTTAGTGAATAGTCCATAAGTGAGTGAAAAGTGAAGTGGAATATCTGCCCCCCTGGTCATCTGGGTATCAAACAAGATGGCGGGGCGAGGTGGGACAATCTCAACCCAGGGACGAAATAGTGATGGCCTTGAAATCAACGAACTGTTATGCTTTATATCAAATAAAATAGATAGTCTACCTACAGACAGTATTGTGCAGCTGTGTGTGCCCTTTTATGATGAAGATAAAATTGTGGCAGCCAAGAACAGAGTGTTCGATCTTATTGGTACTAGTGAAGATAACAATTATCGAAATATTAAACGAGTTGGTGCAAACAAAAGTGCTGAGAACATTAAAGACATTATTAAATTGCTACAAGAGAGTAATGCTATGGGCTTACCCACTTTCGTGGCCATGGACCTAAAGGACCTACCACCTATACAATTTGATAGGATAGATGTGTCAGTGCTACTTAGTGAAATCAAGAACACCCAAATGGAAGTTAAATTACTGAGAGAGTGTACCACAGGTCAAAAAGAAACCATAGTGGACATAAGCAGTGTGGTTTCAAATGTAGCTGACAGAGTGAATAAGTTAGAAAATAACTCTACTAACGCTCCACCTCAACCACAGGCACAAGTGACACAACAACAGCAGCAGCATCTAGAACAACAGCATCAACAACAACCACCCATAGGCCTACAACACCACCACCAGAAACAGCAGGCTGAACTACAACAGCAACAGCTGCAACAACTCCAAACACAACAGCCCCAGCAACAACAGCGACCCATACAACAACAGCATCAACAGCAACAACAACAACAGCAGCAACAACCACAACAGCAGCAACAACCACAACAGCAGCAGCACCAGCAGGTGCAACAGCAACAACAGCAGGTGCAGCAGCAACAACAGCAGATGCAGCAGCAACAACAGCAGGTGCAGCAGCAACAACAGCAGCAGGTGCAGCAGCAACAACAGCAGCAGGTGCAGCAGCAACAACAGCAGGTGCAGCAGCAGCAACAGCATCAACAAAAACAACAACACCAGCGACAACTACAACAATCCAAACTAACCCAGCAGCAGCATTCATATCAAAGGCAACACCAGGTGTGGCAGCAGCAGCGACCACAACAGCAACAACACCGAACACAACAGCAATCTTTATCGTCGGCAACGAGAGAAGATAATACAGTGCCAGCTACACCATCCTCAAATTTACCTACACAAACTGAACCAAATGAAGGAGCCAATGCAAGGGAAAACCCATGGACTATGGTCAAATGGGTGAATGGCAAGCCTCGCTACTCTAGGGAAGGCGAGCAGGTTCACCCTAGACCGAGAAACCAGCCAGGAATTAAAGGTAGGGTCAAGGATACTGGCCTCAATACCATCAAAAGGCCCCGACTAGCTAGGGTGTTTGCCACAGGATTCAACCCTAGTGTTACTGCTGAGAATCTCAAGACATACTTGGCTGATAATCTACATATAAATATAGAGGTAAGACAGCTGACCACCCTCTCCAGGTCCACTACCTGTGCCTCCTTTTGTATAACTAGCGAATGTCCAGATCCAGATGTTTTCATGAATCCTGACCTGTGGCCAGAAGATGCATATGTCAACTGGTACAGAGAACCAAGACAATATCCCAATGAGGACAGTGCAGAGGCTTCTGGGACTTGGAGGCATCGCACACCACTATCCAACTCGCAGTAATGGAGGGGATACCAACAACAGCAGCAAGTATAAAAGTAACTTCATACAATTGCAGAGGACTCCCCAAAACAAAGAGGAATCTCCTGTTGCGACCTGACATCGTATCTACATTAAGGACCAGTGACATAGTCTGCCTTCAGGAAACCTGGTACACAAAACAGGACTTAGGTAATTTGAACATATTAGATAAAGATTTCCATGGGTACGGGGTCTCCACTACGGACACACGTGATGGTATTGTGGCAGGTCACCCCCCAGGGGGAGTTGCAATAATGTGGAGATCGTGCCTAGATAGTGTAATTAAAACCATTGAGACAAATTTAAGCTGGTGTGCGGGAATACAGCTGGAAGTGGGACACAGAAAATTTGCAATATTTTGTGTTTACTTACCGTATCAGTGTGCAGAAAATGAAGAACTTTATTTGGAAAAGTTAGGGGAGCTTGGTGGCCTAATTTCTGAATTAGAGATAACGTGTTACTCAGTGGTAGGTGATTGGAATGCTACCCCTCACGAGTTGGGTGGTTCCATGTTTGCTAAACATATGTTAAGGTTTTGTGAGGAGCAAGGTTTAATTTTGTCCTCCAAAAACCTGCTTCCAGAAAATAGCTATACATATGTTAGTGAAGCATGGGAGACCAGGTCGTGGCTTGATCATGCAATCTCTAGCTCTGACTTTCATGACTCTATCTCAGAAATGGCCATAAGATACGACATTACGGATGACGACCACATACCTATAGAATTAACAATCCAAATTAATAAAGCACCGGAAATAACAGAAACTAGCAATAGCATCAAGGCAAAAGTTCCATGGAATGTAATCTCAAATGAAGAGTGCCAAATGTACTGTGATAAAACCAAGGACTTATTAAATAGGGTGCAATATGATGGTAATGGTGTAGCACAATGCAGGGATCCAAAATGTAGTGATGCACAACACAGAAAGGACATTATTACATTTTACAATAGTATAATAGATTCTTTATCAAAAGCGGGGGAAAGTATTTTTAATAGCCGTAAATATAAGTCCTCATTCAATAAGCCAGGTTGGCAAGACTATGTGGCTGACCTGTATCAGGCCTCCAGAGATGCTAGGTCTCATTGGCTTGAAGTAGGTCAGCCTAGACAGGGGCCTATATTTGAACTTCACAAAAGAGCAAAGGCTAGGACCAAATATGCCATTAGATTTATTAAGCAAAATGAAAACCAATTAAGGAAGGAAGCCCTTGCAAAGAGTCTGGCAGAAAAGGATACTAACTGTTTTTGGAAGGACATCAGATCCATGCAAAATTGTAACACACCATTACCTGTCAGTGTTGAGGGGGTTACGGGTGAAGAGAACATTGCTGAATTATGGAAAACTCATTTTAAGGAACTACTTAACAGTGTAAACCAAAGGTCTACTAATGGTGCAATTCAATATGTGAAAGATAGTAATTATGAAGACATTAAAGTGACTGAATGTGATCTTGAGAATGCCATAAGAAAACTTAACCTAAATAAAGCTTGTGGGCTGGATGGTATATATGCAGAACATCTTAAATATGCAGATAAGTTGTTAATAGATAAACTTAGTTCTTGCATCACCAGTCTATTTACGCATGGTGTCCTGCCGGAGTCTATGATATCCGTAATACTTGTTCCTGTCATTAAAGATAAATCAGGTAAAATTACAGCAAAAGACAACTACCGCCCAGTAGCACTTGCTAGTGTGGTGAGTAAGGTAGTTGAAATGATAATGCTAGAAAGAATGTCTGCATATATTGTCACCAGCAGCAATCAGTTTGGCTTTAAGAAAAATCACGGCACAGACCAATGCATATATGTGCTGAAAGAAGTGATTGATACATACAACAAACTAAATAGCTCAATTTTCTCTTGTTTTCTTGATGCAAGTAAGGCTTTTGATAGGGTGTGTCACAAAACCTTATTTGAAAAATTAGTTAACAGGGGAGTGCCTAGCTATATTGTTAGGATACTTATTTTCTGATATGCTAATCAAAAAATGTGTGTAAGATGGGGCAACATCCTGTCAGGCTCTTTCACCGTAACCAATGGTGTTAGGCAGGGGGGGATATTGTCTCCGTATCTTTTCAACGTCTACATGGATGATCTTAGTCTGGAGCTGAACAAGACTCGCACTGGGTGCTGTATTGGCAGCACCATTGTAAATCATCTCATGTATGCTGATGACCTAGCCTTAATCGCGCCCTCTGGAGCAGGACTGGATAAATTATTAAGAGTATGTGAAAAATTTGGAATCGAACATTCAGTCAAATTTAATCCTATAAAGAGCAATATCATAATATTTAAATCTAACCTTCTATTGAAATCAAAGCTACCTAAATTCCATTTGTATGAAGAAATTATAGAAGAAGTAAGTAAAGTAAAGTATCTAGGACACTATATTTCATGTGATCGCTCAGATGATGAGGATATGGGTCGTCAGCGAAGGCAACTTTACATGCAGGGAAATTCAATATTAAGAAAATTTCATATGTGCACATGGGATACAAAAATAACATTGTTCAACTCCTACTGCTCACCAATGTATACAGCACAACTATGGTGGAACTATAAGAAAATGACAGTGAATAGACTAAGTATCTCATATCACAATATCATGAAAATGTTTCTGGGGCTCTCAAAATATGAGAGTACAAGTACGCTATGTGCCTATATGAACTTACACTGTTACAAATCACTCATTAGAAAGCTAACATATAAATTCATTCAGCGCCTCAACACTTCTGAGAACAGGATCATTAAAATGCTACAAACTCCAAGCATAGTGTACACCTCCAGGATCCAGGCACACTGGAGGAAGTTGCTCTATATTTAACCTTAAGTAATGATTTCAGGTCTGCTACTCTACAGAATTAGCATACCGGTACTGATCCTCATAGTGCAGTACAGTACCGATATTCCTATACTGTACTGTAGCAACATACTGTACCGGAAGCTAAATGATGTGAGGCATGGTACTGTACACAATTAGGACAGTGGTTTTGGTAACACAGTAGTTTGATGACCACTGTTTTTGGTTGAGGCAGTGCTGTGAACTACATGATAGCAAGCTGGGTATTATTTAATTTCTTTTTATTTTATGTAGCCTATGTACAGTAGCTTATATATATTTATATATATTTATGTTACTGTAAGGTATATATGGACCCCAGTATGGTCCCCTCTGTACTGTGTGAGTCTGAAATAAAGTATTATTATTATTATTATTATTATTATTATTATTATTATTATTATTATTATTACTCACAAACCTGGGAAGAACACCTCCTCAGGTTGAAACAAGTTCTTCAAAGAATCCGAGCCGCCGGGCTGAAATTGAAACCCTCAAAATGCGAGATTGCACGAAATAAGGTAGATTTCCTCGGCCACGTAATATCTGAACATGGCATTGCACCAGACCTCAAGAAACTTCAAGCCATACAAAACCAACCCCCACCCACCACCGTTAAAGGAGTACGTTCTTTTCTAGGTTTAGCCACATACTACAAACGTTTCGTCCCACACTTTGCCGCAATAGCCAGACCCCTCCACCAACTCACCCACAAGGACACCACATTCACCTGGACACCTGAAAGAGACCTCGCTTTTAACACTTTGAAACAAAAGCTGATCCAAGCCCCTATTGTCGCTTTCCCTGATTACCATAAACCTTTCCGTCTTTATACCGACGTATCTCTGTACGCCATTGGTGCAGTTTTAGCTCAAGTAAGAGACGGAGAGGAACATGTGATAGCGTATGCCAGCTCCACAGTCAACCAAGCCCAACAGAATTATGCAGCCACCAAGAGAGAGTGCCTAGGGATCATTTGGGCGCTCAACCACTTCAGGTCATTTGTGTTGGGCGCGAAACTAGATATAATAACCGACCATCAATCTTTGCAATGGTTGCGTAGGTGCGAAACCAACTCAGCCATCTTGGTACGCTGGAGAGATACACTAGAGGACTACGATTTTACAATACAGTATCGTCCAGGTAAACTTCACACCAATGCAGACGCCCTGTCACGTTTGCCAGTACTGAAAGACCCCCCCCACCAACCTAGCCGCCTTACAAAACACTGAGCTCTTACATATCCCAATCAACCAACATAATTCCCCCCCAGCCCCCTCACTAATTCAATCTTGGGAAACAAGGATCAGACCACCCTGGATACCGTTAAATATCTTCAAGAAACTGACTCGCTGGGGAGATCAACTTGCCACAGACTCCGGTCACATAGTCCTAGACCCCACCATTGCCCACGACTACATGATTGCCATCCACGAGGGAAACGGCATACACCTTGGACAAAAGAAAATTTAAAAAATCTTTGTGGATCAGTACTGGACCCCCAACCCCTCCAAGATTGCACAACGCGTGACAGAATCCTGCAAACCTTGTTTATTGGGGAAGGATAGATCACGCACCCCAGGCCCAGCTGGTACCATTTCTGCCAACAAACCGTTCCAAGTCCTATCCCTCGACATCATGGGCCCGTTTCCTCCTTACGCTGGCAACCGCTATTTCATCATATTTGTTGATGTATATTAAAAAAATTTAATAGCCTGCCCAGCTAAAGACCACACAGCCACCACAGTCGCTGCACTGCTTGCCACAGAAGTGTTCCCTATATTCGGCCTTGCTCTTCTATCTGACAATGCCCTCGAATTTAGTGGACACGTTTGGCACCAGTTCACCCAACAATGCGGTATTAAGATCAAACACTCATCCCCGTACTGGCCTCAAGGAAATGCTATATGCGAACGCAGCCATCGCACCATCAACAACCAGTTACGTACCAAAATGATTGCTCTTAACACCTCAGACTGGCCATCACAGATAAAAATTATACAATGGGGCATGAACACCTGTCCCCGAGAAGACGGTATTTCACCTCATGAACGTGTTTACGGCGTACCCCCCCTGTTACTGCCGTTCCACCATCACGCTCACCTCCCCTCCAACACCTCCACAATTGACCCATTGCAACATCTGCAAAACACCCTCCATACTGCCCAAACCTGTCAAAACAACAAAAATGATAACCCCGATGATAAAAACCCTTTCGCCATCCATGACACCGTAATGGTAGCCAACCTCCCTGTCACCAACAAATTAGGCCCTCGCTATGTCGGACCCTACACTATCATCAAAGTCCCAAATGCCTATCAAGTCATCATTGATTATCACGGCGTGACTCGCACGTTCAGAAATAGATTCGTCCGAGCATTTAAACCTCTAAAACCACAAGACATTACTCCACCCCACATGTCCGACCCTGAATTGAACACCCCTACTACCCCTCTCACTCAGGCTATAAATGTTCCCCTACAAACCCCTAAAGGCCTAAACCCTCCAGCACAGAACCTGTCGATCATTCCTCAACATACCCCCCAAACTAACCTCCACAAACCCCAAGCCCTCACTATCACACCTTCCTCCACCATGTCCAATTCCTTCACTTCTGATAGTAAAGTACCTCCCCAAAATATCAAAGTACGAAAACCTCCACCCACAACCCTGACCACAACAGAAACCCTCCCGTCTAGCCCTGAAGTACCTCCACCAGGCACCACAGTAAGAAAACCACCACCCCCACCTAAAACCAAGTACACACCCAACCGCACCACACAATCTACCTCAGTAACCTCACGCTACAACTTACGCCCACGACTGAAATCCTTTAAACCCTCCAGAAAACACACCCTGATAACAAAGTTCCGTAGAGCTGCCAGACCACTATCCTCCTCCTCCTCTTCTTCTTCGTCGAATTCTCCTCCACAGAGGGAAAGAAGACGAATAATCACAAGCAAACACCATCACCCCTCTAACTATATTCCAAAAATAACCACCCCCACCCTCCCACGAAAGCAAATACCTTCCCCTTCAACCTCATCCCCTCTCAACCCCCACCTCATCACCCCGAATGACCTTCTAGATCTGACCCCCCACCAAACTCCCACAAAACCACCTATTTCCACCACCATCAAATCACCAACCCCACCAAAGATCGCACCCAACACACTTTCCTACCCCCATCCCTCCCAATTAAACCTCCACTCACTACCCACTCGTCTAGCCCCCCCCGCATCCAGCCCTTTCCCCTCCACTATCCCTGCGACCCCATCCACGCATCAACCAACCTCATCATCTCATAAAACCCCCAACCAACCTCCCCCTAAAGACTACCCTATGCCAACGACCAACCCCTCCTCACCCACCACGTCTACCACACAAGTAACTCCCAACCAAAGCCCCTCCAAAATGACGTACCCGACCTCCACACCCCTACTTAAATCCCCCCACAAAGTCGCCCCTCTGAGAACCCCCATCAATACCCCCACCCAATCCTCTCCCATTCCTCCTACCACCCTCACTCGACAAAAACCTCCACACGCATCTACCTCTCAAATAACCCCCTACATCACCCTCACTAAATGTCCTCCACCTGTAAAGCGTTCTTCCCCTCAATATAAAACATCGTCGAGCGACTCAAGTCCCACTACAAAAATCTACCTTCCCACCAGAACCTCCAATGGTAGAATCATCAACAGACCCATCAGATTTGAAGACAGTTATGTAAAAACAAAACCCCTTTCTTCCACTAAAAGCCCAAGCCACACAACACACACACACCCTCTTTCTCACACACCTCCATCACGCACCTTACCTAAACCAATATTGCACATTGCCTCCATATATTTTCCCAGCCTGCAACACCACCCAAGACAACCCCAAAAACCTCAGACTCATATCCCCCCTTCACCCCCAGCTCCGCCTTCACGCGTTAGTCCCTCCCCTTCAGTTATTAACCCCTTCACCACACTGAAGAGTCCTCCTGTCAGTCCCACACACCTCACTCAATACCTGACCTCCACCATGAACACATCCACACCATTCGTCCCTCCCGTCCCTACCCCCACTGAGGACGAATGCACACCGTTCATAAGACATATTAAATTAAAAACGTCCACAGGACGCTTAGCCCGTCTACAACGGCCACATCAAGCCCGGGCAGCCGCCCTCCACATCACCGAAGACACATTCCTACAGGGCTACATAGATCTGCACAAGAAACCTGACCCTCGCTCACTTGCCTGGTGGGACCTTCTACACACCCTCCAAATGACCCACCATGACTATACTTCTCTTTACTTCACCCTTGAGGCTCGAGGACGAGCCTACAACGAAGGAGAGGGAAGTAAAATGCCCCAGAACGAGAAGCCCACCACGGAAGCCACGAGCGAGAACAACAAAGAAACGGGAACAGAAACACCCGAAGGAAAGGCCCACAGAACAAAAGAACCAGGTGAGAGCAGACGCCCCATAGATCAGCGTGAGAGAAGAAAGAAGGAGAGAAGGCACCAAGCCAACCAGTTCAGACAGGCCGAAGCCCGCAGGGCTAAGCAGCTCCAAACCACACCTGCCTATCGCTTCTAACCACTGACCCTTCCCCCACCTCGCGTATCCACTACCCCTCGTGTCCTACACCTCTTACCCGCCAGACTCTACCTACATGATGATGAACATGAATACACCTTAATTTAATACACCCATGCCCTGTCCCTAAGTTAAGATATCAATAATAACATACCCTAAAATACCTTGTCTTGCCAGACTAAGTTTCTGAAGACAAACCACCCCCATAAATCTATGTATGTTCTTCCATCCGAGAAGTAATATGTTAACCCCCATGTCATAATTGATAAGAAACTATGATACCCACGGGTACACCATTGTATATATAACCATTATTCCTGTAAGACCTAGACAGAGATAATGACTGAAGATGTTAGCAACCATGCAGTAACTCTAATTCTTACCCCAACCAGAGATTGTATAGATAACCCTCTTTTACCATTGTCTCGACGCATATCTACCACGAAACAATAACAAAGCTACCCCTACGAACTGCCGCTTTCTTTGGTATATATTTCATAGAAAACGCAGTTCCCAGGGACAACTAGATCAGCAAGAAATCGTGTCAACTAATAGTGTCCATAACCCATCGTATTGACGAGTAATAATACACTATGTTTTTCTCTACTTTTATCCACAGTCAAGCACACACCTACAGCTAACCTCATCTTCCCCACAGTCCACATGATTCTACAATTTCCAGACTCCTATACCACCACCTATTGCTCATCCCCCGGTAGCGTTTGATTAACCTACCTTCCCTGTCGTTAACCCCCAGTCTAAGATACCAACTGTAGCCTAATGCCACCCCTACGCCCAGAGACCTTAGGGTCAAACTTCCACGTAGCCCCCCTTAACCCTCTCCCTCTCGTTAACCCCCCACGCTCCTCGACTCCCTCCTAACCTAGCCTCTCCACCATACCCCCTGAATATCCTTAACTTTTCCGTTACTAACATTCTCAAACCTTTTGTATATATACTCCTATCCAGCCTACCTTCCCCCAGTAGGAAGGAACACCATTAGAACTTTACTAACCCTTTGCATGCCATCTATTCCCTCACAACCCATTCACAACCCTATACCAAATGATCGTCAGTGCGAGGCTAGCCGCCTCGCCAGTGACTAACCTCTATTGCCATACTTCCAGATAAATGTGGCAGAGTTAGCAACCCAGTCTCCACCACATCCAACAAACCATGCAATTAACAACCCAACCAATTAAACCAGCTGATCAAGGCACCTTCGGATTTGGTATTACGAACACCCACATCTGTCTCATAAACAGAGGGTTATTACAAACACTTGTAATATGGCAAGCCCCCAGCCACAGCCGCCCAGACGACCATCACAGAGAGAGGACGCGCACCTACCCCTTTCACCCACCCGAGGAGGGAGACCCCTACCCCTGCGGAGGTATACCTGACCCCTGTTTTGACTTCCGGGTCATTGCCAGGTAGCACAGGAATTCTTCCTATCAATGAACTAACCATGTATGACTAACACCCTTACTAACCTCTATTAACCCACAATAACCCATTAACCTTTCTTGCATACTCCGATAACCAAATTAGCACCTCAGCTATACCATAGAATGAAGACTGAGAAATCTAAGAGAGACGCTCCTATCAAAGATGTCCCAAACCTCCTCGCAAAGTAGATCCAGTCTCTCTCCCCTAAACACTTCCAGTATAGCCAAAATAGTACCTCTTACTAAGGCTCAGTTATATCACATTATGAAGGCTCCATACAGCCATGTGCCACAACAGTAATCACCACCTTACCTAGTTCCCGTATCAATTGAGAGCTCAAATAAATCCATCAAAACTTGAGATCCCTATTGCCTACAGGGTCCAAAACCGAACCTATAAACCGAGCTCCAGCCCCCAGTAAAATCAGTTGAAAGATAGACAGCAACCAGTGGCTGGTCCCTTGTGTTGACCTCTAGCTGTATCATTGTTTGTTCCTGAGAATTGAGTTCCAGAGCCGGCAGACTCCGTGGCAGATTTCGATAGAAGGATCTGTCCACGTAAAAGAAATCTACGTACACCTTATTACCTTCATACAGACCGGGAAGCTGAGCGATCGACGTGAGAGGCGCTTGGCGTTAATTCCGGTCCAGATTGACAGGAAGATCCTAATATCTGTGATTCAGGTCTAGAAACCAGAGGGTATATAAGAGTGTAACCAGCAACGATCGCTAAGAGATCCGTCTTGAGAACTTTCTACATATGGACCATCTGGACGGCCGCGGAACCAGTCGTTAGCCCCCAACATCACGGACGCAAGATAACCAGGACCAGACCAATCAAATACTACCCAAGATTCACTCTATCAGTGCTACAGTGTTACAGTGCTATTTAGAGACTCACTTATTAATATTTCTATGAAGTGGCTATATCTTTGCCCCAGTGTTGTGTTGTCATTACTCACCTGTAATATGAAGATACCAGTGTTGGTTATATCATACAGAAGCCGTCACTCTATCTGCCATATACAGTATGTTATTCATGTAGGCCATATTATCCCAACTCGTCGCCAATTTGTTGTGTTGTCATTACTCACCTGTAATATGAGGATACCAGTGTTGGTTATATCATACAGAAGCCGTCACTCTATCTGCCATATACAGTATGTTATTCATGTAGGCCATATTATCCCAACTCGTCGCCAATTTGTTGTGTTGTCATTACTCACCTGTAATATGAAGATACCAGTGTTGGTTATATCATACAGAAGCCGTCACTCTATCTGCCATATACAGTATGTTATTCATGTAGGCCATATTATCCCAACTCGTCGCCAATTTTTTGTGTTGTCATTACTCACCTGTAATATGAAGATACCAGTGTTGGTTATATCATACAGAAGCCGTCACTCTATCTGCCATATACAGTATGTTATTCATGTAGGCCATATTATCCCAACTCGTCGCCAATTTGTTGTGTTGTCATTACTCACCTGTAATATGAAGATACCAGTGTTGGTTATATCATACAGAAGCCGTCACTCTATCTGCCATATACAGTATGTTATTCATGTAGGCCATATTATCCCAACTCGTCGCAAACTTGTCAATAGAGGGGATAAATGATACTGTGAGGCAAACTACATCTTTACTGTAAAAAGGCGGGAACAGAGCACAGAGTATAAACAATAAACTGTTGATGCATAACATTGATCATAATAGTATTGGATTCCGTATAAAGGATTCGACAGCTATAAATAAGGGATTCAATTCTTCTTGTAGGGTGTCGGTTCCTTACCTTCAGTTACTTATAGTTTACATCAGTTTTCTTTGAAGGTATACTAATGATATACTAATACATTACATTCCTTCCCCCTGTGAGAAAAGTAAAAGCACACATGCAGTAGGGTACTCTCATAATAATAATGATGATTCTGTAGAATTATAACATAACAATTATCTACATTTTTAAATCTTAAACCTTAAGTACTTTAACTTAACCTACAGATCCAGCTTTTCTCTTGGAACACCTCGGTTTTGCCTGTTAGGTAGTACCCTACGAGTTGCTGGAATCTCTGTGTCTTGGTTAGTGTTATCTGGGATCTCTGTGTCTTGGTTAGAGTTATCTGGGATCTCTGTGTCTTTGTTAGTGTGATCTGTTTCTTCACTTGTCTGTCCATCCACATGTGTGTTATTAGATTATGAGTGTCATGTGAGCTGCTGATCAATGTTAACTGTGTGTGGCTGTACTGGTACTGGTGTGGATATGATTGGTTGGTCAGAATTAACTGTGTCTGGTAGTAGTTGATCAATGTGACGTCTCATAATCCTTCCTTCCACTTCTACCTCATAGTTCATGTTACCTATCTGTCTTGTGATCTTACCTGGAGACCACTTGTGTGCTGTGTTATACATCCTAACTTTGACCGGACATGAAGGAGTGAAATTTCTAACTTTACCCTGTTGTTCTAATTGTGTCCACTGTTGGTTGTTGAGATGTATCTGAGTGTTTGGCATCATCAAATCCATTCTATTCCTGACTCTCCTTCCCATCAGCAAATTTGAAGGTGTTTGTCCAGTAGTGGCATGTTCAGTATTGCGATAGGTTAGCAGAAATTTACTGATGCAAGTGATTACATTGGAAGGTATAGCTCCCCGGCACTTCATGTTGCATTTAAAACTCTGAACAAACCTCTCTGCCTCTCCATTAGTTGCTGGGTGGTAAGGAGCGGACCTAGTATGTTGAATGCCATTCACCTTTAGGAAATCAAGAATTTCCACAGAACAGAACTGAGGGCCATTATCTGACACAATGCGCTCAGGTAATCCATGCGTGGCAAACACTGGCATTAAAGCCTTTATTGTCGCTTGTGAAGTAGTTGACTGCATTGGAATTATCTCTGGCCATTTACTGTATGCATCCACTATGATCAGATATGTATGACCTAAAAATGGGCCGGCAAAATCAATGTGCAAACGTTGCCATGGATGTCTAGGCAATTCCCATGGATGCATGCGTGCTGGCCTGGGGTCGTTTTGTTGTGCTGAGCAACTAGGGCATCCCCTCACATGTTTCTCAACATCTTTGTTCATCCCAGGCCACCACACATAACTCCTGGCAATTGATTTAGACCTTACTATGCCTTGATGATCTGCATGGATTTCCTTGAGAACCTGGTTTTGCATAGATTTTGGAATCACTACTCTGGCACCTCTAAGAATACAACCTTGCTCTGTGGTAAGCTCGGACCACACTGACAGATATGAATGGCAGTCTCCCTGATCTGACATTAAATTACGACTTGAAGTTAAAGCTTGTAGAACTTTTGATAGTACTGGGTCTTGTTTTGTGTGTTTAGCTATGGTCTGTGCTGTGATAGGAAGGTTGTAACTCTCAATTAGAAGTATAGTACTGTCATGGTCAGATGGAGCTTTATCCACTGGCAAACGTGACAAGGCATCAGCATTTCCCATCTTACCGGTTGGCCTATACTCTATATCATATGAGTATGCGGCTAGTGTGATAGCCCATCGTTGGAGTCGGGCGGCTACTAGACTGGGTAAGCCCGCCTTAGGTCCTAAAATGGCTAATAAAGGTTGATGGTCAGTAACTAGTGTGAATCGTGTTCTTCCATACAAATACATGTGGAACTTTTTTACACCATACACTAGAGCTAATGCTTCCTTCTCAATCTGGGAGTAGTTTCTTTCAGATTTGTTTAGAACACGGGAAGCAAATGCAATGGGTCTTTCTACACCATCTGGCATGACATGAGCAAGTACTGCACCAATACCTATTGATGAAGCATCACACACCAACTTCACTGGCAAGTCAGGTTGAAAATGAGTAAGGAATCTAGAAGATGTAATCTCTGACTTTATCTGCTCTACTGCAGTTGCACAAGAATCTGTCCAGTTCCACTGTGTATTCTTTTGTGTGAGCTGATACAGTGGACTAGCTATAGTAGTTAAATTAGGAATGAACCTACCATAGAAAGTTACTAAACCTAAGAATGATTGTAACTCACCCACATTCTCAGGCACCTTGGCATCTCTGATTGCTGTAACTTTCTCACTAGTCTTGTGGATACCATTGTCATCAATTCTGAATCCTAAATATTCTAAGGATGATACTTGAAACTGACATTTATCTTGGCGGATCCTCAGTCCATTGTCTCTGATTCTCTCTAAAACTACCTTTAGTCTCGCCTGATGTTCTGCTATATCTTTACCTGCTACTAATATGTCATCAACAAAACAAAATGTACCTGAGAGACCATGGAAAATTCTGTCCATTGTCTGTTGCCAAAGTGCTGGACTGCTAGCAACACTGTAAGGCAATCTCTTTGGGCGGAACAGACCTAAGTGGGTATTGATTGTACATATTTCCTGTGATTTTTCATCCATTTGGAGCTGTTGAAATGCTTGTCTAAGATCTATTTTAGAACAGATTTTACATCCACTTAGTGCTGCAAACATATCATCAGGTCTAGGAAGAGGATGTTGAGCTACTTGTAAATTAGGGTTTAGTGTTACTTTGTAGTCACCACATAATCTAATACTTCCGTCACTCTTAACTACAGGAACTAAAGGAGTGGCCCACGTTGAGTAAGTAACTCTCTCCCAAGTCCCATTTGCTTCTAATCTTGCAATCTCCTGTCCAACCGCGGGTTTTAGTGCGAAAGAAATTTGTCTAGGAGCACAGAATTTTGGAGTGACATCAGGTTTAAGAGACAAACTGGCCTGCACTCCCTTCACTGTCCCAACATTAACATCAAAGATATCTTGAAATCCTGTTAACAAATGATTTACTGCTGTTTCTTTGTTAATGTTAGAGTTGACTTTTAGTACACTTTGTAAATTTAATGGGATGTGCTTCAACCAATCTAGACCAAACAGTGATGGCCTCTTACCTTCAACAATGGTTAGGGGTAAGCTCTTGAACTCTTGCTGGTCGTAACTCACATCAACGTTGGCTGCTCCTTTAACCTGAATAGCTTGATTATTATAGTCCATTAATATCTTAGTACAAGGTTGAATATTTATGTTTGGAATAGCCTTAGCAACTTCCTCAGACACTACCGTTACGTCAGCTGCTGTGTCTAACTGCATGGTACTGGTTTTCCATTTAGAAAAACATCCATCATGATCCTATCATTACATTTACTTACAGTGTTAATCCTAAAAGCAAAGTTATCATTAGCATCAGAACATTGTTGTGCCTGACTAACACCTGTGTCTGCGGACTGTTGCTCTGACCTCTCCGAAGTTGAGTTAATCTTTTAAATCTGCACTGTTTACCAAAATGACCTAGTTTTCCACATTGGTGGCAAGTTTTGTCTGTGGCAGGACACTTTGTTCTATCCCATGGAGTATGATCTGTCTTACCACACCTATAACATGGCTTAAAATGCTTAGCTTTGTTATCATGACTGTGGTTGTTAGTGTTAGTAGGCCTAACTGGTTGACTACTATGGTAAGCCTTTGCTTTAGTACCTGTATGTGCCTTGGGATTCTTGTTGTGACCTTTAAATTGTTTGACTGCTGAAACATTTTTTACCTGGCTTGTCTGTTTACTACTGTCAGGACTTTCTATTGTTTTGGCCTGTAGGTTAGCTGCTTCAAGTGATCTAGCAATATGGAGAACTTTATCCAGTATTACTTTGGGATCCTGGAGTAACTTTTTCCTTAATTCAGAAGATTCACAGTTAATTATAACCTGATCTGTTATGATATCATCTATATCATGAAATTCACAAGTAGAAGCTAATTTCCTAAGCCTAGTAACAAAAGCATCTGTTGATTCCTGAGGTCCTTGAACAGTTTGAGAAAATAGAAATCTTTCATACCTAAAGTTTAACTGTGGTGAAAAATATGTATCTAGAGCATTTGTAGTTTCCTCAAAAGTACCTTTTGGATCTGGCAGGGTTTCAAAAATGTCTTGAACCTCAGACCCTGCTGCATGGAGTAACAATGCTCTCTGCTGTACAAGGTTTGTGACTCCAGTGGCGGTGATATAGAAATGGAAACTTGTCTTCCACTTCTTCCACCTCTGTGCTACTGATGAGGGGTCCTCTGCTACCGAGAATGCCGTAGGGGGAGGTACATCCAGAGGCATAGTGATGAGTAGGCTATGCTACTAGGTTAGGCTAGGTTCCGGGGTGCTGCTGAGCTCGTCTCCACTTGTCGTCGCCAATTTGTTGTGTTGTCATTACTCACCTGTAATATGAGGATACCAGTGTTGGTTATATCATACAGAAGCCGTCACTCTATCTGCCATATACTGTATGTTATTCATGTAGGCCATATTATCCCAACTCGTCGCCAATTTGTTGTGTTGTCATTACTCACCTGTAATATGAAGATACCAGTGTTGGTTATATCATACAGAAGCCGTCACTCTATCTGCCATATACAGTATGTTATTCATGTAGGCCATATTATCCCAACTCGTCGCAAACTTGTCAATAGAGGGGATAAATGATACTGTGAGGCAAACTACATCTTTACTGTAAGAAGGCGGGAACAGAGCACAGAGTATAAACAATAAACTGTTGATGCATAACATTGATCATAATAGTATTGGATTCCGTATAAAGGATTCGACAGCTATAAATAAGGGATTCAATTCTTCTTGTAGGGTGTCGGATCCTTACCTTCAGTTACTTATAGTTTACATCAGTTTTCTTTGAAGGTATACTAATGGTATACTAATACATTACACCCAGTATAATTCATATATAACCATTCCATTAGGAAGTGCTAAGCGTATCAGTGATTATTAATTAACAGGCGATATTAACTCAAGTAATTACCCATATATCCAGATATTATTACATAGAAGTGAAACCCTAGTGATATCTGATGTTCGCCCACTGATTTGCGTTCTATGTGTTTCTGATACAAGAATATAAAACTTAGATCAGTACCCCCCTGAGGTTAATAGAATTCCCGTGCTCTAAAATATGCGTGTCTAATCTAGTCTGTGAACTACAACTTGTGCACCAGAGCTACCAGTGATAAATCTAACAGTGAATATGAATCTATAAGTAACATTTATTGTGTCCAGTATATAAACTTGTGAATAAAGCCAGTGATCAGAAGATTAATACCTGAACGTTGGAAGTGGGAGACTAGGCTCCATCCAGATCCACTTAATGCTAGTGTTGTTCAATTCTATCATTTGTCTTGTACGAGTATTCATATCTTCTTATGCTTCATATTAATCATCATCAAGAAAACTATAGAAGTGTGTACATCAATAAAAGTGATCGTGTGTCTTGTTACCGTGTGCTTATTTTGTGTTCTCTATTCCTCATACCTTGTTTTGTGCATGCAGCCTTCTATACCCAGTCAGTTAGAACTCACATTACCCAAGTTAATCCTGTAGAAAAACAGGGCATAACACATATATATATCCTTCCTAAGCTTCACAAAATTAGACGATTTTATTCAGCTTTGGAAGGATGTTTTCCCATAATTTTTTGCTTAATATTAGTTTGACCGGACCACTGAACTCCACAAAAGAACTCTCATAGGGCTGGCCCGAAGGATTCGATCAAGATATATAACTAAACGAGTCAAGATAGATATGGAAGGGCTGTAGGGGAACAAATCTAGGAAGGTGAAGACACGCAGACATTTATCGCCATTTCACCAGTTCAGCCAGACCACATGAGCTCCACATCAGAGCTCTTAAAGGGCAGGGCCTAAGGATGAGGCAAGAACTGCTACACTGCAACACCAACCAAGAAGTGATCAGGGCGAAGAATGAGAGATCAGGTCGAAGGTAGAAAAAATATCACATCGAGAAGCAAGAAATGCATTACCGAAGGGAATCTAGTCAGTTCGGCCACAACAGCAATCGAAGAGACAAAACGGGTAAGGAGTCACCTACCTAGCCCAAGGAAGACATGAGATATCAGCTGCCGAATGGGACAGAATAAGAATAGAAGGGGAAAAACATAGAATGACGAAAGAAAAACTACTCAAAATTAGTCAAGCTGATGACAAAAGCTTGAGGGGAGAGGTAGGTAAATAACCCTAGCCCTCCCCATCAGGCCCGTCGCCGGCCCCGAAGCCCCCTAACCGCGCCAAGGAGAGTAGTACCAGGGGAGACCCATAAATTAGGCTACAGACTTTCTCACTTTAACCTTTTAGCTACCATACATCCTGCCTAAGCTTCATAAAATCGTCTAAATGTAGCCAAAATCATGTGTAAAATACATTGCCGGTACAGTAGGGATTAAGGGGAGACGGGCCGTTTGTTTGGCTTATCAATTAATTTATTCCTTTATTGTTTAGTTTCATAGCTAGAAGGTGTTATGGATTTATGAAATTGGAGGAAATTTGTTGGAAGCAGTTAAGAGTGTTTATGAAGGGATCAGAGCGTGTGTTAGAGTAGGAAATGGTGAGTTGAGTGAATGGTTTGAGGTAAATGTAGGTTTGCGACAGGGTTGTGTAATGTCACCATGGCTGTTTAATATGTTAATGGATGGTGTGGTGAGGGAGGTGAAAATGAGAACTATGGGAAGAGGATTGGGTTTAGTAGGAAAGAATGGTGGAGATTGGGAGTTGAATCAGTTGCTGTTCGCTGATGACACAGCGTTGGTGGCAGATTCTGAGGAGAAACTGCAACGGGTAGCCAAAGAGTTTGGTGAGGTTTGTGGGAGGAGGAAACTGAAGGTGAATATCAATGAAAGTAAAGTAATGGTGTGTAATAGGGGTGATCGTAGGGTGAATCTAGATGTGAGGCTGGATGGGGAAATATTGGAACAAGCAGTGTTCTAAATATCTAGGAGGAACGATATGCAGGAGTGGAGGTATGGAAATGGAGGTAAAACAGAGAGAGTGTGAAGGAAGGAAGGTTTTTGGAGCAATATGGGAAGTATGTGGAAGGTGAGAAATCTCGGATTGAAAGTAAAAAGTGCAATATATCAAGGAATTGTTGTGCCAACAGTGATGTATGGGGCTGAGACATGGGCTTTGAAGGAAAAGGAGTGAAGAAAGCTGGATGTGATGGAGATGAGCTGCTTGAGGAGTATGTGTGGAGTTACTCGTAGAGACAGATTGAGGAATGAAGAGATACGTAGGAGAGTGGGGCAGCAGGAACATTTATCGGCCAGAGTGGACAGAAGGGTGCTGAGCTGGTATGGTCATGCTGAACGAATGGAAGATGAAAGGCATACAAAGAGAATATATGAGTCAGATACAAGAGGAGATGGAAGGGCAGGAAGACCCCCGTTGAGATGGAGAGGCTGTGTAAGTCAATTAAGCTTTGGATGATAGAGGAATGACTATAGATCAGGCAAGGGAAGTGGTAATAAACAGGAATGAATGGCGAATGCTTGTGAATAGATGAGTTAACACATGGTCATTTGGGGTAAGGGGTTGGGTGCAAGTTTGACTGGATAATAGTCCATCAGGCGCCTGGCCCGGGGAGACGGTTTATATGAGGAGTGCGCCTGGAAGTGTGGTGGGCGGGCTTGTGGTTTCGGCTCTGCTACATGTCTATCTGCTGAGATCGGAGCCTCTCCGGGTGGTCAGGGGCCAGGGGAGTGCTGGAGAGACCTTGGTGACCCTGGTCTCTGGGTCTTCTCCTGGATGACCTAGATGTGTGTGAATTTGTTTTTGTGTATTCGTTGTTTTCTGTTGTGTTGTCCCTATTCGGGCTCTGTCTTGGGTCGGCCACCAAAATAAAATAAACAAATAATTAAATAAATTAATAGGAAAAGTGGGGATTGGGCCTGATTATATAGATAGTATATAAATAGAAGAAAATGAAAATAAAGATGCTACTGTTCATGACTTCAATTATTTTACTCTTCCTCCTCAGGTAGAAGATATATATGACAAGAAGCCAGCATCAGTGATTCTCTACAAAGCTAGGACAAATAATTAATCCAAATTTAATCGATAGAAAAATATTTAGAGATGGGAACACTGAGTGTGATATGTGTGGGCACCCAAATGAAAATCTAAACCATTTCATTTTATGGTGTCCATCTTATGTAGAAGAAAAATGTGCCGAACCATTACTCCAACATCCATAAATAGTAGAAGATAGGTTAACCTAAGACGTGCGCATGGGGGGTATGAGACACCACACGCCTGTGCGCACGTATTTGAGCTGTTCCCATCACTAACATCATTATTTTACCATAAATAGCATTAATACTTATCCATATGCGCCTATTTTAGGTTGATTATAAAGGTATTAACCTGTTACAGCAATAAAACAAGTGGAAACAGCGTTTGGATGGTCAAAATCGGCGATACAGGCCGGGAGTTACATAATTTATGGCTGAGGCAACCCCTCCACTTTTCCCCACGTCTGGAGAGAGACTGTCGATCGATACTCTCTCTCTCTCTCTTGCACTCGCTTGGTAACAGTGATGACAATGCCCTGCTTGCAACTCGCTAATGTTAGCACAAAAATAGACCACAGAATGAGGGAATAACAGGGAAAATAGGTGATAACTGAAAGAGGGAGGGGGAAGTGGAGAAGGATGGGATGTGGAGGAGTGATATTTGGCATGGCCCAGGGGCAAAAAAAAACAAAAAAGGGTTCAATTTTTTTGGGGTGTTTTAAATGGATTTTTTTAGGCCCAGGATCTTAAGAGATTTCCCGCAGTCGCCCGGGGAAACTCTTACGAGTCTTCCTGCACTTGCCGGGTTAATAGGTGAACTCTTATTCAGAAATAATAATATTTATAGGACTAAAAATATCATATACAGGTTTTGGAGAAAGATACAAATAAATAGAAACAATGTCTTGACATTCGAGCCTAATGAAGATTCTATTTCCATGTGTTTTTACATAATTTTATAGTTTTAACTAACCGAATGTAATGCAATCAAATTAAGTAGAACATTTATGGAAATATAAGAGCCCGGTATAAAAACGGAAGGACGGGATTGGGGGCAAATAAATACGTAGCACAAGAAGCAATCCGAGGAGAAATGGGGTGGAGTACGTTTGAAGAAAGGATAGGAAAAGCAAAAGGGAAGTACAAAGTGAGGCTAGAGGGGATGGAGGAAAATAGGTGGCCAAAGAAGGTATACAGATGGGCGAGCGAAGGAAGTAAATGGAACGTACAGAGAGTGCAAAAGAAGGCTGGGAAGGATATATATAATACAGGACCATGTGGGAGGGGAATTTAGAAAACGAAGTGGGAGGGATGATTGGGTAATACTGGAAAATGGGAGAGGATGTATCAGAGAGATAGAGAAAAGGATAAAAGAAGAGGAAAGAAGGAAGTGGAGGGAAGAGGTAGAAAACAAAGCCACGCTGTCGTATTACAGAGGGAAGGAAAAACCAGCTAGAGAACTTTTCTATGATGGGGGATGGGGATCTAAATTGCTGTTTAAAGCAAGGACAGCTAGGGTCCCTAGAGACAAATGAAAGAACAAGAAGATGGAACGGGATAGGACCGCACTGTAATCAATGGGAACTAGGAGGAGACCCAATAGTCGAGGACATAGAACACATAGTAACGGAGTGTACAAAATATGATGAGGAGAGAATCGAGTTGGAAAGATACATGAGGAATAGAGTTGGGGAACTAAGGTGGGAGGAATTAAAGCAATAGAGGGGTAGGGGCATTGCTGGGGCTAACACAAGATATGAAAAAGCTAGACATGGAGATGAAGAGGACACTAGAAAAGATATGGAGAAAGAGAAATGGGTATTGGGGGGGCGGTAGGAGGGAGGGGGGAGGACGTGATAGGTAGGTCTAAAAAACTGTCCTTAATACTATCCTTCTACTCTAAACTTTCCCTCATACTAACGTTTCTGAGCCAGTACCGATACAAAGGTCAGCCCTGTGGACTTGCGCGGTCTGCGGGCGGGTTCAAGAGAAGAAGAAGAAGAAGCTTGTCAGATCAGATCAGATGAAAACTTCAGATGAAGTATTGAGGGATAAGCCATTTTAACGGCACCTCTTATTTACATTCCACTTTTCCTATTTTTCTGAAGTGTGTAGAGAGGGGAGAAGGGGTGTTGGCGAGAGAGGAAGCTGTTGGAGTGGCTTTGTTATGTGTGTTTAGTCTGTATACGTCGTCAGGATGTTCCCTGACTGGGTGCGAGCATGTGAAACATGCTAGGACGTACTACCACACCCACTAAATGTCCGCCGTGGCAGGGATTCGATCCCGGGTCTTGCAGATTCACACGTGAGCGTGCTCACCACTCGACCACCACAGCTCCTTGTGCGGTGCCATGTGGATCTGCCCATGGTCGACGACTTTGAATTTCTCTCCTTTAACTATAGGGCCCGCAGTACCAAATAATTGAGAGATCCCTTCCACGAACGACTCTCACGTCGGATTCTTATATTTAGGTGGTACCGCCAGTTGCTACCTTGTGTGTTCCCCTTCCTTGGTGCGATCCTCTCGTCCGATACCATCACACGTTGGGTTGGTACCACTGTCAATATCGCCGCCGTTGTGATTCTTGTGAAGTTTTTACGGTTGGTATGCCACAGACAGAGTGACAGATAGCCACACGGTACACGCTCCTTGGCATCTCCAAATTCCAATCTCACCCTTGGTACAGTCCTTGGTGGCCGAGGGTTCCCTGATGATCAGCGACGAGCGATGGTTCTCCTCTTGTGTGACTTCCTCCTGAGGCCAGGGCGCTTGGTGCGTCCCTGCTAGACTATTCCGCCAACACGAAGGAGGGGCTGGTACAGGCGCGGCGACCCAACTCAACTACAACACCAACACTAACAGCCACATGCGGAATCAAATCAAGTAAATGGTAATATTACTACACCAGCCTTATTTACCATGTTTTTTTTTCAATATTTACGAGTCAGTCGCACCACAGCTGGGATCTCATTTATAATGGTAGGCTAGTTTGCAGCATAGGCTATCCCTCCCCACGCTCTTGGGGGGGAGGCACTCTCTCTCCCCCCAACAGATTTTGCGTGCTCCGGCTGGTGGCCAAATTCATCGCCAAGAGCGGCAGGTTCGCCCGCTAGCCCCGCCTACTAGCCTAGACCAGACGAAGCGGCAGGGTGAGAAGGGGTCCAGCCAATGGACTCTCCAGCCCTTAGACCCAAGAAAGAAGAAGAAAGAAGGGCAATATTTACACCTATTTTTTTGGACTAACTCTGTGAATTTCTTGTACCCAATCAATAGCAAGGTAAGATTCAATTAAATATTAACAGGGTGTCAATCCACAAAATGTGAATTGTGTTATCATTATGGTTTATTATTTTCGCTCGGCGCGAGATCTAGGGGGGTCCGGGGGCATGCTCCCCTGGGAAAATTTTGAGAATTTAGGTGTCTAAAACAGCATTTCCTGCAATCTAAAAGCAATCAAGATGGAAAATAGCCTATGGAGACCAAAATTGTGTCAATTTACCTTTTTTTTTTCTTTTTTTTAATTATAGGCTACTGTATATATATAGCGCAACGGAGCGGCGAGAGCCCAAGGCGCGAGCTTCAAAGGGGTCAGGGGGCATGCCCCCCCAGAATTTTTTGAGAATTTAGGTGTCTAAAACAGCATTTCCTGCAATCTAAAAGCAATCAAGATGGAAAATATAGAGACCAAAATTGTGTCTATTTACTTTTTTTTTTTTTTTTTTTAATTAGGCCTAGGCTATACTGTATGTATATGTATATATATATAGTGCGACGGAGCGCCGAAAGCGCAAGCTCTAAGGGGGTCCGGGGGCATGCTCCCCCGGCAATTTTTTGAGAATTTATGTGTCTAAAACAGCATTTACTGCAATCTAAATGCAATCAAGATGGAAAATATGGAGACCAAAATTATTGTGCCATTTTTTTTTTTTTTTTTAAATTATACTGTGTGTATATATATATATATATATATATATATATATATATATATATATACATACACAGTATATACCAACTTTTACCTCCGGATATAGGGCCGCTTTAAGCCTAGCGATTCAACCGTTCAACACTGAACTTGTGAAGCCAGTTCTTATTCCGGACTGTGAAGGAAATATATAGATTATTGGCTAGCCTACATAGCCTAACAATTTAAATTTTGGGTGCGGCTGTGCGGGCGTACCGCCACCCTTGTTTACACTATGCGGAGCGGTAGTGGATGCTTGCCATCATGTTCCCGTCTATTTTGACTGCCTTTCTATACAATAATATGTTGAGGGGGCATTCACAATGCCTAGCCTAGCCTATATGAAAATATATATATATAGCCTACTAGGCCTACTACTATGGTAATACTAGGATAGGTTAGGTAAGGTTGTTAGGTTAGGCTAAGCCGCTAATGTCTCTCTATCTAGACATTGTAAAATCCGGTTCACATCTAGATTGATAGACTTTTGTCAGAGGGGGCGGATGCCCTGCAGCAGTGCAGCCCATAGGCTATAATCCATTTCTGCATTTTGCCACCTAGGCTATACAGTCTATACCACATCACTTACCTCGTTCTACCTTCCTGTAACCCTGTTAAATACAAATTACAATAATAGGCCTAATTTTGTTTAGCTCATATAGGGCCTAGGCTAGGTGCAATTATAGAAATTTACCAGCCTAGCTGCCTAAGTTAGGCTAGTTATCCAAAATACAAGACTAGGTTAGGAAAATAAAAATAATCCTCATAGGCTAGGCCTAGCCTATACGGTAGCCCTAGACATTATAATCCATAGGTCTAGGCAGCACTAACTTCACTAGGCTAAGCCTATTCCAAAACTTAAGAGTAGGCTTAGGCTAGGACCTAGGTTAGCCTAGTCTTTAAAAGAAAAAAAATACAGGAATGTTGTTAAATAGGCCTAGGCTTGGCATATAGCCTAGGCCTAAACTAAAATCCAAAGGTAGGCTACCGGTAGCGTAGGTTACGAAACAAAATTTACGATAACAAATATATTATAGGGTGCGGGGGGGGGGGGCTGCGCCCCCCGCGGACGCCGCGCAAAGTTGATCCTTGTAAACTTAGAAAAATTATCCAGAACTGGATATTTTCTGTTTTGTCACCCTGTAGTTTTGGGTTCCTATCATTCTATGCTTCATTTCTAGGCTATATACTTTTTTATCCACGGGAAAATATTTTTTTTTCTTGGGCTTATTTTTTTTGTTTTAGCATTAACCTAACCTAACCTAATAGCCCCAAAATATATTTAGGTTAGGTTAGGTTAGGTTAGGTTAATGCAAAAAAAATAAAATAAATAAATTCCCGGGGGTAAAAAGTTTATAGCCTAGCAATGAAACATAGAATGATAGGAACCAAAAACTACCATTAGAAATGATATCCCAGCTGTGGTGCGACTCGTAAATATTGACCTTTTTTTTTTGTTCGAGGAATATAGGCCTAGTGTTTTATTGAAAAATATTACTGAAACTATCCTAGGCTAGGCTAGCCTACCACCAATTTTCCCATGGTTTTTCAGTATAAATTGAAGAGACCCCGCACAACCTTTTTACTACCCAAATAAAGCTGCCTCCTAGTTCCTTATTCCCAGTTCCCAGTTCAGATTAAAATAGCTAGTCTCAAATACGTGATATTATCCAATTGCACTTTTCACACATATATACTTAATTATCTTCTATCTTTTATGTCTTCACACATAATGTATGTATTATTTATGAGAACGCGTAATGCAGGCCTAATTAATTAACCCGTAAACGCAGTGTGCCAAAATTCGCCCATTTTCTTCGTGATCCCGAACCTAACATCTGAAAAAATATTGATACTGAAATTGGCTGCGAGCCTGTGACTGTCCCGGGACGGCCGGGAGCCCCGCTAAACCTGCCATTCTATTTCTACATTAAACTCATCAAACGATAGTTGCTTTGCTCTACACTGTACTCTACATTGGCTATGATCTTAGAACTATTATATATCACCTGTATTGAAGTCCAAATGCAGCTACTAATGTAAATATAAACGGATAAATCCAGAGCTCGAGTCATGCAAGCTGTTTGTTTACACTGTGAAAAAACAACTTGTTCGGTTCGGATGAGGTGACTGACTTTAGCACCAATATAACAAATATAAATTACAATAAGGAAACAGCCATCGTTCATAGAACGAACTGCTGGATGGGAGAGTCCGCTAAAACAAACAAACAAACAAACAACCAATGTACCCCTACACTCCGATGTTATATTGCGCCGAAGGCTGAGTCAAGACGAACACAACTACCGTAATTTTATTGGCACTCGAATGCTCAATAATATGTAGATTAAAGGATAATAGGTATTTATCTAAAACTATGTATATATTAACTAAACTACTCCATGTGTTTAATATATTGACTGAATTTCACTGAAATGAATAATGTAAAAATATTAATTTAAGTTTGAATGTTAGTTTTCTGATGAAAAATGATCCCAGTTAACCCCCCGCCAAAATACACGATATTTGTTCGTATGTGTTAATTTTATGGGGTCTCTAATTTCTCAAAAATAGTGAATGAATATCAATTTTATGTGTTTGACAAAGAGCGCAAGACCTTGAGGCATAAGGTAAGCTATAAATTAGTACGATTTTATGATGAATTATTGGGTTTTCAGGGGTATATATGTGGTTGGATCAATGGAAAACAACGAACCAATATCAGCTATGTTTTCCATTGTGGTGTTTCCGAGAATAATCCAATGATGACGTCAAATTAGCTTGCCGCCAATTAACTGGAACACTTGGAAATGTGTTTAGCTGTTATTTACCGATATATTTGTGGAAAATAGAGTGAATTAAGGGGCTGGAATATAACATTGACTTCATGTGAATTGCGAGTGCCCTACACATTCTAAAATTGTGCATATTAATCTTGGGGAACTCATTATATATAAGGTATAAGTTCAAGGTGATACTTTGGATAAACCTGACTTCTAGCAAGCACCAAACAGCGATTTTGTAAGTAGCCAAGCATATTATTTTTTCAGATAAGCCTAGGCCTACTTGTATTAGCCTAGGCCTATGATGATAATGATGATTTGAAGCAGAAATGAGTAGCCTAGGCTGAGGCTAGGCGTCTTAGGCTTAGGATAACCCATTATCCAACAGTCTTAGGACTGCCCCCACTAGTGGGGCTATGTATAATGTATTGATAGGCTAATGAAGATCAAGGAAGATTTGAGGTTAAAGACAGTAAAAAATAAGGTTAGCTAGGCAGCTGGGAATCTGGTTCTGGTAGGCTAAGACTCAGAGCCCACTCTTAACCCGGGAACGGCAAAGGTCCTCAATTATGGTAATTATTTAGAAGATGACCTTTTTTTCTAGTTATTAAAAACTTACTCTATGGTGTATTATATGATATATAGAAGCAATAGAACTGTTAAAATTACCTGGGAAGTGTATATTAAACTTAGCCTAGACCAACATTCCTGTTTTTTTTTTGTTTTTTTTTTGTAAGGCTAGGTTACGCTAGGCTACTCTTGAGTTTTGGAACACAGTAGGCCTAAGCCTAGGCCTATTTTAGATGTCTAACTTTTAAAATAATAATATAAAAATATGTACCGGTAGGCTAGGCCTAGGATTAGATTTTTTTTATCATTATACAGAAAGTTCATTTGTGTTATCACTCAAAAAAACAGCGTCATTCGACACCCTGGCTAGGCTATAGCCTATGACAATAACAGTTTGCCGTCATGCCGTGGGATTATAGGGGAGCCCTCTGGAGGCTAGGACTGAGGACTCGTGACGGCCGGGCCGGCCCGCACCACAATATTATCAATACTTCAATAGTCCTAGGCTAGGCTAGGTGTAAAAATATATTTTTTACTTTTTGTTTCTTGGTACTAAATTGGTAGGCCTAGGACTAGGGTATGTTAATTAGTATTATTTTTTTTTCTTTTTTTTTTACTATGTGAATGAGGGAGACAAAAAGTAGCCTACTAAATTGGTAGCCACTAGCCTAGGCCTAGGAGTCTGACTAATTAGTATATATTTTTGTTTTCTATGTGAATGAGGGAGACAAAAGGCAAGGCATAACTGCCTGCCCTCCAGCGAGGCAGCGACTCCAGCCGCCAGCGGCAGCGAGTGCCTCCCCCGGCCCCAGGGCCCAGATTTCAAAGAGTGACAGGGCTAGCCTATAGGGAAAAGGCTGAGGCGCACGCACCCTTATTTTTTATATGTTTTCCTCCAGATATTGAGAAATTAATTTAATTAATTTAATCAAATCATCAAATGAGTGTTTAAGCCAGGCCCGCCGCCCGAGGGGAGTCAGCCTGTTCAGTCAGGCCGCCAGCCAGTGATAGAGGGGCAGGCCCACAGGGCCCAGGTGGCCCGGGTCACAGTTCGGTAGTCTGCCTCTCTACCAACTTACCAAGAGTAACCAAGAGTCCAAGACTACCATAGTCGTAGCCATAAAAAAAAAAATTATACTGTAGGCTATCTCATGGTTCTCACCGTCCCACGGGCCACGGCTGTGACGGCACTGGCGGGTGGCGGCCGAAGGCCGTGCCGCGGTGCCGACCGTGCCGTGGGATACTATACTATTATTATTACTGTATTATTAAGATTATTGTCAATTTCGTTGGCGCTACCTATTGACTAGACTATAGGTATGCCAACGAAATTGACAATAATCTTAATAATAGCCTAATATTTATTCAGTTAGCATTTTACAATGTTGGTACTACATAATATGTTACAAATATGACATTTACTGTACCAGCTTTGCATAATTCCAACTAAGGATAGCCGAATAAGGCCGTTAGGCGTATTTCCATTAGATTTAGTAAGTCATGGGCCCGGCCGCCCGGGGTACCGACGACCGTTCAAGGGTTGAGGTGAGGGGCCGGCTGCCGCTCAGGGCCATACTGTTACTACTGTACCATAAGTCCATAATAACAATTACAATTTACAAAGGGAGAATCTCATGTAGAATACTTTTTTATAGGATTCCTGGGAGCATTCTGGATTTCTGGAATCTAATTTCTGCCGCTTTCATCCTCTTCGCCACATCTTAAACCATTCAACTCTACGCTACGTCATCTAATTTCTGCAACTGCATTCACCTGTTCCTGTTGTGATTGGTGGTTATCTGCGACTCTGCGAGACTGCATAACTACATTCTACAAGATCACCAAAGACAAGTTACAAGTGGCACTTGTGACTTGTGAAGCTCTCAATTTCAACAGCTTAATAGCATCAGTGACTGTGAGTGCTAGTATTTTCTGGTAACTGGACTATAAACTGGTACATTTTCATGATTAGGCAATAATTTTAAGTTTAAGTTATGGCCTGGTTATATTAACAAAACCTTGAAAGACATTATAGAATATAATAATAATAATAATAGTTCTTAAAGCTAGCGCATGCTAAGCTAGCTAAGGATAGCTCAATAAGGCCGATTAGGCATATTTCCATGGGGGTCCTGTACTACTACCCCATCCCTTTGCTCATGAGGGATGGTAACGACTCAGTGCTTGTGAAAAATCTTTAATGCGCCGAGCGTGGGCGCGAACCCGGGCCTTCTGGGTGGAAGTCCGAGACGCTAGTCACTACACCAAGCGAGCAGGCCGTCAAACGAAAACGGAGTCAATTTCTTAGTCTTTATTATTGTATAGGCTATGCAAAGGTAAATTGTGGGTTATAGTTTAAATTTATATCTTTAGAACATTATGATGTGATAACCAAAACAATGGTATTGCTATTTCATGTAAAATTTCTTGTATTTTTGGCATTACCTGGTGTACCGCCCGTCTTGTTTACACTACGCGGACGGTTGCCATCATGTTCCCGTCTATTTTGACTGCCTTTGGATACAAAAATACATTACCGGTACCCTAACCAAACAACCTAACCTAACCTAACCTAGTATTATAGATTTATAAGTATTTATTTTATTATAAGTATTTATAGATGATTTATGTTGTATGTCGGTAGTGGTACACCCAGTAACTACATCCATCCCGTATTTTTTTCTCATATTAATTCAAGTTTTCAAACAATATTGCTCCGGTTTGAGGTTTGACACCCTGATTTAATATAGACATTATCACTGACTTCTAATATTGTGAATGTTAAAATTATATAGGCCTAATCCTACGAAATACACAACAGTATGACTGACTGGGTGACACTGTGACTGTGCTAGCATGATAATGAATGCAGTAATACTGTAGCCTCATTGAAAGTAAATCACCTATCTATACCGGTAGATTTTGTAGTTTACTTTTTCTTACCTCTTATGATGCATATTTTTTAACACCATGCACTCCCTGCTCAAGAGCTGGGCTGAGGTGGGTGCCCTCATGATTAGGGACTTCAGTGAACAGTTGCTAGACTGCACCGTCCACTACAGCACTGACGTCTGCCAAATAGCACACTGGCTGGCTGTAATAGTTTTACTAAACTAATCAATGATGCTATAATAATGTTGAAGGTAGCTAAATACAGTACCGGTACATTACTAATAAATTACATAAGTATTGTTTAACAAAACTAAAGTTTGGTTAATTTTCATGTAGTATTACCTACTATAGGAAGAATGATTGAAAGATAGTCTATTCTCAGTAGCCTATACTTCCACAATAATTTTTTGTATTCTCAGTATACTTCTACAATGAAATTTTGTCCTTGTATTGTGCATAAATTGAGCTTCAGAATACAAGGAATCGCCGCCGGTAGGCGGGGGGCTATGCCCCCCGGACCCCCACTTTCATCGCAGGAGGCTGTGCCCCCCGCACCCCCCGCGCAAAGTTGATCCTTGTAAGCTTAGAAAAATGATCCAGAACTTTATATTTCCCGCTTTGGCAGGCTGCGTAAACGGCTGCAATGCTCATAAGAGGTTTTACTGGGCGACGGCGGCAAAGCTCTTAACCTCTGAAGTGCGCATGGGGGGTATGAGACACCACACTCCTGTGCTGACGTATTTGAGTTGTTCCCATCACTAACATCGTTATTTTACCATAAATAGCACTAATACTTATCCATATGCGCCTATTATAGGTTGATTATAAAGGTATTAACCTGTTACAACAATAAAACAAGTGGAAACAGCGTTTGGATGGTCAAAATCGGCGATACAGGCCGGGAGTTACATAATGTATGGCTGAGGCAACCTCCCTTCCCACCACTTTTCCCCACGTCTGGAGAGAGACTAATAATAATAATAAATTGAGTAGTGACAGGGGGTTATGGGGAAGTGGGGATAGGACAAGAATTAGTTGGATGAAGTGAATTTTAGCAGGAGAAAAAGGTGTCCAGGCTTAACTGGAGCTGCCTGAGGGTTTTCCTGATTTAGCTGCTAAAGAGACTGGCCAGGGCAAGGTCGACAGGGGCGCGTTGGGGGAGACTCCTTGCTGGCTTGGGTAGAGAGACTGTCAATCGATACTCTCTCTCTCTCTCTCTTGCACTCGCTTGCTAACAGTGATGACAATGCCCTGCTTGCAACTCGCTAATGTTAGCACGAAAATATACCACAGAATAAGGGAATAACAGGGAAAGTAGGTGATAACTGAAGGAGGTGAGGAAAGTGGGGAAGGAGGGGAGGTGGAGGAGTGATATTTGGCATGGCCCAGGGGCAATAATTAAAAAAAAAAAAAAAAATTGTTTTGGGGTGTTTTAAATGAATTTTTTAATAGCCTTACTCTTAAGAGTCTTCCCGCAGTCCACCGGGGGAACTCTTAAGAGTCTTCCCGCAGTTCCCGGGTTAAGAGGGAGGCCTAAAAAAAACATTTAACCCTTCCTGCCCGGTTGTCATTTTAAAATGACACCACGAAATAAGGGTAGGTGCCCGGGTGTCCTTTCAGGACTTTTAAGCTTGAAAGCCTATTCAGCTTGGTCTGAACGCCGTGCGTCCGACGCATGTAAACAAAGCCGATCGTTGCGTCACCGCACCTCCGAAAACAAGAAGAAGTAGACTCGTTTGTTATTGTATGTCTGTATGTCGTTGTTTCAGTAGTGAAAAGATCGTCGTATTGCTAACATCGCCTGAAAATGCTCTCCACTGAAATCTGCGCATGCGTCGCCGCTTGGGCGACCCTCGTTCATTTAGGCTTTGCCTTTTGTATTCATTTCACTTGCGGTGGCTTTAGTTTTGTCTTTAGTAAGCTTTTCTTTTCGTTAAATTAGGCCTAGGCTTACTTGTGCCCTTCTCGTTGGTTGGAAGGGGGGGCGCTGACCCTTGTAGGGCCGATCCTTTTTGGTGGTCTTTTTACTTGTTGCTGCCTCTCTTCAAGAGTGCAGGAACTAGTGCGCCTGGTAATTTCATATATTACTGCCTCGGCTACCTTCCGAGTTTTGGCCTAGCCTAGGGGGGGGCGTTTGGATTTCAACACTGTGGCAACCTCAATCTGGCATACAATGCTTACTTTTTGATTGACAGACCCAGTGCTCTGTCTCCCTGGATACGGTCCCACAAAACCGCGAACGTAGCCCGTTCTGATGAGTTTTTGTCTGACAGTTTTTGTTCTGTCTACTGCCCCTCCTACGGTATTGATTATACCCCTCATCAAGGGTACAGTAACTGGTGGCGCCTTGTAATTTCATATATTACTGGCTCCAGAACCGATTAGGCTAACTTCCGTTTTTAGCCTAGCCTTGATGGGGGGCGTTTTGGTTTAGACTGCGACTCTGCGGCCTCCTCAATCTGGCATACTCTGCCCCTGTATTGATATTACGGCCCCAGTGCTCCGTCTTCCTGCCGCTTCGGTCACTTGTTGCTTACCCTCCTCAAGGGTACAGTAACTGGTGACTCCCTGTAATTTCATATATTGCTGGCTCTGGTACCGAATAGGCTAACTTCCGTTTTTTCGCCTAGCCTATTCCAATTCATTATTAATCTGGCTCTAGTACCGATTAGGCTAACTTTTTTAGCCTAGCCTTGAAGGGGGGCATTTGGTGGCCTCCTCAATCTGGCATAAATGCCCCTGTATTGATCGGCGGCCCCAGTGCTCTGTATTCCTGTCGCTACGTTCCCTTGTTGCTTACCCTCATCAAGGGTACGGTACCTAGTGGCTCCCTGTAATTTCATATATTACTTACTCAAGTGCCGAATAGGCTAACTCTTGTTTTTAGCCTAGCCTAGTGGGGGGGGCGACTTTAGTTTCCGTCCCTTTTAGTGTCGTCCCCTGTGCTTTGTTACCTGCTGCTGGTTGCTTTTCCTCCTCAAGGGGCCGGTAACTCGTGCACCCTGTAATTTCATATATTACTGACACTCGTACCGTTTCGGCTGCTTGCCGTTTTTTGGCCTAGCCTAAGGGGGGGCGCTTTGGTTTTCAACACTGTGGTAACCTCATTCTGGTATTCGTGCTCGTGTTGTTTGACGGTCCCGGTGCTCTGTCTTCCTGGTTCTCCCCGTACCCGCGGACGTAGCCCGTTCTGATGTGTTTTGCTGACAGTTTTTATTTTGTCTCTGTCCCCTTCGGTAGTGTCTGCTTACCCACTGCCTCTCCCGCACCTGTTTTGTTTTGGTGGGGTTACCTTTGGACCCCCCCTTTTTTGGAAGGGATGGCTTTCAATGTAATTTGTGCCACAGGTCTTGCTGAGACGTTCTGTTGGGTTACCGCCCTGGGTCGGGTACTTCCCGCTCTAGGTCGGGGCCTTCGGGGCCTTCCTTTATGGTCGCATGGTCGCCTCCTGGCACCTCCGCTTTGGAACGGGACTTGCCCGTTCTATATCGGAGATTTGTTTTTGTTGCTGCTTGATACCCACAGACTCTCCCGCGTCTGTTGTGACTGGCCTGGCTCCCTTAGGGGTCCTCGGCTTCCGGCGGGGCCCCTCGGGGCCTCTCCGCTCTAGGATGGGCCTTCTTTTGTGCATTCTTGCCTTCCACCTTCGGCGCTGCTCTCGTCTATTACCGCGTCCCGTTCCTGGGCGGGGGTGTCCGTCTACGGCTCCTCCGCTCTGGTCCGGGAATGTCGCTTCCCTGCCTTCTCATGCCTCTTCCCGCTCCAGGACGGGGGTCTGTTTCCGGCTCCTCCGCTCTGGGGTGGGATTGTTGCTCCCGCCTGGGAACGCAGGCGTTCCCGCTCGATGTCGGGGTTTTTCCGCTCTCGATCGGACATCCCCGTTTAGGGACGCGCTCATCTTGCCTCGGTTTCGGCCTAGACTGGTCGTCCTGCACTTCCATTAAGACGTATTTTAATGCTCCTTTTTACCAGGCTGTGCTTTCTGACCTACAGGACCTCTTCACTCATACTGGCCTTAAGGTATCGGTCTCCATTATATTTTGGGGTGGGGTTTCCTTCAGTTCTTCAGAGGGTTGAGCCTACCCCTTGTTTTTTTCTGACCTGGGGTTTGGGGCTCTTTGGCCTGTTGCTGGTTCCCCTATGGCCTTCCTGATCCTCCTTTTGGAGGGTTCTCTTCAGCTTTAACTTCCAGGGAACATGGGGGGGGGGGGGGGGCACTCTCCTTCATTGGACGGGACTCTAGTCTCCAGGCCTAGTGAGAGCTTTTAGGCTACTCCCTGACCTGGTGCCTGTAGCCTATTCTGGGATCTCTGATCTTTATTTTGTGCATGACCTCATGCCTGATACTCCTGCCTGGCCTCCCATTTCGGGGGCACTTCTTAAGGCTTCATCGACTTTCAGTGGGTTTTTTTTGTGGTGCTTCCGACCAGGCTTTCGTCTTGTCTCTGCCACTGACATACATGCGTGCATTGCCATGGCCTTTATTTTCATGGTGCTTACAAACAGGCTTTCTTCTTGTTACTGTCGATGACATACATTCATACCTTCCCATGGCCTGCACAGGGTCTTCACAGGGATTTTTTCTTCTGGTTCCAGTGTAGTATGTCTACTTCGCTCTGCTTTCGCCACGGGTTCCTCCCCGGGTGGTGAGTTCCACCCGTCCTACATTCGTCCTACATCCTACATTCCGCTCCAGAGCGGCTTTCCGCCCCCGAGCGGCCCGTTCTGGTCCGCTCTTCTCTGGGTCGGTGCTAGGGTGCTTTGCTTTACCTCTGTCTAGGGACTCGGTTGCAGTAGTTCCCGGACTTCTCCTTTTCATCAGATTGTGCTCCCACTCTACTCTGATGGTACCCTTGGGCGTCTTCTTCTCTTCAGTACCTTCCACTTTTGGGTATTCTTATTATCCTCTTCCTTTATGAGGCTTTTCATGCCTTCCTTCTCGGGACTTGCACGGGGTTCTTTGCACTTGCTGGTTCGCCTGGTCTCTCCCTGACCCTCCGCATGGGGGGGTCCCTCTTCACCCATCACCACGCACAAGGGGGGGGGGGGGATACTCACTTTCATGAAAGGTGCTCCATTTGCAGGGTGTAGTGACCACTTTTGTGCGTTTTTCTGCCCTCGTGCCTGTTTCGAAGGGCCCCCTTTTTTATCCTTCCCTGCCTCAACAGGGGAAGGGGTACTCTCCTATCAAGTATTCAAGGGTTTTTTACCAATATTGTGCTTGCTCACATTTCCTGTGCTTCACTGTCCAGTTCAGGCCATCCATGTGGCTCCACCCAAGGCTCAGGAGGCCACCGCTGACCGGTTTTGCCTCCTTCCGCCCCATGCTTCTGTACATGGCGGTATTCTTGGGACGCTCTAATGCCGTCCCTCCTATTTACCTGTGGTAACTCTTTGTGGCCCGCCTGCTTTCTTCCCCTGCTTTGCCTGGGGCGCTTCATCCATGGGCCATCGGTATCTTTTTCCTTTCCGGTTGCAGTAAGGATATCCTTTCCTCCCTGCGCGCACTGTGGGGGTTCCCGTCCTGCCATGCCCGTTGGGACATGGAGAGTCCTACCCAGGTCTCGTGCTCCAACCGCAATGGGTTTAACCCTCGGAGGTGTAGACCGTGTCTCGTCGATCTTGACCTTTGGGTCTCGTCCTCCGTTCCCGGACGCTGTAGAGGCAAAGTCTCGCCTCTGCGCTCCGTGATCGGGGTTTCGCTCTCTCTGTAAAGGACCGCCTCCGACGGTTTCCGCGCTTCCTCGACGAAGGGGTGCGTGCCCTGCTTCCCCTTTCCTCTGCTGTCTCCCTGGCTCCTGTACGCTTTTCCCCCGGTGTCTCGTTCGGACGTCCCTACTGTTTCCGAGGACGCCGGGTCGTAGGGGAGACGCCGCTCTCCTTCACCACGTCGCCGACGGTCTACGGCTCCACTCCGCCCTGTCCGATCTCCGGACGTGCTTCCGTACTGGTCGGTGTTCTTGCCTACGTAACCTGCTCTACCTGTGGTTGCTGCTCCGGTTGTCCATCCTCCCACTCGCTCCCAGGCGGCATCGACTTCTTTAGTCATGCTCCCTGCGTGGAGCCTGGGGCTGGTTGGTCGGCCTGTCCACGTTCCGTCTCTCGGGACGTTTCCGGTCCCTAACGGACGTCGCTTCCCTTCCCTTTATGGGAAACCGTCGTCGTGGGGGCATGTGGCGGCATCCCGCCCGGAACGAGCTCTTACACATGCACAAGGAGTGCGCCCGGTGCCTGCGAGTTGGCAGGTATGGCTCGAAGCCTTTGCTCGACACGACGTACATGTCGACGCGCCTACTCTGTCGGCATCGTATGAGTTTCAGTAGTGTCATTCCATAGTTTATCTTTTACTGTTCTTTGTGGCTGACGGAGGGCGTCGACTTCGGGGTTCGGTCGGAGATGGGTTCTTCACCACTCCCTCCTGTCCTCCGTGTCGAGCCTCGTCATGCCTTCATCCGGGGTTTCGCCTCCATTTTGGGCCTGGTTCTTTGCCTCTCCGTTATCTTTCTGAACGTATGCCACGTTCCTTCACGCCACCAGAGAAGGGTGCCCTGGAACATGTTCACAAGCCCTGGCGGTGCACTGCTCGCATGCTCTCCACCCTCTTCGAGCGACTGCACCTCGCTCGGCTTACCCTCAGGCTTATTGTAGCCCCACCGACTAGGGTGCTCGGGAAGGGTGGGGCCCAATTCGGGCGTGTGCGACTGCAGCTCGCCTCCGTCGGCTTCATTCAGTGTCCCTTCCATGAGGCTGCGCGTTGTCGCCAGTCTCTGTGGTTTTCCTTCTGTACACTGGCGCCGGCTGAGGTCCGCACGTCGCTGTTGCTTTCTGTGCTCCCTTCGGAGGGGCTCTTCTCTGCTCCTGCATGGCAGGGGTCTTCCCTCTTTGCTGCTGCGGGGCTCTTCTTTCCCCGTCCGCCTGGGATGTCCCGACCCTCCTCAACCGCTTCCTCTTCGTTGAGGTCGGCAGGCCGGCTCGTAACGAGGCCGCCAGGCTCGGGGCCCCTACCGGCTCTTGCGTCCCCACTCTCGGTTTCGCTTTGCCGTTCATGGGCACGGCGGGGTCTGTCCTCGAGGTGCCGGTCCACGTTTCCACTCCGGCAACCTGCGTGACCTCGGCCTGTCTCCCCAGACGTCGCCTCGGTTATTCTGTCCATGGGATTATTCGGGAAGTCTCGCCTCACCAGCGGGACTTCCTGTCGCATGTCTTTCTGGTCTCCGTGACGGACAGCGAGGTGTTGTGACCGTTGGTCGACCTGTCATGCCTCGTATTGATGACTCTCATTATGTCACGTTTGGCGGTTTACCCTTCGGTCTCCATGTCGCCCCTCGTGTCTTTACGACCCTCGTCGGACTGGGCTTGCCTCCCCTATTCACTCGGGGTCTTCCGCTCCTCTTTTCCTTGGTGGGTGGGATCTTCTCCGTGAACTCTCCCGCACACTGTGTACACGCCGCTCTCCTTGTTCCTCCTCATTCCTCGGTTCGGTTTCCTAGTCGCCGTTCCCGAGTCCTGCCTTCCACCGTCGCAAGACGTGCCGTGCGCGGGCCTCGACTGGGACAGGTCGGGCACGCCTGTCACCCTGAGTCAGGTGACTGCGTAGTCTTTTCGTTCTTCAGGACCTGGCGGGGTATCTGTTTTGCCACGCACTCCTTTCCACCGTAGCACTGCGTGTACCCTGCCTACCCGGGACTGCCGACCTATGGGCGGTTGCTCTGTCGATGGGACAGAGCACCCGGGTAGTTTGGTCTTTCCAACACACCGTATTCGATGTGTTTCCGCCACCCGATGCCCTTTTTGATGTGCAAAGTCCTCCGCAGGCTGAGTGGGTAAATGAACTTTGTTTGGTTGTTCACTTCCATCTGGCCGGCACACACCTGGTCCGCTCAGCTGTGGCGGTGGCGCCCGAGTCCTGTTCCCCTCTCGTTCCCCGATTTCCACTTGGGATCGATTGGTGGCCTCGGGCCCTCGGTGGCCTTCACATCGTGGATGTTTGTGAGGCAGGGTGGCTGCCGACGTTTAGTCGTTCTTTGACTGTCAAATCCTCTCCAGTGGCAGACTTCCGTCTCTCACTGGCACGGTTTTCCTTCTGGGATGACCAACACGTCACGGACATGCCTGTCGGTGGCGTTCGTGTTTCCCTACCTCATTTGGTTATTTTTGAGATGCGTCCCAACATATGCACCACGCTTAGGACCCGCCTGTTGGCCATTTGGGTACCGTTTGAGTCATTCACAGGGTTCCTCACAGGGCATTGGATTTCCTCATGCGGGCCTGCTTTAGACTTAGGCCTACCCCGCGTCTGCCTCTTACACTATTTACCCCGCGCCTGAACACTTCCATGCCATGACACTGTTCCTTCTGGCTTTGGCGGCGGGTGACGGCGTCTCGGAGATGGCTGCCATGTCTAAGACCTGGCATTGCTTCCGTTTTCTCCCGTCCCTGGGTCAGTTACTTTGGCTCCATCTGTTCATTTTGTGGCTACAACCGTAACCGACACTCCCGTTTTTCGGCCTTTCCTGTACCGGCTTCCACACGTGGTAGGGTTCATCGTCCGTTCTGCCCAGTTCAAACCCTGCATCCGTATGTGTATTCGGCCAGGCCAGTGTCGGGGTTGACATTACGGGTGGCGCCTACGTCCGATAGGAGGCTTGCTCGCTGTGCTGTGGGACTTCGCCTGTGTCGGGTTCTTCGGACCGGTAACCCGTACGTTCTGGGCACAGCTCCTGCCGTCCGTTCGTACGCTGCTCCATTCAGGTTTTACTTGCTTTTTCTCGCCCAGACTTTGCCGACACAGGGCTTTGGTTTTCCCCCACCACGTTTGTCTCCTCCTCTCTGTCATTGTCCACCGACAGACCGGGGCGTCTTTGTAGTGCGTTGGGCCTGCAGGTTCCCTCGGGGTCTACCTGTGGGGTTCCTTCTGTCTCTTGTCCTTCTTCTGTCCTGTCCTTCCTTATTGGGGGGGGGGGGAAGGGTATTGCACTATACCCATACTTGCACCTATGTTAAAGATTATTAACTGGGCTAAGCTTTTGATATACTTTCTAGTCTTAAGTATACTACATTCTTTTGGTATGTCTTGTCCTCATACCACTGACCTTTTCTCATATGGCTTTTAGTGCTCGTCACTGACACTGCTCATGTAGTTTTTCGTCACATCCTGTACGGTACTCATATTCGGCGTATGCCGGTATTTACTCGTTACAGTATGGGTCATCCTGCTTTCTTCCGGAAGGAGGGGGGGGGGGGGCATCCTGGACTTTATATTCATCATTATGAAATGCATCATTCTTTGTCTTAGGCTAAGTTATCTCATGGAATAAGACTTGACTGTACTTGACCTCTCTTGATATGCACCTGTCTGTACACTCTTTATATAAACTCTCTTGTTTAAGTCGGTCTTTCCATGGTCCTGATATTTCCTAAGGGCTAAGTTTGTGTTTTACCGCTTGGATGTCCGCCTCCAATTTGTTACTCTAGTTCTACGTTGGAGATGTAGAGGCTACTACTAAATTGGGAGGTTTGACACTCTCCCAATACCAAAGAAGGAAAACCTTCTATTTGGTAGGTAGCCTCGGAGTATCCAACGTCATAGTATCCCGCCCTCACGCCGTACCCCTGCCCATCCAATCTTGTCTATTTAACTTGATACCTGGATGATCTAATGAACCCGGTCGGGTTGTGCGGTGGACCCGTGACAACGGCTTTAGGAGCCAGATAGGATGGACAATGTTCTGCAATTTTCTCTTTTCTTTCTCATCAGTATTTTCATTTCTTTTAAAGTAGTAGCCTCAAGAGTGTGTACAACGTACCTAGTAGAGAGAGTAAGGTGCTACTCTAGATGTTATCGATTTAATCGCGCTAGTGATTACGGTAATTGTCCGCTCCAGAGCAGAACGGAATTATACGATAGGTATATAGCTCTACGTTGGATACTCCGAGGCTACCTACCAAATAGAAGGTTTTCCTTCTTTGGTATTGGGAGAGTGTCAAACCTCCCAATCCATGCCTGATGTAACATTGTAGGCCTACCTCTAATCGTATGTTATTGTCAAATAAAAATTATCTAGGTTTGTACTCTGTGCTATATATTATCCTCTATTTCCTTCGTGCTTGTGTTGGTCTCCTTTTCCCAAGTCGAGTAAGAATCATCCTAATTAGTCAATACAACCCCAGTCAAAACCTGGTATAACATAATGATGCCAAACATCAAGTTAGATGCATCCATCACCCAACTCCCTCTTCATAATATCCAATTTATATGAAACCGATCAATCCTTGTTTAATTTCCAATACATAGATTTTACAATATATAATATTCTACCAACATATGGATAAACAAACTAAAGAAGAGATGTAAAAAAACACCTTTATCTTTTCTTAAAGTTAGGACTATTGCATACATATTAGCATACTTTATCGATGTTCCACCTATCTCTCTCTCTCTCTATATATATATATATATATACAGATATAATTATATATACAGTATATACTAGCAGGGGTACCCGGCATTGCCCGGGTACTACCACCACTACTACTACTACTACTACCATAATCACCATCATCAATCACTACTACCACAATCATCACAATACTACCACTACCATAATCACCGGCCTCGACCTCCCTGTGCCTCATTAAACAGCGACCTCGATTTCGGCCGCTAAATGACCTCCGATATTGGATATGACCTCATCCGTACCCCCATTTTGGGGGGCTGCGAACAACTTTCGTTCCATACACCTTTTCGATCGGAGGCCTCCTTCTGCCCCAAACAGCCATTTAAAAAAAAAAAAAAAATCAATTTCGGCCTCGAAACGGATTTCTGCCGCTAAATGACTTCCGATTTTGGATCTGACCTCATCCGTTCCCCAATTTTGGGGGGCTGCGAACAACTTTCGTTCCATACACCTTTTCAATAGGAGTCCTCCTTCTGGCCCAAACGGACATTTAAAAAAAAAAAAAATCAATTTAGACGGCGACCTCGATTTTGGCCACTAAATGACCTCCGATTTTGGATCTGACCTCATCCGTAACCCCATTATGGAAGGCTGCAAACAACTTTCGTTCCATACACCTTTTCGATCGGAGGCCTCCTTCTGCCCCAAACGGCCAATTTTTTAATTTTTTGTTCAATTTCGGCCTCGAAACGACCTCCGATCGTCGCCTTGCCCCCCTCTATGACGTCTAACAGCCAATCGCCGATGACTTCGCCCACCCTCAGCCAACCACCGACGAGAAGCAGTAAGTGACTCGCAAGCAAGCTACCCTCAACCAATAGAAGACAGTAGCCCCGCTCCCTCATCGCCCCCCGAGCCACTCTTTTTGCATACAGTATATACCCGTAATTTTGTACATTTTAATCATTCTCTTAAAAATGCTAGATGCCTAGCGAAACATCGAATCAACATTGACTTTGCTAACCTCCTCCACCTGCTGACAGAACCCCAACGGAAATTTATCAGAAATATTGAAACGCACAATAATAAAATATTGAATGCTGATACTGCTATTTCCTTTAACCTTGTATGCATTAAGGAATATATATATACAGTATAATTATACAGTATGTATACATTTATATTATTAAATCAGTTCGTGTGTCTGTTTGTCTGTGCGTTCCTAACCCGGCAAGTGCGGGAAGACTCTTAAGAGTTTCCCCGGGCGACTACGGGAAGACTCTTAAGATCCTGGGCCTAAAAAAATCCATTTAACCCTCCAGCCCCGGCTATGTATTCCATAAATATTTCCCGAAACCCGGTGGTTTTGGCCGAAAAACGTCTACGCCTAGGCTACCGCATCTTTGTTATTTTGCTTCCTTCCGCATTCCCGCACATCCCCAAGCGTAGATGTGTTTCGTACCTGTAGAATGGCATTAAGTAGAGCTCTCTAAGTCAACTGGTTCAGTTGTGATGATGATTTCATTGGAGATAACTTTATGGCAAAAACAGCCACTTTACACTACTTTTCGATACTTAACAATAACATACAGGCACACACGAACATGTGATGCACTCCATCTTGTGGTCGGAGATGCGCGGCGTCGGTCCAGCCGGCTGTTGTTTACATGCGTCGGACAGACGCCTCGCACACCAAGCTTACAGGCTTTCAGCTCATGGGTGCCTCAGAGACCTACCGGGTAGCTCGGGGTGTATTTTTTATGGGTGCCTCAGAGCCCTTCCGGGTCTGAGGAGTTAAAACACCCCAAAAAAACTTTATTTTTTTTTATTTTTTTTGTTTTGCCCCTGGGCCATGCCAAATATCACTCCTCCACATCCCCTCCTTCCCCACTTTCCTCCCCTCCTTCAGTTATCACCTATTTTCCCTGTTATTCCCTTATTCTGTGGTCTATTTTCGTGCTAACATTAGCGAGTTGGTAGCAGGGTGTTGTCATCACTGTGACCAAGCGTGGGAAAGAGCGAGAGAGAGACTATTGCGTAACAGTGTCTCTCCAGACAAGAAGAGGGGAGGAGGTTGCCTCAGCCATACATTATGTAACTCCCGGCCTGTATCACCGATTTTGAGCATCCAAACGCTGTTTCCACTTGTTTTATTGCTGTAACAGGTTAATACCTTTATAATCAACCTAAAATAGGCACATATGGATAAGTATTAATGCTATTTATGGTAAAATAACAATGTTAGTGATGGGAACAGCTCAAATACGTGCGCACAGGCGTGTGGTGTCTCATACCCCCCATGCGCACGTCTTAGGTTAATAGGCGGCCGCAGATTTGGACCTGGGAAGCTGAAACTTTGCATGTGGGTGTCAATTGACCTGGGTCAGGTCATAGAGGGGGCGAGGCCACGATCGGAGGTCGTTTCGAGGCCGAAATTGAAAACAAAATGAAAAAAATTGCCGTTTGCGGCAGAAGGAGGGCTCCGATCGAAAAGGTGTATGGAACGAAAGTTGTTCACAGCCCCCCATAATGGGGGTACGCATGAGGTCAGATTCATAATCGGAGGTCATTTAGCAGTCGGAGGTCGTTTCGAGGCCGAAATTGAAAACAAAATGAAAGAAATGGCCGTTTGTGGCAGAAGGAGGCCTCCGATCGAAAAGGTGTATGGAACGAAAGTTGTTCGCAGCCCCCAAAATGGGGATATGAATGCGGTCAGATCCAAAATCGGAGGTCATTTAGCGGCCGAAATCAAGGTCACCCTTTAAGGAGGCACAGGAAGGTCGAGGCCGGTGATTATGGTAGTAGTAGTATTGTGATGATTGTGGTAAGTGATTGATGATGGTGATTATGGTAGTAGTAGTGGTGGTAGTACCCAGGCAACGCCGGGTACCCCTGCTAGTATATATATATATATATACCGGTATGTAAATGCAGGGAAGAGCAAGGTTATGGTCTTCGAAAGGGGTGAAGTCAGAGAGTGTGAGGTGAAGCTGAACGGTCAGGCTATGGAGATCGTCAAATCGTTTAAGTATCTGGGCAGTGTGTTGAGTAAAGATGGGACTATGGATGAAGAAGTTCGGGAGAGGGTACAACAGGGGAAGAGGGTTGTAGGAACGCTAAAAGCAGTAACAAGAAATAGGGTGGTCAGTATGGAAGTGAAGAAGTCCTTGCATGACAGTGTGGTAATCCCGACACTGACTTACGGAAGCGAAGCATGGACGTTGGTTGAGAGACTAAGACCAAGAGTGAGAGCAGTGGAAATGAATTACTTAAGGAGTGCGTGCGGAGTTACACAGAGGGATAGACAGACTAATGAGGAAGTAAGAAGGAGGTGTGGTGTGGAGGTAGATGTGCTGGAAAGTGTGAAAAGAAACAACTTGAGATGGTTCGGCCATATGGAACGTATGGAAAGTGAGAGAATGACTAAGAGGGTGTACGAGAGCGAGGTGGAGGGACAGAGAGGGAGAGGTAGACCGAATGAGAGGTGGAAGGATGGAGTGAGGAAGTACATGAATGAAGGCGGTGCTGGTTGGGGGGAGGGGCGTCGACTGACTGGGGACAGAGGTGCATGGGGGCGGTTCGTTCGTGGCCACCCCTTCGGGGATCACTGCATCAGGCAATAGATATATATATATATATATATATATATATATATATATATATATATATATATATATATATATAGATAGAGAGAGAGAGAGATAGGTGGAACATCGATAAAGTATGCTAATATGTATACAATAGTCCTAACTTTAAGAAAAGATAAAGGTGTTTTTTTACATCTCTTCTTTAGTTTGTTTATCCATATGTTGGTAGAATATTATATATTGTAAAATCTATGTATTGGAAATTAAACAAGGATTGATCGGTTTCATATAAATTGGATATTATGAAGAGGGAGTTGGGTGATGGATGGTCCTATCTAACTTGATGTTTGGCATCCTATATGTTATACGAGGTTTTTACTGGGGTTGTATTGACTAATTAGGATGATTCTTACTCGACTTGGGAAAAGTAGACCAACATAAACATAAGCACGAAGGAAATAGAGGATAATATATAGCACAGAGTACAAACCTAAATTATTCTTATTTGACAATAACATATGATTAGAGGTAGGCCTACAATGTTACATCAGGCATGGATAGGTTATTATATAACAGCACGATCGAGGATCCTCTAGGCGTATCAAGGGGAAGATGTTTGGCAGGCTCCGACGATCCTTAACCCTCCTGGCCCGGTTGTCATTTTAAAATGACACCACGAACTAAGGGCAGGAGCCCGGGTGTCATTTTAAAATCTGTAAGCTTGAAAGCCTATTCAGCTTGGTCTGAACGCCGTGCGTCTGACGCATGTAAACAAAGCCGATCGTTATGTCACCGCACCTCCGAAAACAAGAAGGAGAAGACTCGTTTGTTATTGTACGTCTGTATGTCGTTGTTTCAGTAGTGAAAAGATCGTCATATTGCTAACATCGCCTGTAAGTGCTCTCCACTGAAATCGTCATCACAACTGAACCAGTTGACATAGAGAGCTCTACTCAACGCCAGTCTACAGATTGGAAACCGCACTACATTTATAGATGCGTGGGAAATTTCTAGCAGTTAAACTAAACAAAAATACGGTAGCCTAGGCCTAGACGTTTTTCAGCCAGATCGCCCGGGTAGCCCACACTGTCATTTTGAGAGCCTGCCCGGGCCAGGAGGGTTAATTGAAGGTGCGGCTGCATTGTTTTCCTGATGACGTCCTGGTCCGTGGTGGTGGTCCTGCCGTGTGACGGTTGCAGAGTTGGCGAAGAATTCCTTGGGGGTCTTCTGAAGATCTGCGAGGTTGACGTCTTATACGAATACGAGCCGTTTCACCAGTGTCTTACGCTCTCGTATGGTAGGACTTAAGTAGGGAGTCATTTCACCAATGTCTTATGCCCTCCACTTCGAGTACTTTACTTCCTACAGGAATCTCTGGAAGAACTTTGATGTTGGATCTTGGGTTTATACAAGTACGAGTCATTTCACCAGTGTCTTACGCTCTCCACTATGAGTCTCTAACCCAGACTTCCTACAGGAGTCTCTGGAAGAACTTTGATGTTGGATCTTTGGTTTAAACGAGTACGAGCACCACTGTATTATGCATGGATATACCGTTTCATTAACAACATGAGAAGTCGGGCTCACGGGTCTTTCCTTAGTGAAGATTCAAAGCATATCAGACTCCATGAATTGAGATCAGCAGAAGCAAAACTAATATGTTTAGTACAAAGGGAATCTTATCCTACTGAACATCAAATCCTAAGCAAGGAGTCAAAGGCCAAACCCTCTAACTTAATGAGGCAGCTAGGATTATATATGGAAGGAGGCATAATTAAGTGTAGAGGCAGGATACAAAAGGCGGACATTATTGATTTTGCGAAATATCCTGTCCTCCTTAGCTCCTCTCATTTGATTACCAAACTGTTGATTCGCCAATGCCATCGGACTTGCCTACATTTTTGGCGTAAATTATGTTCTGGCGTATATGCGACAACGTTGGTGGATCCCTAAGATGCGACAAGCAATTAAAGGGATCCACAATAGCTGTACTATCTGTAAAAGATTACAGGGTAAGCCTTACTCCCCAGTAGATCTACCTCCCTTACCTGATTTCAGGGTACAAAGGACTGAACCATTTCAGGTAACCGGGGTAGACTACACCAGAGCGATTCATGTTAGAGAATCGCCCGGTAATATCATAAAGGTATATGCCGTCCTATTCACATGTGCGGTAACCAGAGCGATTCATATTGAATTGATTGACGACCTATCCAGTGAGGGGTTTTTGCATACTCTAAGACGCTTTGCAGGCCGCAATGGTTTCCCTCAAACTATTATGAGCGATAATGCGACTTGTTTTGTTGGGGCCTCTAAATATCTTCAGAGTTTAATGGATGACCCGCAGGTTGTGGCTACCCTCACTGGAAAGGGTTGTCAATGGAGATTTATACCAGCATGTGCACCATGGTTCGGGGCGATTTGGGAGAGAACAATCGGTATCGTCAAATCTGCCATGAAGAAGGTATTAGGAAGGGCACTGGTGACCAGGCGGGAGTTGCAAACCATCTTAATAGAAATTGAGATGTCAGTCAACGACAGGCCCTTGACCTATACCTCGGCATATGTTGATGACCTCTTACCCGTTTCGCCTTCTATGCTAACACGTGGACGAACCCTTAATACCTTTCCTAGATCGTCCGTAAATGACGAAGATCTGCATGACCCTACGTTCGGCAATGCTGACGCCACACGTCGTCGCTTCCAGTATGTAAACAAGGTGTCCGACGATCTGTGGAAACGGTGGACCCAAGAATATTTGCTGTCTCTTCGCGAGCGTCACTCTAATAAGATCAAAGGGACGAATCAACGATGGCCTCGTATCGGGGATATCGTCCTGATTCATGATGAGCGTCCTAGGTTATTTTGGAAGCTTGGGAGGATTATCGATTTGTTCCAGGGCATTGATGGTTTTATAAGGGTTGCTAGAATACGAACTTCGACTGGAGTTACTACTCGCCCAGTCGTAAGGTTATATCCCTTGGAGCAGGATGTAGAACTGCCGGATGATTCTGGCGTCTCTACTGATACCCCTCCGCGGGAGAGTGCTGGTGACAGTGCTCCTCAAGGTGGGGCAGCTGATGATGAGAAGGATGATCCTCCTCAGGCTTCAGGTGGCGCTCTTCCCAAAACGAGGGCGGCTATGAGTTCCGTGGATCTTTGGAGATCAAAGATCGAACAAGGTGATCTTTGACTTCGATGTCCTTTTTTTGTTCTCTGTATATAGCTCCTGTATATCATTTTTGGTGGTGGGCAATATGTCGGGAATAGGGTAATGATCCCGACAGTTTTAGGTCCAATAGGACATTTGAATTTGGACATCGTATCGCTTGTACGATTTCGGCTGGTTCTTTGTGTATTGTAGTTTATTCTTAAGTATAGGTTAAATATTAACTGTAAAGTATAAATATCTACATCAGCTCTAGATGTATCATGAAACCAAGTTATGGGTTATAATTATTATGAGCCGGCAGCCATATGTAATTTCGCGAAGCGATCGGACGCCGGCCCTTTAGTCTCTCAATCAACACCATACAACCAACATCTCCCCCCCCCCCCTGGCTCTGACTCAACCCACAGTTCACCATGTGCTACAAATATTAATCTATAACAACAGTCCTACATCACCAGTCCTCTAAGCTAAGTTCATTGTAACAATGTTGTATTATGTATTATTGTATTATTGTATTATGTGACAAATGCCCACCACAAACTCAAACTTGCTAGTGTGAATGTTGGTAGTTTGAATCTACGTGCGAATGAAGTGGCTGAGATGTGTGAGGGGAGGTGAGTGGACGTCTGCTGTACCCAGGAAACACTCTAGAAGAGGCATGGGGTACAGTGGATTGTCGGAAGGAGGAAAAGATATAGGATATACTGGATGGGTGTGGAGACTGATAAAGCGAAAGGAGGAGTGGGTGTTCTGGTGGCTGAAGAGCTGGCGGAAAGTGTGCTTCAAATTACGAGTGTTAGTGAAAGGCTGATTGTTTTGAAGTTGAAAGTTGGTGAAAGAATTCTGAATGTGGTATCTGCATATGCCCCACAGGCTGGTTTACAGAAAGATAAAAGAGGACTTCTGGAATGACACCGTCAGTGTCATTTCAGGCCTCTCGGAGAATGAAATAACAATCGTGGGGGGGGGGGGGACCTCAATGGTCACGTGGGAGCATCTGCAGATGGATAAGAGGGGGTACATGGATGAAATGGTTACGGAAGGAGAAATCTAGAAGGCGAATATATATTGGAGTCCTGCGTTGCACTCAACATGATTGTGTGTAACACAAAGTTTAAGAAAAGACAGAGCCACCTGATCACATATAACTCTGGGGTCTCCAGTAGCCAGATAGATTACTTCTTGGTTAACAGGAAAGACTGGAAACTAGTTCGAGATGTAAAGGTCATCCCGAGCGAAGAATGTATCCCCCAGCATAAGCTACTTGTGTGCGACATGAGCTTATACAGAGATCCTAAGCGCAAGAAGGTTTACATACCCAAAAGGAAAGTGTGGCTGCTGAAGGACAAGGAAGTTAGGGATAGGTTTCATAATGAACTGGAGGAAATGAATAGAAATAAGGAAGCTAGGCCTAATGATGTAAATAGCCAATGGAACTTTCTTAAGCATAGCCTTATCGCTGCCACTGACAAAGTCTGTGGGAAAACAAAGGGTCACCCCAGGAATAAGACCTCTTGGTGGTGGAATGATGAGGTAGAACATGCTGTGAAAGAGAAAAGGAGATGCTTCAAAGCATGGAAGAAAGGAGGCAGCAGGGAGGAATACCAGGCAGCTAAACGAACTGCCAAAAGAGTTATTTACAATGCTAAAAATCGCATTAAGGACCTGTCCTCGAACAAGTGTGTAACACTGACAATCCCAATGGGATCTTCAACCTAGCTAGGCGAGTTCAAAATTACAGTAGGGATATTATAGGTGAACAGTGTGTTAGAGATGATAATGGGAAGATTGTGTATGCAGAAAATGAAATCAGAGAAGCATGGAAGGTACACTATGAACGATTGCTGAATGTAGAGTTTGAATGGGATAAGGAACAGCTTAGTATCGAAAAACCAATATCTGGGCCCCCTCCTTTGATAGCACCAGCTGTAGTGAGCGACGCAATCAATAAAATGAAGGACGGTAAAGCTCCAGGTTGCTCCGACATTGTCGCTGAGATGATAAAAGCCTCAGGGGAGATTGGTGTAAACTTAGTCACTGAGTTGATAAACACCATTATTAAAGATGAGAAAATCCCAGAGGATTGGCTCAAAAGTGTAATAGTAAATATATACAAAGGAAAAGGGGATGCGCTAGATAGAGGAAATTATAGGGGCCTGAAAATGCTTGACCAAATCATGAAGGTCTGTGAGAGAGTCCTTGAGGGTTTGGTCAGGCAAAGCATCTCTATTGATGATATGCAGTTTGGTTTTATGCCAGGACGTGGTACAACCGATGCTATCTTCATAGTCAGGCAGATACAGGAAAGATACTTACTAAAAGGCAGGGATCTTTACTTTGTGTTTGTGGACCTGGAGAAGGCCTTTGATAGGGTACCTAGAGATGTTGTGCAGTGGGCTATGAGGAAACTTGGTGTGGAAGAGTGGCTGGTGCGTGTGATAATAAAGATGTATGAGGATTCGCAAAGTTCGGTGAGGGTGAAGGGTGTACTGAGTGATGAGTTCGCAGTCCGTGTTGGAGTCCATCAGGGTTCAGTGTTAAGCCCCCTCCTCTTTATTATGGTCTTGGAGGCGCTGTCTAGAGTTTTTAGAGGCGGACTCCCGTTGGAACTGTTTTATGCAGACGATTTAGTCCTAATAGCTGACAGTATGCAGGATGCTGAGGCCAAATTCAGAGAGTGGAGAGAGGGCATGGCGAGCAAGGGTTTAAGAGTCAATATTAACAAAACCAAGGTTATGCATTGTAGATTGAGACGAGGCAATGTGGAAAAGAGCGGTGCATACCCATGTGCAGTGTGTGGAAAGGGAGTGGGCGTTAACTCAATTCAATGTAGCATCTGTCGATGTTGGGTACACCATGGGAGTAAGCGCTGTAGTAGAATAAAGGGGCCCCTGCCGAAGGATAAGTCAGAAATAGAGAAATTTGAGTGCGTAGTGTGCAAAGGCGAGCTTGTGTTAAGTGGTGATCCTGTGGCTGTGAATTTTGGAAATGAGTCTTTGGAGCTGGTGAACAAGTTTTGTTACCTAGGAGATACCATCTCTGCCGGTGGTGGGGCCGAGGCTGCCACTGTTGCTAGAATTAGGTGTGGCTGGGGGAAGTTCAGAGAATTGATGCCAATCCTGACCATGAAAAGAATGCCTCCCCCCCTAAAGGGAAAGGTGTATGCCTCATGTGTTAGAAGTGCAATGACGTATGCCTCAGAAACATGGGCCGTTAACCCTTAAAGAGCGGCGCTCGACTTAAGTCGTGCACCAATTTGCAACAAGTTAGGAGCATTATTAAGGCTTTTAAAGGGTTAAAATAGAGTGCAAATGGCCGGGAGAGCAGCGGGCCAGACAGCCGACTCCCAGGGCTTACCGCCGCCCATTAACTCATGTTCCCTGTGTTCTCGAGAGGCCGGCAGTGTAGCCAGTAGTGAGCATAGCTGGGAAAAATATACCGATATATGCTAAACTTCCATGTTCGTGGCACCACTGCAAGAGAACCACGAGTGCTACATAGCTCATTCTGGTCTCATTTTGAAGCTTATAGTGGCTAGTTTTTTTGCTAAATATATTTTTTTTTTCATGCAGATGCTTGAATTATCATGCAGGAGGGCCTGAATATGCCCAAATGAGCCCAAAACACCCCGCTAGACAAGGGTTAAAGTAGAGGATGTCAACAGAATGGAGCGTAATGAGATGAGAATGGTGAGATGGATGTGTGGGGCCAGGCTACAGGATAGAATAACAAATGTTGAGCTGAGGAGACGTTTAGGTATAAAGAGTATTAGCGAGGTGATGCGTACAAGTAGACTGGGATGATATGGACATGTGGAGAGAATGGATGAACAAAATTGGGTGAAAAAATGCAGGTCTGTGATTGTGGAGGGAGCTGCACCAAGGGGTGGACCGAGGAAGACCTGGGATCGGACTATACGCGCCGATCTCAAATCCAAGAACTTGACAAGTGAAGCAGCCCTTATCAGGGTTGCCTGGAACACTACCATTAGGACAAGAGACTGAAACTGCACTGATGTGTGGAACACTCAGTCTTTAAATTTTATGTATGTATGTATGTAACATTCCTACACGTCATGCAATTGAATTAGGCGTGTGTGGGGGACTGGATTACACCCATCGACTACGTCGTTGGTAATTATATTATAACTATTTGTTGGGTTATTTCATGTACCAGTGATACGCAATTTAACCTCTTTATCTAAATTCCCGACAAAGTGCGCATGGGGGGTATGAGACACCACACTCCTGTGCTGACGTATTTGAGCTATTCCCATCACTAACATCGTTATTTTACCATACTGTAAATAGCATTAATACTTATCCATATGCGCCTATTATAGGTTGATTATAAAGGTATTAACCTGTTACATTAATAAAACAAGTGGAAACAGCGTTTGGATGGTCAAAATCGGCGATACAGGCCAGGAGTTACATAATGTATGGCTGAGGCAACCTCCCTCCCCTCCTCCCCTCCCCTTGTCTGGAGAGACACTGTTATGCAATAGTCTCTCTCTCGCTCTTTCCCACGCTTGGTAACAGTGATGACAACGCCCTGCTACCAACTCGCTAATGTTAGCATGAAAATAGACCACAGAATAAGGGAATAACAGGGAAAATAGGTGATAACTGAAGGAGGGGAGGAAAGTGGGGAAGGAGGGGAGGTGGAGGAGTGATATATGACATGGCCCAGGGGCAAAACAAAATAAAAAAATAATAAAATAAAAACAAAAACAACAAAACATTTTGGGTGTTTTAAATGGATTTTTTGTTTTTCTTACTCTTAAGAGTCTTCCCGCAGTTCGCCGGGGGAACTCTTAAGAGTCTCCCCTCAGTTCCCGGGTTAACTAGGCCTAGGCCTATAATTATTTTTTGTTAGGTTAGGTAAAAAGGCTGTCCAAGGTCTCTTCAGTTTTTACCACTTTTTCTTTTAATATCTGGGACTTGTTAACCTAGGTACCCTATTGTTGGCTAGTTTTAACATAGGCTAGGCCTATTGGATTAAAAAAATATAGGCCTAACCAGCCTACCCTACTAAAGTAGGCTATAAATAGGGACTAACATGTTCTCCCTGATTGGGCTAGGCCTAGGCCTACTTTAAATACTTCCAGAAATGAACATATATAATTAGTCTGCAGAGCTGACAGGCCCACACACGGCAGATCCCATTCACACCCATCCTCGTCAATTGCAAGACTTATTTCAGGAAGTATGCCTCAAATAGATAGATAATAATGGTCACCAAATGAGGATTCCAAGCCAAAAATACAAGCAAGTATAATGGAATGTCGTGAATTTCCTTACCTGGGTAGTAATTGGGCGAATAAAATCTGATGAAGCGATCTACAAGTTGTCAAGGCTGGCCGACATAGGCCTCAGGTGAAGGTGCCTGTACAACGGCTCCTGTCAAGTTCAACATCGTCATTGAAGATGTATCGAAAGTCTTTGGAAATGTGCTAATTGTAACCCATATTAATATATATTAATTGTTTCGTACATTATGCAATTGATTTGCATTAAAGAATGTCTTCTGTAACCTTTAATTTACGAATTGAAACAATAATACAAATAATAAAATTCAATTAGCAAACGAAGGGATCCGACGACCATCGAAGAGAAGGGTCGAAGGTCCTCTTCAGATTCCAATAATATTGGACGTAATCGGTCGCGGCGACCGTTTACGAAAGCATTCGCCCAGCCAAACAAATCCCCAAAAATGTTTTTATACTACGAATTTTGAAAGGAAGGATACCTTCGAGGGAAGGGAATGTTTGGTACTGCGGGCCTTAAGGCTATCCCTCAACATCATCATCATCATCATCATCACCAAAACAGACGCTGCACCGTATTGTTTGACTGAACAGGGACGCCAAAATGTAAACATGCATGATGCAAATGGCGTCTCCAGTATAGTAGGGTTTATTTACAATTTCGCCCATTACTGATATGTACAATAGGCTACTCATAATGCCAAACAATAAGCATTATATACATTATTGGGCAATTATATTAGCATTGTGTACCATAGTGTATTTGCAAAGTATGCAAATGGCTCTTCATAATTACGAGTTTGGTTTTATGGCTTTATACTTTTTTCCAAATTTCTACTTGTATAATTAGGGTACGTCCTATAAAATATCGCGCCCTATAAGCCGAAAAATACGGTAAGATAGACATGAATCTTATTTTATAATCTTATTTTTGGGGGAAAAAACCTTCCGAGGTATCAGCCTCCGGATTAGTGGACTTTCACTGTAATAGGCATATCGTCAATGATTACGGGGCCCCTACTAAATATTAGGTTTTCTTTCTTCCCTCCGGGAATCAAACCTATATTCTTGTTACTGCTTTCAGCATTCCTACAACACTCTTCCCCTGTTACACCCTCTCCCACACTTCTCCATCCATACTCCCATCTTTACTCAAGGTGATTATAAGGATCTCTCCCACTGTTATGTAAACTAAATGCCTCCCCCCGTTACCTTATTGTATTTCTATGATGTATGAAGTGTACTTTATGGTATTTCTATGATGTGTGATGTATGTACTTTGTGTCAAAAAGGTGACGTTGGGACTTTTGTTGGGCCGAAATGGGTCCAAAAAGGGGACTTTGGGATTTTGGCAGGAACAAAATTAATTTTCCCCATAAGGTACCGGTATGTTGTTTCGGCACCGCGGACTTCGGTAACACGGTGAATGGTTGGGACGAAATATCCGCGTTACGAGAGCACCAGTGTATATACAGTATATTGAACAACCATGACGACATCACACATCCTTGCTTTAAACCAATATTCAGATCAAAGAACTCGCTCTGTTCATTCTCCCCACGTTCTGATGCTTTTGCACCCTCATACATGCTCTTCACTGCTTTCAGAAACTTGCCATCTTCTCCGTATATGCTCAGTACTTTCCACAGACCTGCTCTATCAACTCTGTCATAGGCCTTCTCCAAATCCATAAAGGCAGCATACAACTTTTGTTCCTGTTGTATATATTAATTAAAATGTAAAACTTGCAAACAAAGTCAAACCAAAACTGGGACAAAGACAATACAAAGTCAAAACAAAATATCAAAATCGCTATGTGGAAACAACGCTTACTAAAATAAAATTTATGAAATGAAAGAACACAATCCACCACATAGGGTGTACATTACTACATGAGCAAGTTAATCTGGTTCCCAAGCAAACTAATTGCACACATAACAACGCACTATCGTCACGTTCAGGGAATTAGTCAATTTGGGAAGTCCGGGACGTTCTGGCAAATATTACTAAACTCTGCATGAATAAAAGAAACTACAATTAGTGTGTTAAAATGTTCATTTAAAATCAAATGTGCAACCTGATAAGACATTAACAATAGTACAAAATAAAAATATTGATAAGATATATAACATTACAAACAAATATATATATAGCACTCACTAACGATAGTTCTATCGAGTAGGTACCTGTAAGCATAGCGTGCCTCAAGTGACCCCTATCAATAACTACCCTTCAAATAACCTACATTTATCGTACAAATAAACTAAGGAAATCGCTAAAGCAAGCAATTGATACTATCGACAATGAATAGGTATAATATAAAGACAAATAATTAAAAAATATGAAAAAGTAACAACAGATTTAAACAAAGAGTACTCTTTTAACCTAAGATGTGCGCATGGGGGGTATGAGACACCACACTCCTGTGCGCACGTATTTGAGCTGTTCCCATCACTAACATCGTTATTTTACCATAAATAGCATTAATACTTATCCATATGCGCCTATTATAGGTTGATTATAAAGGTATTAACCTGTTACAACAATAAAACAAGTGGAAACAGTGTTTGGATGGTCAAAATCGGCGATATAGGCCGGTAGTTACATAATGTATGGCTGAGGCAAGCTCCCTTCCCTCCACTTTTCCTCATGTCTGGAGAGAGACTGTCGATCGATACCCTCTCTCTCTCTCTTGCACTCGCTTGGTAACAGTGATGACAATGCCCTGCTTGCAACTCGCTAATGTTAGCACGGAAATAGACCACAAAATAAGGGAATAACAGGGAAAATAGGTGATAACTGAAGGAGGGGAGGTGGAGGAGTGATATTTGGCATGGCCCAGGGGCAAAAAAAAAAATTTTTTTTTTTGGGGTGTGTTTTAAATGGATTTTTTTTTTTTCCCAGACTCTTAACCTGACAAGCGCAATATAGACCTAGGGGCTAGGGTAGTTCTTTGTGCATTTCTAGCCTTGGATTCTGACAGAATTTGTTATATTTACAATATAGAGCATTATTTGTTTTCGGTATGCTTTTATTTTACATATACACTCGACCCTCCATTTAACGGACAAATGCGTGCAAGCACCTGTCCGTTCCTGCTAAATGTCCGTTGCTGCTAAGTACTGTCCAGTCCGGATGTAATCCGGAAATTCCTTGAAAAAAATCCGGTGTTGAGTACAGGTGTCCGGATCATCGTGACATTTAACTGTTATGCATCCTTTTTTTTACTGTACCTGAAATAAATCCTGGTAATCCCTTGTGCTACACCCTATTGATAATGCAAAACTATTGAACACACTTAAAAGTGTATATTATTTGGTCTCTATATAATCTGTGAATCATTTCCGATGTGATAGAATTAAAGATTTTATTTTCCACCAACTCATAATCAGCAAAAACGACACAAATGTCAATTAAAAACATGTTAATCATTTTGTGTATACCGTGGGGAAAAAAAAAAAAAAATCTATCAAACGTACGTCTGGGAAGCTCGGCGCCTAGACGGAGGGGAGGGTTGAAATATTTTGTTGACTATCTCATTTATTATTTATCTATGTGCTGGAAGGATATTATATTTTTCAATTCCATCACATTAGAAATTATTCAAAGATTACAAAAAGTCCAAATAAGACATAATTATGTTAATGTATAAGGGATTTAGGTAGATGAATTAGAGAGATAGATAGATAGAAAGAGTGTGTATATCGAGGGGAAAAAACAAAACAAAAAATCTATCAAACGTAAATCTTCCGTCTCGGAAGCTCAGCGCCTAGACGGAGGGGAGGGTTGAACTATTTTTTTGACTATCTTATTTATTATTTATCTATGTGCTGGAAGGATATTATATTTTTCAATTCCATCACATTAGAAATTATTCAAAGATTACAAAAAGTCCAAATAAGACATAGTTATGTTAATGTATAAGGGATTTAGGTAGATGAATTAGAGAGATAGATAAATAGAAAGAGTGTGTATATCGAGGGAAAAAACAAAACAAAAAATCTATCAAACGTAAATCTTCCGTCTCTGCTGGCACGGAGGGGAGAGTTGAAATATTTTGTTGACTATCTTATTTATTATTTATCTATGTGCTGGAAGGATATTATATTTTTCAATTCCATCATATTAGAAATGATTCAAAGATTACAAAAAGTCCAAATAAGACATAGTTATGTTAATGTATAAGGGATTTAGGTAGGTGCATTAGAGAGATAAATAGATAGAGCAACGGACTTTGCTCCAACTTTTTTATAGCAACGGACTATGTCCGTTGCTGGGTCCATTGTCCGGCCTACATTTTTTGACCGTTATTGCCGATATCCGTTAAATCGGAATCCGTTAAATGGAGGTTAGAGTGTATGATGTATATATGAACCTTCAAGAGTGCTAAAATAAGTGGGAAAAGCATTTGGGTGGTGAAAAACGAAGATATTGGCCACCCGGTCATAATCTCAGGCGAGAGAGAGCCACAGGCAACCCTCCTCTCTCGCTGTCTGTGAGGTAACTGAGACGAGCGGGGCAGTGTTTGGGTGTTACATAACGATCTTTTCTGCAACCCACTTGTGCTACATTATCGCGGGAGAGAAAAATAACCGATAAATTATGATAATAAGAGGAAAAATAGGTGATAATTGAGGAGGGGAGGGAGGGGGGAATAAGGAGGGGAGGGGGGTGGGTGAGATTTACATGGATGAGTACTGGAGGGGAATTATCTCACCTAGAGACATATTCCTTTGTTTTGATAGGCCCTTTTTTTTTTTGGAAGGCTTTTTTTATGGTCTTGCTTCCGTGAGGCCTATCGCGTTCCCTATAGGAAGCCTTCCGTGAGGCCTATCGCGCTTGCCGGGTTAAGAGTCTTCCCGCAGTCGCCCGGGGAAACTCTTAAGAGTCTTCCAGCACTTGCCAAGTTAACAAGAACAATGTATTTAAAAAAAAATCATAAATATTAATAATAGAAAAAGATAAACGATAAATACAAACAGACACTAAGTAAGCAGAGGTTATTCAAGAAACTTCACGTTAAAAATGCTTGATTAAAATTATTTGTGTCAAATTTTAGAATACAGTCACAGTAATTGACCCTAACAAGATTAAATTTATGTAACAATTTACTTGCTTTAACACCTTACGAGCGGCCTATGCGGTTTATTTATATGTACCGCACAGCGGGGTGTTTTTAGCCAAAATAGGGCTGTTTACGTGATCATTTTCATGCCTAAATAAGACCCAGAACGTAAAACAAGTACCTATCCCTGAAAGGGCATAAACAGAGCTTTCGAATGACACCATAACGATCCTTGTATGATGGATAGTTTTCTTGCAATAACCGTGCAACGCGAGTGCAAAAAGCAGGTAATTCGGTAGTTTCGGTACATAATTGAGTATGTAGCGAGTGAGAGAGGGAGGAGGGAGCTGAGATTTGTGTCAGTAGGTTCGCCGCGGTGGTCTGGAGCAGTCATACGCTCGCTAGTCTCCTGCCACCACTTGTCTCTCTCTCTCAGCCACATTACGTGCTGAAATTGCCACTCGACCTATGTCGAGCGCCGCCACATAGTCCAGCTTTATTTAACTCGACTTATGTTGCTCGCCGCTAATTAAGGGTTAAAACCTCTGTCTACTAAGCGTCTGTATAGTAACCTAGCTCTAGCCCAAAAGTCATCTACTTTACTGCAAATTTTACAAAATCTTATTAACTGGGAATAAAAACAATTATAAGTTATCTTACTATCGATATTACTACTCGGGAAAGGAAAGTTTATTACGTTAAAATTAACATCATCAACTTTGTGATATACTTTAAGTATGCACTGTTCATTAACAATCTCTATATTTATATCAAGAAAATTTTCAACTTGCAGCATACAGCTTTTGTTCCTGTTGTATATATTTTAGAAAGACTTATACTACTAGGATTGGAGTAAATCGACAGTTTTTCAGAAGTTTGTACTTTATTTAACAAACGTAAAGGCATTCAATATTCCTCATTGCTAATGTTTCTCGATCCGAGTCAAAATATGTTCAAACTGAAGTTTAATATTTACGACAATACAGTACAGTATACAGTACATTGTACCTCAGAATTCTAAGTTCCCAGTACAACCTATCTGTACGACCGCTATTCAGAGTTTGACCTACTTCGACCTCAAGTCCCAATAACTATTGATCTTCTTTTAACAGAAACTATAGCAAATGATATATCCTTGTTGCGTTAATAGATATTACGCGTGATCGATAGCATGCTTTCGACGAGGTGATATCTATAATGATATACAGTTTCCATATAACAAACATATTTCCAATTGGGAGGCTTGAGTGCCAATTCTATCTATGTGGTGGGCTGAATCTATCAGAATGAGGGTTGGTGTCCTCTACTTCCCATAGCTAGTTCTGACTTTACCTTTGTCATCATTCTTATTTCTGTCTTTCTTCCTGAGAGTGGTGAAGGCAGTGGGGCCATAATGGTGTGTCCCAAGGTTCCCTAGTGTTTTACTCTCACAGCCCACTGGCACAAGTCGGCCTTTCTCTATTGCGTAAGGATGCAGCGACCCCATCGCCCGCCACTTTGGTGGTGCAGTCTGCCTCTGTAGCAGTTACGGTGATTTCTTGTTACTGCCTTATTATAGCATGGTTAAGGCTGGTGTGGTGCGATTTCGCCAGGTGCAAGTGCTTCAGGGGGACTTTATTGAGTTTTGCTGAGACACTGTTAGCGCTATACCAACATCAGCCAGTGATAACATGATGCAGCATTGTTTTGGCAAGACTTTGTTGTACTGTGCTGCAGTAAAGACCGTGTTATGATTGCTGTGCACTGTGTGCATTACTGTGATTGTACCATGGAAGCCACATTCACTGTGGACGGTTGCGGTCTTTAAACCCGTATTTAATGTATGTATGTATTACTCCAGCTAAAACTCTAGGCTACTATCACAAATCCTATAGTTCTAGCCTGCGCAGCATAGGTTGCAGGTATCATTGTGTTATTATCTACTTCTCAGACTGAGTTAGATTATATATTCTACCGTCTGATCAGCCTAGACTCATGAGATAGTTGGCTGCATACCACCTGAACTATCTGTTATAGGGTAAAACACCGAAATGAGTACTCGGTACTTTTCTTCCGTAAATAGGTACCGCCAACTTCAGCTGGGTGGTATTCTTCCTTCTTCGGTTTGTTTACACACGCCAGCCAGACTCACTCATTCACTCTCTCTACTTTAAAGGTAAAATATATCATATTTAAGCATTTCCATAGGTCTTACTAGTTATTAAGTGAATATGTGTGCGCGACAGAACAAGATTCGCCGGTGCGGACAAGGTCTTAAACTTTCTAAACATTGATAAAACTACATTATCTTGTCTCAAGATGGTTGTCAGAACAGTACTGGGGAGTGTTCAGCTGCTTGTGTCCGATTCCATGAGTTATGAAATGCATCCTGTGGTAAACTATGGATTTTTATAAAAACGTACGCAATTTTTGCGGCGCGGCGATAAAAGTGCCATTGTTTTGGGTGGCCTGAGGCTACTTTTATGGCATAAATCTACCTCTTATATGTTATATTTTATATATTTCAAGGTAAGATACGGTTACCATTAGTGTATCAAGTCGAAGCCAAAGCCATGCCGAACTGTCACAATGTCTAGTGGTGATTTTTAGTATTTACTTTTGGAAATAATGGCTATATATAGCTCAAATTCTATTAATTGTATACTAATTGTGTAATAAATATTTGTATTCAGTTAGACGGTTTCTTAACCCGGGAACTGCAGGAAGACTCTTAAGAGTTCCCCCGGCGGACTGCGGGAAGACTCTTAACCCGTTGAGCCCCGGCTAGTTATAATATTTTGTTCACCCCAGTCCCAAGCCATTTTCACTTCTTATTTTTGTTTGCTGAAATGGAAGACAAGGATGAGAAATGAAAAAAAACATCACCTCGGATATTTTTTTTTTGGGGGGGGGGGGCCCTCAAAAAAATTTGTTGAGCCAAAATGGAAGAGAATGGTGAGAAATGAAGAAAAAATAAAAAAAAACTCACCTTGGTCATTTGGGGGGAGGGGGTCGAAAGTTCGTCTCCCCCGCATGACCACCCGCCCGGGAGCACTAGGGTTAAAACTGAGTATGGCATTGTACGGCATACATCCTAAGGAGTGTCTCACATAAATCTCAAGCCTCTAGCTCCCATACGACCGGAGTAATGAAGGTTCAAAGTGGCGGTGAACTAAGGGTGTAAAGTATCCCCACTAAGCCCACCACCACCAGCCGCGCGGCTGTCTTGGCCCGCCCACACCTACCGGCCCGGCTCCCACACACACTACGGTACCTCCCCCTCCTATTCTCCCGCCATTTCCTACCTTACGAGCCACGTAACTGATTTTAATATGTCGGACGCACGTGATGCATCGCTGGGAGTTGGTGATCAAACACTGCCGACGCATCACGTGCGACGCTGGGGGTCACTGGGTTAAGAGTCAGAGAAAAAAATATATATTTTTATTTTTTTATTTTTTTTTATTTTTTTTGCCCTTGAGCCATGCAAAATATCAGTCCTCTACCTCCTTTCCTTCCCCACTTTCCTCCCCTCCTTCAGTTATCACCTATTTTCCCTGTTATTCCCTTATTCTGAGGTATATTTTCGTGCTTAACATTAGCGAGTTGCAAGCAGGGCATTGTCATCACTGTTAGCAAGCGAGTGCAAGAGAGAGAGAGAGTATCGATCGACAGTGTCTCAGTGGCCTTGGGGGAAATTGGCAGGAAAGGAGGTTGCCTCACCCATACATTATGTAACTCGCGGCCTGTACCGCCGAATTTGACCATCCAAACGCTGTTTTCACTCGTTTTATTGTTGTAACAGGTTAATACCTTTATAATCAACCTATAATAGGCGCATATGGATAAGTATTAATGCTATTTATGGTAAAATGAATATTTTAGTGATGGAAACAGCTCAAATACGTCAGCACAGGCAGACGTTTCTAATTACCCACATGCGCAGTTCAGAGGTTAACAAGCGCTGTCTTCTAACATTGGTTCACTCAATTTTCCTATCACGTGTCGACTATTGTAATGCCTTATTGGTTGGCTTCCTAATTACTTGCTACAAAAAGTTCAGTCCATACTAAATAGAACAGCGAGGCTCATATTTGATCTGCCTCCAAGAACCCCCACTTCTTCATATTTGATAGAGCTGCACTGGCTGCCGGTTAAGGCTAGGATAGAGTTTAAGTTGTGTCTTTAGAATTTTAAGGCACTTATGTTTGGCGAACCTTAGTATCTTGCTGACATTTTGAGATGCCCTTTCGCACGTTTTGGTGCGATCCTGAGAAGCGGTGATGATGTGCTGCGTCTTGATGAACCGGTAGCTATCCAGCAGTCCCCTTTCTCTGATCGGTCCTTTTCTTTCGTGGCTCCTAGGTTATATAATGAATTGCCTTTATCAATTAGACAGCTGAACTCCATAGACTCTTTCAAGAAACAGTTGAAAACCTTTCTCTTCTGTAGGAGTTATGATCTTGCAAGTGGCACAGTGACAGGTCATTACAGACTCTAACTACTGCCATGGTAAATAATTGTTGCTTGAACTACAGGTGAACTGCACCACACTTCTCTTGATTGTGGTGCACTGAGTTACGAGCGCTAGTGAATTCCTCTGGAAGAACTGACGCTTGCGAGAAATAAAAGGCAGATTATTATTATTATTATATTTATTTATTGACATGCTCTTATGTAGATTGACTATTTAACCCCTTAAAGGCAAGCTGTGGGTAATGGACACCCTACCGCCAGGCGACGATATTAGGCCCCATTCCCACCTAAAATCGTAATTTTACGATAAATATCGTTATTACTTATTTATATGCGCTTATTTTACGTTTAATATGAAGATAGTAACATGTAACAAAAATAAAACATGTGGGAATAGTGTTTGGATGGTCAAAAACGCGAATTATTGCCGACCGGTCATTCATGAAATGTGAGGCAGCCGCGACGTATATCCTCCCCTCTCGGTGCCTCGAGAGAGACTGAGGGTGTGAGGGTTGTCTCTCTCTCTCTCTCTCTGTCTTTCCCACGCATAGACACACGCAACACCACACCCTAGGATCGGCTTGGAGATATTGGCACAATAAATACACCAATAAATATGGTAATAAGAGGAAAAATAGGTGATAATTGAAGGGGGGGGGGAAAGAGGGGATTTTGACACATGTGGAGGAGTGATAGAAGGTATGGAGGGGAATTATCTCACTTTATCACCATTTCACTTGTTTTAAGTGCTACTGGGGCCTTTTAACCTCTGAAGTGCGCATGGGGGTAATTGGAAACGTCCCCCTGTGCTGACGTATTTGAGGTGTTTCTGTCACTAAAATATTCATTGTGCCATTAATAGCATTAATACTTATCCATATGCGCCTATTATGGGTTGATTATAAAGGTATTAACCTGAAACAACAATAAAACGAGTGAAAACAGCGTTTGGATGGTCAAAATCGGAGATATAGCCCGCGAGTTGTATAATGTATGGGTGAGGCAAACTGCTTTCCCGCCAATTTCCCCCAAGGCCACTGAGACACAGTCGATCGATACTCTCTCTCTCTCTCTCTCTTGCACTCGCTTGCCATCAGTGATGACAACACCCTGCTTGCAACTCGCTAATGTTAGCACGAAAATATACCTCAGAATAAGGGAATAACAGGGAAAATAGGTGATAACTGAAGGAGAGGAGGAAAGTGGGGAAGGAGGGGAGGTAGAGGACTGAGATTTTGCATGGCCCAGGGGCCTAAACAAAATATATATATATATATATATATTTTTTTTTTTGTTTTTTTTTTTTTTCTATGTCAAAAGTTGATTTTTTTTTTCACTCACTCATAAGAGTCTCCCCGCAGTCCGCCGGGGGAACTCTTAAGAGTCTCCCAGCAGTTCCCGGGTTAAAATGTGTTTTTTTTATGCCTTACCTCATAAGAGTGTTCTCGCCTTTGCCCACCAAAACCTCTTAAGAGTGTTCTCGCCATTCCCAGGTTAAGCTAGTAGTTTTCGTATATAATCGAAGAATAGATGCCTGTAAGCGGGTGTTCAGAACTTCAGTCACTGTTCTTAGAGAACCGCCAGTCTCTCTCACTCGTGGTTATAGAAATGACGGCCTTTCAGTCTCGTCATATTACAGGCTATTATGGAGAATGTAGTTTCAGTATCAGCATTTCCACACATGATTTACAATTGTGAATAACTGAACGTCTTATATGAGTCGGATATGAAAACGAGGAGATGCTTAAAATGGCGAAAATAGGAAAATATCAAGACGATTCTGATGGCTTTACAGCGACCTGTTGGTAAGGTTTCGAATTACGTATTATTATGCGTCATATTTACAAAATGTGCATATACTGTATATGCAAAGCTGGAGGCTTTCTGAATCATATATAGGAGTTTAGGAAAGATAATAATTAAATTGCCAACATTATAAGGGAATTAATGCGGAACGAAAACACTGATTTCTATCCAACGCTAAATTCGCCGTTTCGCGCCAACTTCACGAAGGTTCACCATGTTATTACATGGCTGCCGTAAGCCTATTTTAGAGTTTTAAGTGACATGAATAGTTTAGAGTGTGCTCTTTATGAATATACCAATGAAAGTTGTATTCAGAAAGTTTTAATATTCGTAATGTGCAAATAAAAATCGGTAGGCTACTTTCTTTGACCGATGGTTCTTTTATCGGTGTTTTACCCTATACTCCTAGATCCTCAAAAGTTGGCTGCATACAACCCAAATTATCTGTTATATGCTCTAGATCAGTGGTTCTTAACCTTTTTCCTTGTTCGCACCCCATTCAATTCACCAACCAGTTCTCGCACCCCCTTCCAGAATTGATGAAAAGCAATATTGATATCATAATCATAATGTGTAAGTAACAAAACCATCATGTATTTAATTCTTTATTTACATAACTGACAACAAAATAATGCATTGCAGGATTACAAAAATCAAGATTACTTTCATACTAGCAAAAAAAAAAAAAACAACATTGTGCTTGTACTATGCATGGTGTGTTGTGAATTATTATGGCTGAGCGCCAAACTCAGTGACTTTGTTGCTGTTGCTTTCCATTTATGATGGCATCAAATCTTGGTGTCTTGGTGCTGAGTGCCACTCGCATGTCGTGTTGAGGATCCAGCCGATTTCTGCTCTGGTTTTGATGTGAAGCAGACAGGAAAATCCAGTCTCGCAGAGGTAAGTAGTCGCGAAAGGCACGAGCACAGTGAGAGCCTTCTTTGCCAGTGCAGGATACGTTTCCAACTGAGAAGCCCAGAAGGGCTCCAAGTGACCATCGGCAAACTCCATTTGGATTCCACGATTGTTTCTCAGTTCGATGAGATCTTCCTTGATGTTGCTATCATCATCAACATCTTCCATATTCTGCTTAAAAGGGTGCCGGATCCAGTCGTCACAGGGTTGTAGCTCTCCACACGAGAAGTAGTCATCAAATGAGGTGCACAGTATCTGCAGATGTTCAACAACTTTTGAAACAAAATCTGGATGTAGGGAAGCATCCTCTGTGACTGTCTCTTCAAGGGAAGGAAAATTTGCCAAGTTCCCTTTCTTTACACGCCTAATCCACAAAACAATTTTGTCTTTGAATGTAGCCAACTTCTCACTTGCAATCAAAATGTTCATCCCTCTTCCTTGCAGTGAGAGATTGAGCTCATTGAGTGCTGTGAACACATCAGCCAAATAGGCAAGCATTTGAACAAATTCAGGATCATCAAAATATCCAGCCAGTTCTTGTCCCAGTCCGTGGAGAAACTGCTGAATTTCTTCTCGCAATTCAAACATACGAGATAGCACACGCCCACGTGACAGCCACCTCACTTCGGTATGGTACAACAGCACAGTGTGTTCCTGACCCACTTCCTCACAAAATGACTGAAACAGTCGATGATTCAGAGCACGACCACGAATCATATTCACAATCTTCACACAAATCTCCAAAGTCTTTTTCAGGTCTGGGGGCAATGTTTTTGCTGCAAGAGCCTGCCGATGAAGAAAGCAGTGGGTAATCTTCAGGTCAGGAATTTCTTTTCTCATCAATGCAGCAAACCCTGAACGATTGCCCAGCATGGCTGGTGCACCATCAGTACATATCGAACCAATCCTGTCAAGGTGAAGTTGGTATCTTGTGAAGAATTCTTTTATCATACTGAACACATCTATGGCTTTCGATGTTGTCTTCAGTGAGTGACAGAAGAGAAAACTTTCTTCCACTTTATTGTTCTTCACGTACCGGACTACTACCAATAGCTGACAACAATTTGACACATCTGTTGACTCATCCACTTGTAGGCTAATCTTTACTGGACTGGCCTTGATGTCAACACCAACTTGCTCCAGGATATCATCACTCATGTCAACGATTCGGTTCCGGATTACATCATTTGATAAAGACACTTGTTGCAGTTTCCTCGCAGCTTCCTGACCGAGAACAGTCTTTGCCATTTCAAGGGCACACGGCTTGATCAATTCCTCGGCAATTGTATGGGGCTTCTTTGACTTAGCAACCAGGTATGCAACTTGATAAGAAGCATGTAGTAAAGGTTTCGCTGTTGGTGAAAATCCGTGTGTCAGCAAAGTGCCGGCACGATCAAACCTAGCTCTTTTGACTCGTAATGTTGCAATGTCATTCCCTGCATCCTTGCCACCATGTCTGTTCTTAAAATGTTCATCGAGCTTTGATGGCTTCAAATTTGCGTTGGAGAACATGGTGCTGCATAGGATATACTGTGGACGTTGTGTACCATCCTTCTCAGTAACACACGTGAAGCCATACTGAACATAGTCATCATTCCACCTTCGTTTTTTGGACATACTGAAGATAAACCTGGAAAACAAGAATGTTGTTGTTATTTTTTGTTTTTTATGTGCAAGAGGGAGACAAAAGGCAAAGCTGCCTGTAATGAGTGTCTCCTCAACTTCAAAGAGTAACAGAGCAAAATTGAAGTTACAATAAAAGTGTATGTTATGACTATATTACTTTATAAAATTTAATTTGTTTTGTTTTTTATTTAAATACTGGTGTAGGCCTACAAAAGAAAAGTATAGTGTGCATGTCTAGTGTTGAAGATAGAGAGAGAAAGCGTTTTCGAGAACTAGTTTTTTTTTTTTTCTATATGGAAAGGGGGAGACAAAAGGCAAGTTTGCCTGTAACTAAGTGTCTCCCCCCAGATATATTTAAAAAAAAAAAAAATGTGGAAGTTGTGGTATGTATAGTGCTTGTAATGTGTATAAATGAGGAGGTCAGCAACAGAGCGCCGCAAGCGCCACCCGCGCCCAAGACCCAGCCGGAGCCGCCACTCTGCGCCCAGAATGCCCAGCCGCACAGGAGAAGCGAAAGGGTCCCGCAAAAGTAAACCCCCCACCTCCCCCACGCAACCAGGCGCCACAGACACAAAATGGCAGCCCCGACCAGATCCCGGGCACGACGGCACCAACGACACCCCGCCACTAAACCTCCTCGAATAGTAGAAGAAACTGTTTGTGAGAGATGGCTGGATACTCTCATGTAGTTGAGGTACAAAGAGAAACTGAAAGAAGGGGCCAAGCAAGTGAAACAGGAGATCCAGCATCTCCCTTGTCACTAGCGGCGTGACTAGCCGAAAGGCCCCCCATGGGTAAGTGAACAGTTCGATTGGTGCCTACAATCTCCCCCTGGTATCACTCTCTGTATGTGGGGCAAAAAGGACATCAACAAGAAAGGCCAGGCAAATGAAACAGGAGTTCCAGCAACTCCTTATCAAATGCCAAGCCTCTCCGGGTGTACTGCCATGTTCGATTGGTGCCTACGAACTCCCCCCTGTGATACACAATATGATGTGATTTTGATGGGGAAATAATGTGGTGTGATATTGTGCATGTAAACTTTTACATGTTTGATTTTTACAAAAAAATGTATATAAACTATGAACACTGAGAGCTTATTAATTATTATAGCATGGCATTCTAATTATGAGAAAAGCGTATTACTACTAAATATACAGCACGAGGCAGTACACATACATACCTTCTTAGGTCTACCTCGGCTGATGACTGAAGAGAAACTAACAGTGTGAAGCAGAAGCAGGCTTATGCAGTGAGTGACACGTACTAGACACGTTGTGATCAATGTTTTCTGAGTAACTGTGTTCTGAAGCATACCTGTCAAAATCATGTTAGCTTCCCAAGTTTTTATTGTGTATTGTTATTCGTTTAACTTAACTTTATTACTTAAAAAAATAAATTATAACTACATAAAATACAAATAATAAATACAAAAAAAATTATTATATTATATATATTAAATAATTATTATAATAATAATTGGTTTACTTTACAGCTATAAGGCTTAATTAGCATTATCCCTAATGCCAATTAACACAATGAATTCTTGATTTCCAGAATTTTTCACTTTTTTCTGTTACCCGACCATTATCCCCGAAAAATTGTAAATTTCCCCCAGGGTATCCTCGCACCCTCTAGGAAGCATTCTCGCACCCCTAGGGGGTGCGAGCACCCCCGGTTAAGAACCACTGTCCTAGATCCTCAACAGTTGGCTACATACAACCCGAACTATCTGTTATATACTCCTAGATCCTCAACAGTTGGCTACATACAACCCAAACTATCTGTTATGTTTTGAGGCAAGTAAATTGTTACATAAATGTAATCGTTTTATTGTCAATTATTGTGACTATTCTAAAATTTGACATCAATAATTTTAATCAAGCATTTTTAACTTGAAGTTTCTTGTATAACCTCTGCTTACTTTTTGTCTCTTTGTATTTATTGTTTATCTTTTGCTATTATTAATATTGATGATATATTTAAATGAATTGTGCATGTTAAAAGAGTACTCTTTGTTTAAATCTGTTGTTGCTTCTTCATATTTTGCAAATATTTGTCTTTATATTATTTTTATAATGTAAAACTTGCAAAATATACAAACCAAAACGTATACGAACACAGTAAAAATACAAAATAACTGATCAAAATCGCTATGTGGAAACTACGCTTAAGTAAAAATAATGATTTATAAATAAAAGAACACAATCCACCACATAGGGTGTACATTACTACATGAGCAAGTTAATCTGTTTCCCAAGCAAACTAATCGCACACATAACAACGCACTTTAGTCACGTTCAAGGAATTAGTCAATTTTGGAAGTCGGGGACGTTTTGGTAAATTTTACTAAACTCTGCATGAATAAAGAAACTACATTAAGTGTCAAATGTTATATTAAAATCAAATTTGCAACTTGACAAGATAATAACAATAGTACAAAATACAAATATAGCTCACTAACGATAGTGCTATCGGATAGTGCTACCTGTAAGCATAGCATGCTTCAAGTGACCCCTAACAATTACTACCCTACAAATAACCTACATTTATTGTACAAATAAACTAAGGAAATCGCAAAAGCAAGCAATTAATCCTATCGACAATGATTATACATATAAATATTTTAAAATTTGAAGAAGGCACAATGGATTTAAACAAAAGAGTACTCTTTTAACAATTTCAATCAATTATAAAAATTAATAATAACAATAGAAAATTATAAAAAATTAATATATACAGACAAAAAGTAAGCAGAGGTTTTAAGCGAAACTTCAAGTTAATAATGCTTGATTAAAATTATTGATATCAAATTTTAAAATACAGTCACAATAATTGACCTTAAAAATATTAAATTTATGCAACAATTTACTTGCAACAAAACCTCTGTCTACTAAGAGTCTGTATAGTAACCTAGCTCTATCCCAAAAGTCTTCTACTCTGGTACAAATTTTACAAAATCTTATTAGCTGGGAATAAAAACAATTATAAGTTATTTTGCTATCAATACTACTATTGGGGAAAGGAAAGTTTATTACGTTAAAATTATAATCATCAACTTTGTGGTATATTTTAAGTGTGCACTGTTCATTAACAATCTGTATATTTATATCAAGAAAATTTTCAACATCATCATTTACGTTACCTTGTGTGAGGGGGATGGAATTTGGATAAATTTGTTTAGCGACTTGATTAAAATTTAACTTATTACAAACAAGAATATCATCAATATATCTACTATTATTACTTAACAATTTAGCAAGTGCTAATTTTTCTGGGATGTTATTTTTCTTGCTACTGTCAACTAAGTTTTTTATACATTTTAATTCTAAAGCAAGCAAGAATAAGTCTGCAATTAAAGGGCTAGCATTCATTGTCGATAGTATCAATTGCTTGCTTTAGTTTATTTGTATGATAAATGTAGGTTATTTGTAGGGTAGTTATTGATAGGGGTCACTTCAGGCATGCTATGCTTACAGGTACCTACCCGATAGCACTATCGTTAGTGAGTGCTGTATATATTATTTTGCAAAATTATAGATATCTTATAAATATTTGTATTTTGTACTATTGTTAATGTCTTGTCATGTTGCAAATTTGATTTTAAATTAACATTTTGACATTTGACATGTAGTTTCTTTATTCATGCAGAGTTTAGTAAAATTTACCAGAACGTCCCGGACTTCCCAAATTTGACTAATATAATTCTTTGAATGTGACGACAGTGCGTTGTTATGTGTGCGATTAGTTTGCTTGGGAAACAGATTAACTTGCTCATGTAGTAATGTACACCCTATGTGGTGGATTGTGTTCTTTTATTTCATAAATTTCATTTTAGTAAGCGTTGTTTCCACATAGAGATTTTGATAAGTTAATTTGACTTTATATTGTCCTTGTCCCAGTTTTGGTTTGTTTAGTTTGCAAGTTTTACATTTTAATTAATATACTCCTAGATCCTCAACAGTTGGCTACATACAACCCAAACTATCTGTTATATACTCCTAGATCCTCAACAGTTGGCTGCATACAACCCAAACTATCTGTTATATACTCCTAGATCCTCAACAGTTGGCTACATACAACCCAAACTATCTGTTATATACTCCTAGATCCTCAACAGTTGGCTACATACATCCCAAACTGTTATATACTCCTAGATCCTCAACAGTTGGCTACATACAACCCAAACTATCTGTTATATACTCCTAGATCCTCAACAGTTGGCTACATACAACCCAAACTATCTGTTATTTGCTCTAGATCCTCAACAGTTGGCTACATACAACCCAAACTATCTGTTATATACCGTAAAATGCGGTAACTTCGGACATTTTTCGATGTTTTTTAACAATTTCTCCTGAGTGTAAACACATTATAGAGATTTAACTAGGTCAAGTGATGTATGGTGGTAGTTCGCCGTAACCCAGGAAGCCTCCTAAAATTATCCCCCATAAGAAGAGAGCTATCCTTATCCTAAATGATGTCCGAAGTTTGCTTGAAAAGTTGATAACTTCGGACATGTATGGATAACTTCGGACATACAGTGTTTCTTATGGAAAATGGTTGCCGAGATAACTTCGGACGAACGGAGGAGAACTTCGGACCTACGTTCGTGGCCTTATTTCATTCATTTTTCGGCTCCTATTATTTTAGATGAATATTTTATTATTGCTGCTTATTCCTGTCCGATGTTATAGTGGAAAATGCACAGTCAATACTTTTAGGCCTGTATAATCAGTATAGGAGGGGGTTATATACAATGTTTAACATATATTCTGTTTGGATGTGTTCTCGTTAGGCATTGAGCTGACTCCTAGAAAATACTGAGCAGGAAAAATAACCAATGCTGTCAAATCAATAACTCGAAAATTAACTAGGCCTAGTGAAAATATATAGGTATGTATAATATATCAATGCATATGAAGCCCTCCGAATCATAAGGGGACCAACCGACATTTTTTGAATTTCCAAGCCAAGCACGTGGTGCCATAGCCCAACTTCTCCCCTACACACTGGTATTCGTTTGGTACCTTTAAGACGAAAACTGTATGAGTGAGAGTCCTGGACGTTAAGGTAACTTTTTCGCCTTTCGGTAACACTCACCAATATCCTGGGAAAAATATAACATGACACAAGGGGTCCAAACGACACTCAGTTAATCCCTCCATACTCTCACTCTCCCGTACGTAATAGTATGTTCACTTACCCATACCCTTGTACTTACCTGTTAATTATTAACTACTTACCTGCCTTACCTGGAGTATGGAAATTGGAGGCTTGTGGGTGGGAATGATGGACAATTACGTACACTACCCAATATCAGTGCATTATTATCTTTAAAAGAAAAAACTTGTGGTCAAAGTGCTGGTAATGTTAGATTTTGGCCATTTTGGCCATTCAAAAAAGGTGATAATTTTGGTTTGGGTGTTTTTACTAAAAATATAGACGTGGAACCCCCTATTTTTACATGCTGGGATGAAAGAGTAGTGTTTCAGCTACCTTCAGTAAAAATATGAAGAGGGCACCTTACCGGGTTAAAGAGTTACACATATTTTGAACTGCCAAACTTTGACCTTGATTTTCTCAGAAGTAAGAAAATGGTGGTTGGTCCCCTTATGATTCGGAGGGCTTCATATACACTTTTATGAATTTGAGCATTTTTATAGGTATAACGTATTTGTTGGTGTTTCTTTCGGTAGATAAAAACAATTTTGGACAAGATGTATGCCTCTCCTAATTTATATATATTATATATCCAGAATTATCCGAAATACATAAATCGGTTAGCATAGTATCATATTTTTATGAGTTTTTGGACTCAGAGAATGATTATTTGATCTTTTACCACCATGTTAATGATGTACACGTATTATGAATGATTTTCATAGGGCAAATAATAACAAACGATTGTTTTGTTCCATGTCCGAAGTTACCATGTTTTTTTTGTATTTTTTAAATCGGTTAAATGATACTGTTCTAGCTAGAGCGTTATACAAGTGTAACAAATTTCCTTTGGTGGATGTTGTCTCTGGTAATGTTACTACAAAATTATATCAGTCACAACATCATTCATACAAACAAATTTCTAAAGGGTGATAGAAGTTTGGCAGGGTAGCGAAAAATGTAAATTTTTTCGTCACATATATATAATATTTTTTTAGTGTACATATACTCATGTCAGTTCCCTAGGACTTTTACATGCTCTTCCTTTGCCATTTCTCTAAACGGACCCCACAAAAAAAAACAATAAAAAGAGTTTCCATTATATAATGACAATGTCTAATTACTTATTATCGCCGATGTCCGAAGTTATGACCCAAGTCCGAAGTTACCCCACTTTACGGTACTCCTAGATCCTCAACAGTTGGCTACATACAACCCAAACTATCTGTTATATACTCCTAGATCCTCAACAGTTGGCTGCATACAACCCAAACTATCTGTTATATACTCCTAGATCCTCAACAGTTGGCTACATACGACCCAAACTATTAAGTCTCAAGAGGGCAGGACCCGGTCTAGATCCAATCTTGAAACAATCTTCATGTTCGTCTGGCCAATCGAAACAGCCGGCGAACAAGAAACGAAGAATCACCCCAGAAAAAGTGACACCGGAGGCGTCAACTTCAGGCAGTAAACGGGTTGCGTCTCGTACGGAGGCGTCGAGTGCGCGGCTCCAGCAACCGCCGGTGATCACACCTCCTCCCTCTGTCACTACCTTCTCCAAGCCTAAGGTGCAATCTGGGAGATTGGAAATGGTGACGGAGGTAGCAGAGATGCCTCCCAGAGACAATGATAGTGACGTGAGCCAATTGTTGCAATCAGTTAGGCCAGGTTATTCAATTCCCCGTTCCAATATTCAGCCTGGTTTTCAAGTTCCACGTTCTCATGTACCGGCGAAATTGTTAGCCGATCAATACCGAGGGTACCCAGAGGGCACCAGGGAAGGTTCTGACAGATCGCAAAGTCAGATGTCCACTGCCTCGGAGGCCACAGACAATGTGAGTGTGCAGCAAGCCATTGAGGAACAAGTGCCTTCATCCATACCGAATTTGAGTTGGGAAACGTTTGAACGTGAACAGTTAAATCCCGCGGTACGGAATGAGACGGTTCGATCCCGCTCAGCCCGGCAACCGGAGGAAGAGTTGGTTAAAGACATGGACTACCAGGACGGTTTAGAGGTAGAGTTGGAACAATTACCTTCCGGTCAAAAACTGGCATCGTCCTGCCACTCAGATTGCGACTCGGTAGTTTCTATGGACAGTACCAGGGCGGATTTGCAATCAATATTTGATCAAATGGTGCAAAAATTTCAGATGGGTAAAATGGTGCCGGAAGCCCGGCCGTCATCGTCAGTTGCTAGACCGCTGGAGTCAGTTCGAGTATCGACTAGGCAGCCTATTTTTCCCTCCCCTTTTGACAACTAATTCTAGTCCGTCACCTTCTACGTCAATTTTGACTACTTCCAATGTCCGAGTTGTCACGGACGTCATCCCTCCACCTATGGAGAAAGTTTCCCTTAGAAAAGGCCCAATGCCTTTACTTTACGGGCCGGATCAGTCATGGGTTAATATCGTCGCTCAAAACCCAACGGTCGCGCAACAGACGATCTCAGGAGAGCTTCCGGTACCTGATCATTGGACTATTCAGGTTAATGAGAGTAAAAAGTTACGTGCTCTTTATATGTCCGGTGAAACTTTAGACGTATCCATTAAAGCTGTTCCAAATTTATATGCCCCAGAATTCTTTGTGTATGCTTACTCCCCAGCTTTGCCACCTCCCTCTTCTGCACGACTTTACTCGGATTGGTCGAAAGTTGACGGTTTTAATGACGTTATGGCTCTGGCACATTTAACGCCGAAATTAGACACAATTCGCACAGTCTCTGGTCAGAATGACTCAGGCAATAACTGATTCCCACACTGAAAAAGCTCTCTCTCTCGCTCTAGACGTCTTGTTCTCCAGAACTCTATTCAATCCCTTGGCGACGTTAGGGTCGCCTTCTTGGGGGCGGTCCATGCGCGTCAGGACCTAAGAGTCTATCTGGTGAAGAAGGTGCCGGAGGAGATTGGGCGCCGTGTCATTCTTTCCCTGGTCTTAACATCAAATCTTGTATGTCATGATACCTGGAGGACTGTGTTTAGCCTCGTAAACTCTGCTAGACAGGCTGCCTCCCCGGTGCGGAAGGAGTCTCATAAATTCACTAAGCCTTACACTAAAACAAAATTTAGTCACAAGAGTCACCCAAGTGGGACTAAGTTTTTTCCGAACTTCAAAACCCCTTCCACACCAGGAAGCAGTTATGCTAACAAAAGCAAACAACAGGGTAAGAGTTCCAGTAAGTGGTACAAAGGTCAGACTAAGAGTAAGCCAGGACAAGAGTCAAAGTCTACTACTGCCAGCCAGCCGTCTACCCCTACCACATCACATTAAAAAAACTAGTCATCCACAAAACTCTCTCACTCCTGGGGCCTGTATTGGGCGAGTTGGATCCGAGGATAGTTCTGCCGGACAAGCCCAGTTGCGTTGACTGGGTCATTCCGGACGTGTCACCGGGCTTGGACCCGGCGGACTTGGGCATGGACAGTGGTACGCAAGGGCATCACTTGGCGATGGCTCCGACGACCTCGTTTACGTCAACCTATTGTGACGCCTACCAGCGTTGGCAGAATCGCCTCTCGGTAGCCACTAGCGCTCGCCAGGGACATTGAAGTGGGCTACAGTTATCAGAATGTTGTTCTTTCTTTCTTAGCAATCGTATTGTCACCGACAGTCCAGTGGTGGTCTTTATTTTCGTCTGTGACAACGGGAAGTGCTTTATACCATTAATAGAATATAACATGCATTGTATATAGTTAAGGAGAGAGAACAATATAGGCAGTGTGATGGTAGTGTGTACGTGCATATACATGTGCTGCCTCCCTCGCTCGGAGGCTCGCGCGCGTGCCTTCTCACGCCCCTTGATTGGCTGGCGTGTCTGGCTGTGTCACGTGACACCTGCTGCCTTGTGACGTCTCGGCCCGTGATTGGCCGACCACCGCGTCTTTGTGGGCTCCTGTGTGCATGTGGGTCCACAGGAGCTGCCTTCTTCAGAGCAGGCTAGGGACGCACATGACTAACATCCTTTTTACAACTGTCCCCTATGTCTCCACCATTCTGATACTGTCTCTCTCACTCAACTTCCTTCTTTCATTCCTCTAATCTTTTAACGTCACAGCACTCCCTTTGGGTTCGGTACACGATTTCATATCGGCCCATCGTATTGTGTGCGTCGCTCTCATATATATTTCCATGTATTAGAATAGGCTATAAGGGTTCTTAGTCTATGGAGGTTTGATGACTCTTTGTGTGTGTCTCCCTCATTATCAGTAGTGCTCTGCTCGGTTATTTAATGCTAGACTGGGATGAGGTTTCTGTTGTCGTTGTCACCGATGCGTGTACGGTTTGTTTATACCTACACGACGTCGACGGTTTCTGTGGTAGCCTAGGTCGTCCTTTTGGTTGTGTCTTTTGCGAGTGCAGCATCGTGTTGTAAGAGGGCATTAGCCTACTACCTTATAACACAGTGCTGCCTCTTTCCTTGACTTTAGAGGGATCGCCAGGGTAGAGCCAGATACTTGAGATCTGGATCTACCAAGAGAGCATCCCCGTCATTAACTTAACTTTAACCATACCGCCTTAAGGACAACGCTAGGCTATGAGCCTGTCTTGCTCAGCTACAGTATCCTAACCTTGATATCGCAGCTAGACTTTATTCGCCTAGCAGACACTAGTTAGGACCTAAGCTCTTTTGATATGTATGCATTATTATTCACAAGCATTTATTAGTCTAGGTTGTTGTTGAGTTGCACAACCATAGTAGACGGTTTCGTTGATAAGGAATTACTTCTTTTAGTGTCGAGCATTACTACCGTTGCGCATTTATAGTATTCTCGTGTCAGTTAACATTATATGTCCTATCTTTTTGTGTATTCCATTTACACGTGTGGTGTCCTGCCTCCTGCCTTTATATAGTTTATGATACGAGCATCTTATGAGCATCAGACTTTCTTCAGAAGTTTCCAGGTCTATGCTGTAGGACTGTAGGACTTCACTGTCTTTCAGATAGGAGTGAAGGGTTTATTGTTGTTTATAGTAACTGTATTAAAGCATCTTTTTATTGTATTAAATCTTGCAGTGATTTAATTGATCTTCCCATAGATTCTTGTTTATGCATTTTAACGTAACTTGCATCCTGTGTGTTATCAGGCTATACCAGTGTGGGTTAGCCTGAAGTAGAGTACATTTATGCCCAGTTAACCTCTGAAGTGCGCATGGGGGGTATGAGACACCACACTCCTGTGCTGACGTATTTGAGCTGTTCCCATCACTAACATCGTTATTTTACCATAAATAGCATTAATACTTATCCATATGCACCTATTATAGGTTGATTATAAAGGTATTAACCTGTTACAACAATAAAACAAGTGGAAACAGCGTTTGGATGGTCAAAATCGGCGATACAGGCCGGGAGTTACATAATGTATGGCTGAGGCAATCTCCCTTCCCACCACTTTTCCCCACGTCTGGAGAGAGACTGTCGATCGATACTCTCTCTCTCTCTCTTGCACTCGCTTGCTAACAGTGATGACAATGCCCTGCTTGCAACTCACTAATGTTAGCACGAAAATATACCACTGAATAAGGGAATAACAGGGAAAATAGGTGATAACTGAAGGTGAGGAAAGTGGGGAAGGAGGGGAGGTGGAAGAGTGATATTTGGCATGGCCCAGGGGCAATAAAAAAAAAATGTTTTGGGGTGTTTTAACCCTTCCTACCCGGTCTGCCTTAGGTAAGTACAGCTCGAAAGAAGGGCCACTACCCGGTATGCCTTACCTAAGGCAGCAGCTTAATAGCCTAATTAAGCTTGGTCTGAATGCCGTGCGTACGACGTATGTCAACAAACCCAAGCGTTGCGTCACCTCGCCTCCGAAAACAAGAAGGAGAAGACTCTTCAATGTTATTGTTCTGACGTCAGACGAAATTAGTGTCTGAAAAGCCCCCATATTGGCAACATCTCTGCAATATTGGCTCCACTGAAATCGTCATCACAACTGAACCAGTTGACTTACAGAGCTCTACTCAATGCCAAAATACAGATTGAAAACCGCACTACGATTACAGATGAGTGGGAAAGTTCTAGCAGTGAAAATAAACATAAATACGGTAGCCTAGGCCTAGACGTTTTTCAGCCATTTCGCCCGGGTAGGGGCGACCGTCATTGGGTAAGACAGCCCGGGTAGGAAGGGTTAAATGGATTTTTTAATAGCCTTACTCTTAAGAGTCTTCCCGCAGTCCGCCGGGGGAACTCTTAAGAGTCTTCCTGCAGTTCCCGGGTTAAGGATACCCCGTTATCGCAGATTAACTCTGGAGGGTATAGGTGTTTTGTTCGCCGGCATATAAGTTCGAGGGTTTGGATCTAGCGTACCGTTCTTGCATAGTGCCCTATTACTAGTCCAAGCATTAAGAGCCCTCGTTTTATTCGTAGCCCCGGTCGTAACACTATAGAAGTCAATCATGTTTCTTCAGAGGTGGAGTAACTAGTGCAAGAAATGATAACCAAGCATATCATTGTCCCGGTCAATCCAACTTGCCCAGTTTACACGTCCAGACTTTTTCTTGTGTCAAAGAGGGACAGTGCTCAGATGAGGCCGGTCGTAGAGTTGTCTCACCTGAATCACTACATTCACAACGCATCGTTCAGGATGCTGACTGTGAATCAGATCAGGTTAACACTTCCGCCGCAAGGTTGGATGTGTTCTTTAGACCTGACAGAAGCCTATTGGCATGTCCCAGTAAACAATAGGTTCCAAAAATTCCTCGCTATGAGGATCGTGCATCAGACCTATGCCTTTCAAAGGATGCCTTTCGGTCTGAACCTGGCACCGAGGATCTGTACCAAATTAGTCCGACAGGCTCTGTTACCACTGTTGAAACAAGGGATCACGGTAATGTGGTACCTAGATGACTGGCTGGTGGTTGCAGAGTCCAAGATACAATGCCTCAACCATGTACATTCCATTCTAACCCATGTCAAAACCTTGGGGTTCAATATCAACTTGGCAAATTTGAATCTTGTCCCAACAATAGTAATTCAGTGGGTAGGGCTGGTATGGGATACAACACACCTAGCACTCGGTCAGAGTGTGGACAATCGGAACAGATTTCGCAGGAAATTGTTCCTTTTTCTTCACAGCCTGACTACCACGAGGAAGGTGTGGGACTCCCTTGTCGGCTCTCTCAACTGGATTCAACTTACTGTAAAGTTGGGCCGGTTGAAAGTAAAGAGGTTAATCTTGGAGGGAAACAAGCATTTTCCGCTGTTGCTGGCGGAAAAGTCGTGGCAAATCCCAAAATTAATCCACAACTTACTAGCGGTCTGGGCAAGGCCAGAAACATTGCATTCAATTATGACGTGGACTTCTCCTCCACCGACGGTATAGGTTGATAGGATGCTTCAGGGACGGTGGGTTGGGGTTATCAGTCAAACCTAGGGCATCAGGGTCTTTGGTCCCAATCCAACATGTTTCATATCAATGCGAAAGAGTTACTAGTTCCCTTAATATTCCTTCAGGCTCACAGTTCCACATTGGAGGGGAAATCAATAGCTTTTCAAATGGACAATCGGAATGCCGTGTCTTGCATTCAGAAGCAAGGTTCAGCGAGGTCTCGAATGTTGCTAGAGTTGTCGGAAAAGATTTTTGTGTTAGCCGACAAGCTAAACATTCATCATCTCGCATCTTATCTGCCAGGCGTGGCCAACGTCTGGGGAGATGCTCTGTCATGGAGACGGAGCAAAATAGTAGAATGGGCGCTCGAGCAAACCGTCTTTCAAAAGATGATTGCAGAGCCATACCGTCCACAAGTGGACATATTCGCGTCAGAGGAAAACAACAAACTCCCTCTACCTAACCCGCCGGGAAGTCACAACGCTTTGCTGACGGATTGGAACAGGTGAAATTCCATCTATCTGTTTCCGCCACCAGATGCTTCACTCATGTGTCAAGTAGTTCACAAACTACAGGATTATTGGGGCATAGTCTCGCTGATCGTGCCCCTGTGGCCGGTCCAGGTTTGGTACTCCCAATTGAAGGCGTGGTGCGAGAACCCGGTGTCACTCCCGATCTCGTACTTCCACTTGGAGACAATTGGCAACCTAAAGACCTCGCTGACTTTTGCATTCTGGACATTCAAAGGGCCAAATGGTTAGCCCCTTTTGGAGAAAGCGTGACTAATAAATTCATTAAGGATGTTGGTCCGCTTAACCCACTGAGCCCCAGCGACGCAGCGTTTTCGTCCACAATGTATGTAACGCTAAACCCCAGCGACTCATACGTTGCGTCCTGTCTGGTCCGGTCCCAATTACTCCGGTCCTATGGCACCTAGAGGGCTCAGATTTGTATGAGAACTGTGTAAGTATCCCACGCACCCATGCCGATGGTTGAAAACTCTCAAAGTCCAACCGCGTGAGCGTGAGCGCGCAAAAACATGTTTTTGGGGGGAAATTGCCTTAACATTTTTACTCTTGTAAAATCCGTTTTCGGGGGCTCTGTAGGACCATTTTTTGAGCTTTTTGATCGGTTTTTCGTGGTTTTTCCTTCATTCCTAACCCATTCGCTATTGTTTCTGGAATAAAACAAAAATTCAGAATCAGCCGGTCCTGGGTGGTACATTTATAAATATTTAGCTGGTACTCAGCGGGTTAAAGGTCGAAAAAAATTAAAAGTTATGAAAAATGACAAAACTTCTTGAAAAATATCCTCACGTTCTGGCAACAACTTCCCAAAGTTTCAGCGTCATTGTGCGATTTTTACTATGTATACATAATATGTCACATATGTATACATATATGTCACATCAATTGGAAGCCATTGTTTCCCTTGCATAATGAATGATATATCAACATCAGTGCATATTATCTCATCTGTAATGATTATTAGCTTTCTGCTGGGAAGGTCTAAAGTACAAGGTAAACTTTGACGCTCGATTCCCGAATTTGTTTTTTTGCTAAAATAATGTCACATTTGTTGTTATAACTCTGGGAATTCTTGATGGATTTGCATGATTTTTGTTTTGTTGGAAAGCTTACACTTTTTTCCTAAAACTTGAAGGTATCTTAGGTCTCTGAGATGAAGAAATAATTTTCTTGGGCAGGTTTTATGAACGGTACTGAGAAAAATCCATGAGTAAACTGGGTAAGCATACCAGTGCATACCCATTGGACCTACACCAATAATTCACCTTCAGTTTTACAGTCATGGCTAGTACTTCTCCCCAAAAAATTACCATGGCCGTAGTTGTAATAGCTACCGACTAGTAGCAGCGGAAATTACGTTGTGCTTTTCTCGCATATTTTCGCACGTTTTATATTGTTCATACATTTATTTTTCAATATAAATCAATGAAAATTGGTATGCATAATCAACAATATTAATACAACTTACAGTAACAAAAATGGGCACTCTAGCTCTATTAGAAGTGAATCTCGACCTCTAAGCGTACCAACTGCCTTAATCAGTACACCCTGTCAACCATACGTCAGTATCAGTCACACTGGAAATCTTTTTCTACTTGGATAGTGGAAACTGGCCAAACTGAAGCATCGGTATCGTTAATTTTCAAATATCTTGATTACTTATTTGAGCATAAACGATTGTCAGTAGTAACACTAAAGAATCACATGACAGCAATAAGAGCCCCCCTTTTTTTACTTAACTGGGCTCTCCGTACCGCCGGTGGAAGAGAAGGGTTTCATGCGTGCATGTTTCAAGCTACGCCCACCACCCCGTCAGCTCATGACTACCTGGTCACTCGACAAAGCTTTGTCTTTCTTACATTCTCAGAAATATAGTCACAATCCTACTTTTGATTCAATCTTAACCCTCCTGGCCCGGGCAGGCTCTCAAAATGACAGTGTGGGCTACCCGGGCGATCTGGCCGAAAAACGTCTAGGCCTAGGCTACCGTATTTATTTTTAGTTTAACTGCTAGAAATTTCCCACGCATCTATAAATGTAGTGCGGTTTCCAATCTGTAGACTGGCATTGAGTAGAGCTCTCTATGTCAACTGGTTCAGTTGTGATGATGATTTCAGTGGAGAGCACTTGCAGGCGATGTTAGCAATATGACGATCTTTTCACTACTGAAACAACGACATACAGACGTACAATAACAAACGAGTCTTCTCCTTCTTGTTTTCGGAGGTGCGGTGACGTAACGATCGGCTTTGTTTACATGCGTCGGACGCACGGCGTTCAGACCAAGCTGAATAGGCTTTCAAGCTTACAGATTTTAAAATGACACCCGGGCTCCTGCCCTTAGTTCGTGGTGTCATTTTAAAATGACAACCGGGCCAGGAGGGTTAAAGAAGGCTGTGTTCCTTATGGCCGTGGCTACAGGAAACCGGGTATCTGAGCTGGCGGCGATGAGCAACGAACCGAATTGTCTCAGGTTTGGACGACGCAATATGGATGTACAAATTGCGCCGTCTCCAAACTTCATAGCCCAAAACGAGCATGTTTTTTACAGCATTCATGGCTCTGGCAATCAAAGGAGGAGATACTCACCATAAATTATGCCCGGTGTAATCTCTAATGACTTTTATGGAGACAACCGGGCGCCCTCTGGGTAAATAGAACGGGTATATGCCTTACAAAGAGGAAGTTAGCGACTTTACTTGTGGATGTGATATGGGAAAGCAACCCGGGCACCGTGGGGCGTGCACATGACATCCGTAAATGGGCAGTATCTCTTAGGTTCTTGAAGAATTTTTTAATCACGGATATTGCAAATACCCAATTATAATAATTATAGGCGTCCAATCACACCTTCCTAATGCGTTACTTATCTATTGCCCTAGATAAACCGAGTCTAACCTGTGTCGCATTGAGACAATGGGTCTGATAGTCTGGTGCTTTTAGGATTAAGGTTAATTTTAAGAGTAAAACAGGGGGGGAGGGGGCAATTGATATCTAAGACCCTCAGCCTCGCCGGACAGTTTGTTAGTGCACAAGCACTGTGATATACTGTACTCAATCTTAAGAACTGGAAGTACAGTTCAGTGATATGTTTTTTCGTTTTTGTATTTCGAATACATGGAAATATAGCTTAGGTAATCTGCATTTACCATAAGATCCTCAGTTACTTGCAATAAGTCTTATTATTTTTGTATTGATATACATGACCAAATAAGAATAGATATTCCTAAAACAAAGATTTATTTAATGATTAGAATGGTGAAAACATTTATAATCTAATTTTACATGTTCCTAATAGGTTATGTTAAGCAACTATTCTACAATCATAGCCCATGATTTTCAGAAGGGTTGGCACACAGGTCTTCTTTGAAGTACGCTACCTGTATTACTTTTACAATTTTCATAAAATATTTTAAATGTACAAAATAAAGTATTAGATCTCTATATCTGTGTTGTTTAGTTTCATCCTATTGTTGATTTGTTAGTGGTTTGATATTTATCACGAATGTCCCCCTCCAGACTTGAGATATCAGGCATATCGTCAATGATGAAGGGGCCACTAATAAATTATAGGCTTGAGTCCCGGAGGGAAGAAGGAAAACCTTATATTAAGTAGTGGCCCCGGAATCATTGACGATTCCGGCCCTCCCTTCAATCCCCTTGCCATTCGTATATTGATGTTTTTAAGTTATCTTGATATATCATTGAAGGACGAATGGCAAAAGGCACAGCAGCGTCTGCGGGCACACCCACGCTATCAACATCCACGCGATGGGAAGCATAGCTTTTAGTGGTTCTAATTTAATTTTCTTTTATTATTTTTTACGAAGTTATTTTGTAGTGAGCTCCCCGATCATAAGGACGATTCCGTAAGTGAATGAGCGTACGCTTACGATGTAGGTCTCTTAACACTCTGAGGCGAGTGTTTCAAACAGCTGTTTGAGTTTGAAGTTTGAAGATGAGTTTGAAGAGTGCCATTACTGTATCAGGCATATCGTCAATGATTCCGCGGCCACTACTAAATATTAGGTTTTCTTTCTTCCCTCCGGGACTTAAACCTATAATTTTACTTATACGATGCTTGAAGAGCGATAAAACCAGTGGGAAAAAACATTTGGGTGGTGAAAAATTTATATTTTTGTTACCCGGCCGTATGTTGGGGCCGCAGACTGAGAGATACATCCTCCCCTAGCGACGTCTCGCAACACACTGACCGCTGCAGGAGAGATAAGTCAGAAATAGAGAAATTTGAGTGCGTAGTGTGCAAAGGCGAGCTTGTGTTAAGTGATGATCCTGTGGCTGTGAATTTTGGAAATGAGTCTTTGGAGCTGGTGAACAAGTTTTGTTACCGAGGAGATACCATCTCTGCCGGTGGTGGGTCCGAGGCTGCCACTGTTGCTAGAATTAGGTGTGGCTGGGGGAAGTTCAGAGAACTGATGCCAATCCTAACCATGAAAAGAATGCCTCTCCTTATGAAGGGAAAGGTGTATGCCTCATGTGTTAGAAGTGTAATGACGTATGCCTCAGAAACATGGGCCGTTAAAGTAGAGGATGTCAACAGAATCGAGCGTAATGAGATGAGAATGGTGAGATGGATGTATGGGGCTAGGCTGCAGGATAGAATAACAAATGATGAGCTGAGGAGACGTTTTGGTATAAAGAGTATTAGCGAGGTGATGTGTACAAGTAGACTGGGATGGTATGGACATGTGGAGAGAATGGATGAACAAAATTGGGTGAAAAAATACAGGTCTGTGATTGTGGAGGGAGCTGCACCAAGGGGTGAACCGAGGAAGACCTGGGATCGGACTATATGCGCCGATCTCAAATTCAAGAACTTGACAAGTGAAGCAGCCCTTAACAGGGTTGCCTGGAACGCCACCATTAGGACAAGAGACTGAAACTGTACTTATGTGTGGAACACTCAGTCTTAAAATGTTATGTATGTATGTATAAAAAGTCTCTAAGTGAGTCACTGGTGTGTACGAAACCGTGTGAGATCAATTCACGCCGAAAATAACCAATAAATGGGGGAAATTTGATGAAAAATAGCCGATGATTTAGGAGTGAGGGAGGGGGGGGGGAAGGTTGAGACACATGAGGATGAGTGGTAAGAAGTACTAGAGGGGAATTATCTCATCTAATGACATATTCCTTTGTTTTGAGTTTTTTTTGAAGTTTTTTTTTTATAGTCTTGCTTCCGTGAGGCCTATCACGTTAGCTTTGGTGACCATTCCGTGAGGCCTATCGCGCTTCTCAAGTTAGACACTTTGCTCACCTCTTCCACTTCCTCCATACCCTCCAAGTCAAACCTACCTAGTCGTATTTCTACTGCTCTCTTGAACTGTTCCCTGATTTCCTCCTCCTGTAACCTCTTCACTACTCCATCTCCCGCCCGCCTCCCTCTAGCTCTCTTCACACACTTGTTCCATATCTTCAGTTTAGCTACTACTACAAAATGTAATGATCGGACAAACCCCCCCCCCCCACCCCCGTTCCCACATACCGCTATATACCTTAGCATCTAGCACTGAATTCTTCAATAATTCATCCATGCCTGTAATCAATCAGTGCCTTTCGTTCCACTGTCTCTCTCTCCCTCCTCCATTCTACTTGTACTTTCCATGTGTACCTGTGTATCATTCTGTGTTGGAAGGTGTTGGCTATCCATAGCATCTTCCTCACACATACGTCCACAAGTGGAGGGACAATACAAAAAGTTCAAGGGACAACACAATATGAAGTGACTAAGCATACATAAACATATAATGTACTTCTGAGTTGTGGAAGAGTAAGCTAGCAAACAAAGAAGGATACTTTTTTCATGACCAGTACCCATACTATGCATCTGAGAAACTAATGTATAATAAATTGCTATTCAATTTAAGTATATAGTATAATAGTTATGAATATTTAATGGATAACTATATTTTGAAAATGTGTATTTGAATAATGTACAAACAAAATCAAGTGAATCTTGTATTATGGTGATATATTAGTTCAATTAACCCTTTCGCGACCATATGACGCAGAGGTTGCCAGATCAGCAATAATAAATAGAGTTCTCTCACTCTTATAATTACCTCTCCAAAATTAGTTTTCTGCCCACAACTAACTCAAAGACAACTACAGAGGTTAAAGTAACTAAATTAAAGGTTTCTAAATACCCCTGATGGTAACAAAGGCTTTAACGTATCCCTAATAGGCTAAAATTTGCGTCAAGAACGTGAGAGGGTTAAGAACAAAACTCCCTGGCTTTACTCTCCCAACAATAGTTAAAATTTACAATTTAATACAATAATGATGACTTGTAAACTAATGACAGTTCTTGTTCCAGGTTCACCAATAAAGTCACTCATCAGAAGAAGCAACATAATTTATTTATCGATTGGACGATAATAGCTGTTTTTAGTATGATCACATCTTAACATTGGACCTTAGGCTTTGAATAGTTTTTAAATAGTATAAAATTCATGTTAGCTACCATACAATAACTCTGTAAATAAACAATTACTGTCCAGAAGAGTTATGATGGAGATGTTAGAGGAAGGTTCACTTATGAAGTTAGAGAGTGAAGAGACAACACAATGTGAAGAGGAAAGGTTGGACTTTGAAGGAACCAATGAAATTGAGTACAAAGAGGAAGGGTTCGACTTTGAAGGAACCAATAAAATTGAGTACAAAGAGGAAGCATTAGAATTTGAAGGAACTGGGGAACTGTTAGAGAGTGGAAAAGAGAAGATTGATCAAATTAAACCCATATACTGTGAAGATAAAAGTTTGAAAAATAATTCAAGTGAGTTTTCTAATAACATTTATGAAAAAGGAATCCATGAAACAGGAACCCTAAAGCAAAAAGACAAGAAACATCAGTGTAAGGTCTGTGGTAAAGATTTCTCATGGAAGAGTAACCTCACCACACATTTACTAACACATTCAGGAGTAAAACCATTCAAGTGTGATCATTGTGGTAAAGATTTCTCACAAAAGAGTCACCTCACCATACATTTACTAATACATTCAGGAGTAAAACCATTCAAGTGTGATCATTGTGGTGAAGATTTCTCACGGAAGAGTCACCTCGCCACACATTTACTAATACATTCAGGAGTAAAACCATTCAAGTGTGATCATTGTGGTAAAGATTTCTCACAAAAGTCCAACCTCACCAGACATTTACTAATACATTCAGGAGTAAAACCATTCAAGTGTGATCATTGTGGTGAAGATTTCTCACGGAAGAGTTGCCTCACCACACATTTACTAATACATTCAGAAGTAAAACCATTCAAGTGTGATCATTGTGGTGAAGATTTCTCACAAAAGTCCAACCTCACCAAACATTTACTAATACATTCAGGAGTAAAACGATTCAAGTGTGATCATTGTGGTGAAGATTTCTCACAGAAGCGTAGCCTCCCCAGACATTTACTAACACATTCAGGAGTAAAACCATTCAAGTGTGATCATTGTGGTGAAGATTTCTCACGGAAGAGTAGCCTCACCACACATTTACTAATACATTCAGGAGTAAAACCATTCAAGTGTGATCATTGTGGTGAAGATTTCTCACAGAAGAGTAGCCTAATCAGACATTTACTAATACATTCAGGAGTAAAACCATTCAAGTGTGATCATTGTGGTAAATGTTACTCAGATAAGGGTAATCTCACCAAACATTTACTAGTACATTCAGAAGTAAAACCATTCAAGTGTGATCATTGTGATAAATGTTACTCAAATAAGGGTAATCTCACCTCACATTTACTAGTACATTCAGGAGTAAAACTATTTAAGTGTGATCATTGTGGTAAAGGTTTTTCACGGAAGGGTCAAATCGTCAAACATTTACTAGTACATTCAAGAGTAAAATGAACCAAGTGATCTTTGTGATCGAGGTTTCTCACAGTAGGATCGCCTCACCCGTCATTTACTAGTACATTCAGGTGTAAAACCATTCCAGTGTGATCATTGTGATATAATGAAATATTTGAGTCTGGAATACAGATATTATTATTATTATTATAAAGGTTTCTCACTGAAGGGTGACCTCACCAGACATTAACTAATACATTCAGGAGTAATAATAATAATAATAATAATAATAATACTTTATTTCAGATTCACACAGTACAGAGGGGACCATATATACCTTACAGTAACATAAATATATATAAGCTACTGTACATAGGCTACATAAAATAAAAATAAATTAAAAAATAATACCCAGCTTGCTATCATGTAGTTCACAGCACTGCCTCAACCAAAAACAGTGGTCATCAAACTACTGTTACCAAAACCACTGTCCTAATTGTGTACAGTACCATGCCTCACATCATTTAGCTTCCGGTACAGTATGTTGCTACAGTACAGTATATGAATATCGGTACTGTACTGCACTATGAGGTTCAGTACCGGTATGCTAATTTTGTAGAGTAGCAGACCTGAAATCATTACTTAAGGTTAAATATAGAGCAACTTCCTCCAGTGTGCCTGGATCCTAGAGGTGTACACTATGCTTGGAGTTTGTAGCATTTTAATGATACTGTTCTCAGAAGTGTTAAGGCGCTGAATGAATTTATATGTTAGCTTTCTAATGAGTGATTGGTAGCAGTGTAAGTTCATATAGGCACATAGCGTACTTGTACTCTCATATTTTGAGAGCCCCAGAAACATGTTCATGATATTGTGATATGATATACTTAGTCTATTCACTGTCATTTTCTTATAGTTCCACCATAGTTGTGCTGTATACATTGGTGAGCAGTAGGAGTTGAACAATGTTATTTTTGTATCCCATGTGCATATACGAAATTTTCTTAATATTGAATTTCCCTGTATGTAAAGTTGCCTTCGCTGACGACCCATATCCTCATTATCTGAGCGATCACTTGAAATATAGTGTCCTAGATACTTTACTTTACTTACTTCTTCTATAATTTCTTCATACAAATGGAATTTAGGTAGCTTTGATTTCAATAGAAGGTTAGATTTAAATATTATGATATTGCTCTTTATAGGATTAAATTTGACTGAATTTTCGATTCCAAATTTTTCACATACTCTTAATAATTTATCCAGTCCTGCTCCAGAGGGCGCGATTAAGGCTAGGTCATCAGCATACATGAGATGATTTACAATGGTGCTGCCAATGCAGCACCCAGTGCGAGTCTTGTTCAGCTCCAGACTAAGATCATCCATGTAGACGTTGAAAAGATACGGAGACAATATCCCCCACTGCCTAACACCATTGGTTACGGCGAAAGAGCCTGACAGGATGTTGCCCCATCTTACACACATTTTTTGATTAGCATACCAGGAAATAAGTATCCTAACAATATAGCTAGGCACTCCCCTGTTAACTAATTTTTCAAATAAGGTTTTGTGACACACCCTATCAAAAGCCTTACTTGCATCAAGAAAACAAGAGAAAATTTAGCTATTTAGTTTGTTGTATGTATCAATCACTTCTTTCAGCACATATATGCATTGGTCTGTGTCGTGATTTTTCTTAAAGCCAAACTGATTGCTGCTGGTGACAATATGTGCAGACATTCTTTCTAGCAATATCATTTCAACTACCTTACTCCCCACACTAGCAAGTGCTACTGGGCGGTAGTTGTCTTTAGCTGTAATTTTACCTGATTTATCTTTAATGACAGGAACAAGTATTACGGATATCATAGACTCCGGCAGGACACCATGCGTAAATTGACTGGTGATGCAAGAACTAAGTTTATCTATTAACAACTTATCTGCATATTTAAGATGTTCTGCATATATACCATCCAGCCCACAAGCTTTGTTTAGGTTAAGTTTTCTTATGGCATTCTCAAGATCACTTTCAGTCACTTTACTCCTTCAGACATATTATGTTCCAGTAAGTCCACGGAGGCGGGCGCCTGGTATCATTGCCACTGCACCACACAACTATCAAAACGGTTAATATACAGGAGACGCAACAACGTGTTTTTCAGGTATTTTTTTTGGAATTTTGATTTTGTTTTTGGTGTTTTAGTCGAATCTAGTGATGAAATTGAATGGGAATTAAGCATTTACCCATTATCCATCAATCTAAAGACACGCCCCCCGATAGTGGGGAGGGCTATGAAGATCAGGGAAATTGAGGGGTAAAAAGCGTATAGAACACTATAGAACACGATAATACACATTTGTAACCCAAATTTGGCTCGGGTTTGTTCAATTTCCAGACCCATAAAACCTGATTTTTTGAAAACCCGAGCCAAGTTTTGACGAAACTTGGCTCGGATTTAACAAATGTAAAAATGAAAAAAACACAGTAACCTTGGTAAAATATTGGCTCGGGTTTTGTCAATTTCCAGACCCATAAAACCTGACTTTTTGAAAACCCGAGCCAAGTTTTGACGAAACTTGGCTCGGATTTAACTAATTTAAAAATGAAAATAACACAGTAACCTTATTAACATGTTGGCTCGGGTTTTGTAAATTTCCATACCCATATAACCCGACATTTCGAAAACACGAGCCAAGGCTCGGATTTTACTAATGTTCATGTTAAAATTACACCGTAACCCTAATAAAATCTTTGTTTGGGTTTTCATAAGGTTAACATTACCCTAACCTAACGAAGTAAGAATGGGGTTAACATTAGCCTAACCTAACAACCTTACCTAGTAAGAATGGGGTTAACATTAGCCTAACCTAACAACCTTACCTAACCTAGTAAGAATGGGGTTAACATTAGCCTAACCTAACAACCTTACCTAACCTAACCTAGTAAGAATGGGGTTAACATTAGCCTAACCTAACAACCTTACCTAACCTAACCTAGTAAGAATGGGGTTTACATTAGCCTAACCTAACAACCTTACCTAACCTAACCTAGTAAGAATGGGGTTAACATTATCCTAACCTAACAACCTTACCTAACCTAACCTAGTAAGAATGGGGTTAACATTAGCCTAACCTAACAACCTTACCTAACCTAACCTAGTATTATTGGTGGGGGCTGCCGCCCCCACACCCCCGCTGGTTGGGTACTGGCTGAAAAACTTGTTGTTTTACAGTAGGCCTATGTATTTTATGTTATTTTTGTTCTCCCTTATAATACATTTCAGCTCTTAATGACATATATAGCAATGATGTATAGCCTATGCTCTACCAGACCTATTAGGCCTAAAAAGATCGATGGGCTAACTGTCGGTCCAAAACATCAGTATGGTAACCAACTAGCCCTTGCATGCCAGTTTAATCCTATGCGAAAAAATCTTTTACTTTATGTTACTTTGCGATGACCCATTAAGATTCCCTAGCTAGCTGTGGTCCGGCTCCTTTATGTTGTCCCAACCAACCAACTAACCTTAATTAACAGAGGAGGTACTGGGCTGCCTGGCTGGCCGCTGGAGGCTCGATCACCACTCATCTTGGTCAACAGCTGGTGGATTTTTGTTTCGAATTTTTCCATGTAAAACAAGTGTATGTGCATTTCAAAACCAGCTGTCCTCGTCAGCTGTATTTGGAACACTGGTTATTGCACTTTGGAGAGTTTACACTTATTGGAAGGCGAAAAGGTCTTAAGCAGCCTCAGTGTTTTTAAAGACGGTGGAAAAAGCTTTGATCGGCTCACACCCTCTACACAAGCTGGCCAGAGTCAAACTGACAGCTTATATCCTGGGCCACCTGTTTTCCAAATCATGGCATCACCTGATTGGTCGATAGACATCACGTGTCAGTGAACTCGAGTACTCTTGGCATGAATTAGGTAGGGTGATTACTTTGGCTACGACGCCACCAGTATAGTTCATTGCATTCGCCACCAGATGTCTCAGTTGTTGACTGACAGTCACGAAAAAGAAGTCTCCCAGATGAAGACGAAAAAGAAGAAGTGTAAACAAACCCTTAAAACGTAAATATCCATATAATATGTATTATGTTAGTTTCCCGGGAATGACACCTACATCAACAATTTGGAGAAAAATCGCTTAATCACATGCTATTGAGCTTAATTTTTTACCAATATTGTAGCGCCTCCTGTATATTGACCGTCAAAACCACACTGCTGGCCGTTAGAATTGTCGGAGGAACCTGGGGTTGCCACCAACCGACATATCTTCATCTAACTTAACGGACTTACTGAGCTCATATGACGCTCAATCGCGTCATAAACTTATTGGAGAGGCATGTAGATAAGTCCATATGACGCGATCGCGTCATATGAGTTTTTGGTCATAAATTCCATATGACGCTATCGCGTCATATATGTCGCAAGGAGTTAATGTCTTCATAATTACTATCTTTCACATATTGAATTGCACCATTAGTAGACCTTTGGTTTACACTGTTAACTCCTTGCGACATATATGACGCGATCGCGTCATATGAATAAGTCCACCAAAAACTCATATGACGTGATCGCGTCATATGGACTTATCTCTATACCTCTCCAATAAGTTTATGACGTGATTTTGCGTCATATGAGCTCAGTAAGTCATATAAGTTACCATACGATAAAACCGTTGGTGGCAACCTCAGCCTCCTGCGATAATTCTAACGGCCTCAGTGTTGTGAGTGGAGTGCGAGGCAGTGGCAATGATCCTGGGGCTCCCGCCTCCTCGGACTTACTGGAACATAATATGGCTGAAGGAGTTAAGTAGTTCCTTAAAATGAGTTTTCCATAATTCAGCAATGTTCTCTTCACCCGTAACCCCCTCAACACTGACAGGTAATGGTGTGTTACAATTTTGCATGGATCTGATGTCCTTCCAAAAACAGTTAGTATCCTTTTCTGCCAGACTCTTTGCAAGGCATTTGTCAAAGGCATTTGATAGAGTCTGGCATCAATCCTTATTGTTGAAGATGTCACACTACGGCCTTGCATCATTAGTTCCACTAATTTCTTCTTATCTTCATAACAGAAAAATATGTGTAATGGTAGATGGCCTTTATTCTCAATTTCACTCAATAAATGCTGGTGTTCCCCAGGGATCAGTTTTGGCCCCAACTCTGTTCCTCATTCATATCAATGATCTCATATCTACCACTCATGATCCAATACATTCTTACGCAGATGACTCGACACTCCACAGTTCCTTCACATTTACCAATTCTTTCACCCAACCCGTTCTTATAAATTCAAAAATAAACACTGCAATTTCTCTGAACCAGGACCTTTATAGAATTAATGAATGGGGACAAAAGAATCTAGTTTCCTTTAATTCACAGAAAACCAAGTACATTCAATTTTCTAACCGACAGAATCTCACTGATTCCCATATATTTTTTAATGATGTATATATTCCCACTTCCCCTAGTATTGACATTCTCGGTGTAACATTAACTACTAACTTGAGCTGGACACATTATGTTAGAAGCATTGCTAGGAATGCCTCTAAAAAACTGGGACTCCTGTACAGAGTTCGAGAATTCTTCACTGACGAGCAGTTGGCCGTAATATATAAAAGTCATGTGCGTTCTCAGATGGATTACTGTTCACCTCTGTGGGGTGGAAGTGGAGTGGTTGCATTGAGGCAGTTGGAACAAAATTCAAAATAAAGCTATTAGATTAATCAATAACCCTGCAATCACACAGGACCTTCCTACATTATCCATACGAAGAAACGTTGCATCCCTTGCATTTTTCTACAGATATTTTCACAGCAATTGTTCCGTGGAACTTGCTTCAATTGTGCCGCCTCTCCACATCTTTCCCCGTAGAACTAGGGCAGCTGAGAGCGCCCATGAATTTACACTTTCTCCTCCACAATGCAGAACTTCTGCTTATCAGAATTCATTTATCCCCAGAGCTACTACTCTTTGGAATTCACTTCCCTCGAATTGCTTTCCACAAACTTACAATCTACAAATGTTTAAATCCAGTTGTTACAAACATTTTATGAATGGAGGATGCCTTTAGGCACATGGACCTTTTTGTTTTATCTGTTTTTCCTTCCTCCGTTCATTGTCTCTTAAAAAAAAAAAAAAAAAAAAAAGGGCTTCCTTCCTTAACCCGTGGAGCCCCGGCTAGTTTTGTAATGTTTGCGCACCAGAACCCGGCCGGTTTTCAAAAAATGGTTTTATTCCAGAAACAATAGCGAATGGGTTAGGAATGAAGGAAAAACCACGAAAAACCGCTCAAAAAGCTTAAAAAATGGTCCTACAGAGCCCCCGAAAACGGATTTTACAAGAGTAAAAAATTGAAGGCAATTATCCCAAAAAAACAGGTTATTGCGCGCTCGCGCGCACGCACGTGGACTTTGAGAGTTTTCAACCATCGGCACGGTTGCGTGGGATACGTACACAGTTCCCATACAAATCTGAGCCCTCTTGAGTGGCTACACCTGAGGTTACGGTCGGCGCAATTAGGGTGACGCGTCAGGCGCGTCTCTGGGGCTGTGCGTTACATACATCGCCGACGCGTCAGACGCGTCGCTGGGGCTGTACGGGTTAATTAGTTTTCATTTTGCTTAATAAATCTAATGGCATATTTGGTCCTAGCCTTTGCTCTTTTGTGAAGTTCAAATATAGGCCCCTGTCTGGGCTGACCTACTTCAAGCCAATGAGGCCTAGCATCTCTGGAGGCCTGATACAGGTCAGCCACATAGTCTTGCCAACCTGGCTTATTGAATGAGGACTTATATTTATGGCTATTAACCCGGGAACGGCCGGAAGACTCTTAAGAGTTCCCCCGGCGGACTGCGGGAAGACTCTTTACCCGTTGAGCCCCGGCTAGTTATAATATTTTGTTCACCCCAGTCCCAAGCCATTTTCACTTATTTTTTTTGTTTGCTAAAATGGAAGACAAGGATGAGAAATGAAAAAAAAAAAAAAAAAAAAATCACCTCTGACATTTTTTTTGGGGGGGGGGGGGGGGGGGAGCTTCAAAAAAATTTGTTGAGCCAAAATGGAAGAGAATGGTGAGAAATGAACACACAAATAAAAAAAAACTCATTTCGGTCATTTGGGGGGCGGGGGGGGGGGGGTTTCAATAGTTCGTCTCCCCCGCATGACCACCCGCCCGGGAGCACTAGGGTAAAAACTGAGTATGGCATTGTACGGCATACATCCTAAGGAGTATCTCACATAAATCTCAAGCCTCTAGCTCCCATACGACCGGAGTAATGAAGGTTCAAAGTGGCGGTAAACTAGGGGTGTAAACTATCCCCACTAAGCCCACCACCACCAGCTGCGCGGCTGTCTCGGCCCGCTCACACCTACTGGCCCGGCTCCCCCTCCTATTCTCCCGCCATTTCCTACCTTACGAGCCATGTAAGTGTTTTTTATATGTCGGACGCACGTGATGCGTCGCTGGGAGTTGGTGATCAAAGACTGCCGACGCAACACGTGCGACGCTGGGTCTCAACGGGTTAAGAGTCAGAGAACAAAAAATCAACTTTTGACATCGATTTTTTTTTTTTTTTTTTTTTTTGCCCCTGGGCCATGCAAAATATCACTCCTCTACCTCCCCTCCTTCCCCACTTTCCTCCCCTCCTTCAGTTATCACCTATTTTCCCTGTTATTCCCTTATTCTGAGATATATATTTTCGTGCTAACATTAGCGAGTTGCAAGCAGGGCATTGTCATCTCTGTTAGCAAGCGAGTGCAAGAGAGAGAGAGGGTATCGATCGACTGTGTCTCAGTGGCCTTGGGGGAAATTGGCGGGAAAGCAGGTTGCCTCACCCATACATTATATAACTCGCGGCCTGTATCTCCGATTTTGACCATCCAAACGCTGTTTTCACTCGTTTTATTGTTGTTTCAGGTTAATACCTTTTTAATCAACCCATAATAGGCGCGTATGGATAAGTATTAATGCTATTTATGGTAAAATTAATATTTTAGTGATGGAAACAGCTCAAATACGTCAGCACAGGCGGACATTTCTAATTACCCCCATGCGCACTTCTTAGGTTAAAAATACTTTCCCCCGCTTTTGATAAAGAATCTATTATACTATTGTAAAATATAATAATGTCCTTTCTGTGTTGTGCATTACTACATTTTGGATCCCTGCATTGTGCTACACCATTACTATCATATTGCACCCTATTTAATAAGTCTTTGGTTTTATCACAGTACATTTGGCACTCTTCATTTGAGATTACATTCCATGGAACTTTTGCCTTGATGCTATTGCAAGTTTCTGTTATTTCCGGTGCCTTATTAATTTGGATTGTTAATTCTATAGGTATGTGGTCGTCATCCGTAGTGTCGTATCTTATGGCCATTTCTGAGATAGAGTCATGAAAGTCAGAGCTAGAGATTGCATGATCAAGCCATGACCTGGTCTCCCATGCTTCACTAACATATGTATAGCTATTTTCTGGAAGTAGGTTTTTGGGAGGACAAAATTAAACCTTAACATATGTTTAGCAAACATGGAACCACCCAACTCGTGAGGGGTAGCATTCCAATCACCTACCACTGAGTAACACGTTATCTCTCTAAGAACATTCAAGTGTGATCATTATGATAATTATTTTTCATGAAAAAATAACCTAGCCAAACATTTACTAATACATTCCGGAGTGAACAAATTTAACCCAAGGACTGCGATGGTCCTTCCGGAAGCACGGCATTTAAACATGCTTCAAATACCGTGCCAGTGTTGGGAAATGTCTCAAAAATGGGTGACATACAAAGCAGTGGCATCTCTCCATACCACATCCTCCACGCCTCCCCCCCCCCCCCCCCTTCCTCAACTGGACTTTATATTTTGCACAGGTTCTAGCAGTTCATGGGTTAAGTGTGATTAGGTGTGATTCTTTCTTACTGAAGAATCAGCTTGACAATCTCATGAACAAAATAAAGCCATTTAAGTGTACTCATTGTGAATTTTTGTTATCACCGAAGCATCAACTGGCAAGCCACATCACAAATAAATGCCATGTTGGTTCTTACTCTACCTAGCTATTGCCAGGTACCTTGATCCTCGAGGGGGTGGTCATGAATGAATCGCCTCCATCCTCAGAAGGCTTTCATCAATCCATGTCCATTAATTTAGGGACTTATAAAATGGCATATTCTGGTCCACTTATGTCCGTTTGCCAATTTGTTTTGGTCATTTATTTTAAAAAGGGAAGGTTGCATGCCACACCAACGAATTGACAAATGCAAGGTATTAAAGATAGGGAAGATGCATACAAATGTAAAATATAAACTAGCTAATATGGAATTAGAAAACTCCGATTGTGAGAAAGCTCTAGGTGTGTTTGTTAGCAATGATTTGAAGCCTCGAAAACAGTGTATAAGCGTTTGTAATAAGGCAAACAGGATTCTCGGGTTCATCTCTAGGAGTGTGAGTAACAGAACTGCTGATGTTATCTTAAAACTTTACTTGTCATTAGTGAGACCCCATATGGATTATGCTGTTCAATTTTGGTGTCCTTATTACAGAATGGACATAGATTCATTGGAGAGAGTACAACGTAGAATGACAAAAATTATCCATAATATTAGAAATCTTCCGTATGAAGAAAGGTTGAAGAAATTTGGCTTACATTCGTTAGAGAGACGCAGAGTTAGAGGGGACATGATAGAGGTATTCAAGTGGGTTAGTGGGATTAATAAAGGGGACTTGAAAAATGTATTAAAGCTCAGTGATAGCGAAATAACTCGAACAAATGGTTTCAAATTAGATAAATTTTGTTTCAAGAAAGATATAGGCAAATATTGGTTTGGTAACAGAGTTGTGGATAGGTGGAATAGGCTGCCAAGTGCTATAGTGGGATCAAGAACGATAGGGAGCTTTAAGATATAATTAGATAGGCATATGGACGAGATGGGTTGGGTGTGAGGGGGATCTGTCAGGTGTGGGGCTCTGCAGACCCCCGTTTTTATGACCTGACCGTTTCGGTGAGGTCAGTCCAAATGGTATTTTTAAGCTGGGCTTATAATTAGGGTCGGGTGTGACAGGGATCTGCCTTGTGTAGGCCAATCGGCTTTCTGCAGACTCCCATTTTCTTATGTTCTAACCCCTTTTATTAACCCCTTCTGTACCAGCGACATCTTTTTTATTATAATCTTGATATATCGAGATGATTTTGTGCAGTTTAAGAAGGAACTGAGGTAGTAAAAAGGGTGAAGTGAGATATTTTGAAGCCTTTTATTGCTGAAGACCCTTTTTAAACTGGATAAAATTGTCTAATAGTAGCCTTAATAGAGCTAAAAGGACGTCACCGTTACGGAAGGGGTTAACCTTTTATAACGCACAGTAGGATGCAGAGGGACTATTTAATAGTGGCCCCTCCATCATTGACGATATTGCCTATTAGTATAATAGTCTCCATTCAACATCCCGCATCAGCATTTTGAATCTACCGCGCGGAAGGGTCATGGAGGACTCATCATAAGTGCACGCTTAATTCCCTTATGGGATCGTCATTATGATTGGGTACCCTACAGAAAAAACTCCATAAAAAAATAAAAAATAATTTAATATTTGTTATCATATGACTTACCATATGTGGATTTCTTGTGTTTTGCTACCCCGACACCAGGCCCTCTAGCGGCCATCTCGTCCTTCCTTCTTCCGCGACCATCCTAGCAACATGGGTTTCGCCGTGCTCGGCTTTATTCTTCGTTCTAGCGCTTTCTAGCGAGTCCTTGCTCATTTGTATACACCTGCGTTGTAGTAACAAGGTTCAGATTAGCTAGCAACGGCTACCCCATTGGTATGGCCGCAGGAAGTGTGTAAATTAGGGTACTATTGTAACAGGCGCCTGCGTATCCCAGGATCTTCGCGCCACGTGTTATTTTATGTTGTGTTGGCACCTTTAGCTTTTTTTTACATAGCTAGGAGGCTACCATTCTACAAATTATGCTGCAGACCGTCAATATTGAGGCAGTGGCATATATTTTATTATATTAATTAGCAAATGCTTTGGTCTAAGGGTGCCTGCATGTCGTGCTCCACCTTCCAGAGTTCGTATTTTGCTTCTAGGCCCCTATCGTGGGCCTCCCCTCGTCTGTGTGCTGTGGCTGGGTCTTCGGAGCGTCGTCGGCTGGGATATCGCTTCGAACCTCATGGTCAGCCTGGTTAGGGGTCTCCGGTCTAGGCTACAGGTAATTTAGGATTCTGAATTCTCTGTATATATTTTTTGCCTTTGTGTGCCCCTGTGATGGACATGTGTGCTTGCATGTTTTGGGGGTTTGGGAGACGTCCCTATATTTATATATATTATAAAATTGTGTACAGTGGGTTTTGGAGGAGGGAGCTGTGCTTTTGTCTCCCCTCTCTAAAATTTTGGTTGTTTTCTCCGGTGGCCTCTTGCAGCAGGGCCCAGGTTATCTGTCTTCAAAACGAGGAAGGAGCAACCAAATGTCCCGGCGTGGTATGGCTGAACCACCTCCCTTCTGGCGGAAGTGCAAATTTCTACGGGAGCTTATAACTCGGCCCGCCGAGTTAACTCGCCCTGACCGTAATAGTTACACGACCAATCGCCCTGCGGCGCCATAGTCGAGTGTACAAGTGTTAATATTCGTTATACAAACTCGTTTCATTATCTCTCTAGTGCTTTAGTAAGGGATAATCATACACTATTAGTCAATGGGCCTGTGGCTTTTGCCATAGGTAAGCAGTTTCAATCAGCTTATACGAAAAGATCCCAGGTTTTTTCACGGCGGGTCCAGCGGAAGGTTAGAGTAGTTGTGAACTATAGCTAGTTTTCCAGCGGACTCAAGGTAGGATGTATTAACACCTCGCAGGTTATCCTTATGAGCATTGATTCCAGGAAATTTTCTATTTCCAGAATCCCCGGCTCCTTAGTGACTGCAGCACCGGCGGCGTTGGGGGGCTGATTCCTGGGGGGGGGGAGGCCTTTATCCATCATGCCTCGCTTTGAATTATGCGCTACTTCTACCTGTTCAATGTTGCCCATTTTTGCCCATTTTTGCTCATAAGTTATGTTTGAAATATGTTAAATGTTTTGACCGCTCTAGAGGCTTGTGGGTGTCGCGGCGTTGTTCTGTTTGCTCTGAGCTAAAAGACGCCTTATTCACCAAGAAAGACTTATCGTGCTTGGCGGCACTGCAAGACATAAAAGCTATTTTTAATTCTTATGCTAAAGATAGAGCCCATAAGGCACTTCATTGCGATGACGAGGCCCTCTGGGAAAAGTTGATAATCAAGTCTCCTCTAACTAAACTCGCCTCATATAAATCTGTTAAGCCTAAAGTCAAGTCGAAAGCCCTCGTCAAAGAGGTAGTGAGTAGCAGTAGTGGCACTGACAATGAACTTGCTGAGGTTCCCCCCCCCCCCCCCCCCTTCCCGCGACCGCCCGAAGAGGAGACGATCACCCTCTCCGAAGCGGAAATCTAAGTCCTGGTCTAGATCCCCTCGAAGGCAGTCTCGGCACTCTTCAACTGACTCTTCCTGGTCCCTCAAGCGCCGGAAAGAGGACTCTTTGAGTCATCGGCTGGTAAGCCGCGTAGTGGGAGCCGGAAGGAGACCCCGCAACCGCCTTCCTCTACCCCTGCGTCTGACACGCCTCAGGTCGATTCTGGCGACTCGGAAGTGGGGATAGAGGCTACGGGTTCCACTCCTAGTCATGAAGAATCATTAAATGTCCCATCTCAGCTTACCTCTGCAATCCCCAAATTAAATTATGTGCCACGTAGTGTCCAGTCCGCCGGCCCAAGACGGGTCCTGGTTGAACATTATAGGGGTTTTCCGTCAGGGTCACAAGCTGGTGACAGCCCTCAAATAATTCAGGACTCTCAGCCACCCACGGCAGGTGGGTGCTGGCGGCAGTCAGAACCTTCTCAGAGACACATAAGGGAATTCCAAAAACTAAGGGATGAGGATAGTATGGACATGTTACCCTCATCAGTCCCAGATTTAATGTGGCCTCTGGCGGAACAGGTACTGGAGCCACAACACGATAGTTCTGAGTTAAGTAGGGAGCCAGAGGAAGTGCCTTTAGCCCCGGCTCAACAGACTATTACAGGTGAGGAGTCTGAAGTAAGCTCACAATCCTCGAGGAGCGCTCATAGTAAGTGTGTTACTTTGGATGAAATCAGTGATATATTACATAAGGTTATGCAACAGTATAATCTCCCTGTCTCTTCTGATCCTCCTGCTTGTCAACCATTAGTTGCCCCCAGTCATTCAATGATAAGACCTCTAGTACCTAGTACCAGCTTTTCTTCCTTTTCTGACCCCGGCGGTTTCCTCGGTTCCAGGCACTACAGTGCCGGCCACGATGACTACCACCAATGTGAGGGTGATTGCAGATATCACCCCCCCCCCCCCCCCCATTAGATAAGGCACCACAGAAGATAGGCCCTATGCCTCTCCTCTATGGCCCTGACTGTTCTTGGGTTCCGGCGACTCTGCTGAACCCACAATTAGTACAAACCACCATTTCAGGAGACCTACCGGTCCCCACTGAATGGAACATTGAGATCAACAAGAACAGAAGTTTAGAGCTAAAGATGAGGCAGGGAGGTTGCTGGATGTATTGATTGAAGGTATCCCCAGTTCATATAATCCAAACTTTTTTGTGTATACTGCTGCCCCGGCAGTCCCTTCCGCCGCTTCTGCACAGATCTTTGCTGACTGGTCAAAAGCTGATGGCGTAAATGATGTCAAGGCTTTATAGGCTCTTACGCCGGAAATGGATACACTTCCGGTACTAGACCAAACGCATACACCAGTCCTGCAGATGGGGCGGATAGGGGTAGGTCCCTGGGTAGACTGGGAATTAGAGGCTCAGGGCCCGGATTTACTAACGGTCGTAGCGTGCGATGTCGTACAGCAACCTACGATCGTTCCTAAGGGAGTGCAGAAGGTGTATTCACGAACGCATCGTTGAGCTCCCTTACGGCTACCTTTCGGTTATTTTCACCGAGGCTTCTCTCGACCAATCAGGAACTTGGCCTTTGTAAATAAACAATATCTCACCCACATGACCGAAGCGCCAAGAAGAACCTAATATAATTTAATTTATGAGCTTTCCAATGTTTAGCATGGCTAATTCGATCCACCACAGCCAACAGGAAGAAGAATAGAGTATCTTGTGAATTGATGATAAGAAATTAGCCTAGCTAGGCTACAGGGAAGCCTGTTAGTGGCCCAAGTTATTATTTCTGATGGATTGATCATTGATAATCATCTGTTAGGCTAGTTGGGAAAATAGTGTATTATTTATACCTTAACCACATTATATTGTTCTACTTTACCATGTCTTCACCTAGACAAGGCTAGCCAAACCAAAATGCCAGACTTTACTATGTCTATGCCTACACAGGCAGTTCTAGCCAAGCCAAAATGCCAGACTTAGCCTAGGCCTAATTTTTCAAAATAGGCCTAGGGTAATATTTTTGTATTCACAACACCTCCAGGCCTATCTACCTTTTCAAAATAGGCCTAGCATAGGCATATGTCACAGGGAGAGACAGGAGACAAAGAGGCAGACCCAGTAGTGCTAACAGGGGAGTAGGGTACGGACTGGAGGAGCGGGATGGTGTAATTGCTGAAGGAATGGTAGATGGATTAAGGATTATGTTTAGTAATGTGGATGTGTTTACTCAGGACAAGAAAAGAGAACTGATATGTAGGTTGCAGGATGAAGAGGAAAAACCTGATGTCATAGCCCTACAGGAAGTAAGACCAAAAAATTTTAGAATTGAAAGGGAACTGGTGGAATATAGTTTGGAGGGTTTTGAGTTATATGAGAGAAATGCTATTAGAGCAGAGGTTGGAAGAGGACTGTTTATTTATGTAAGAAAAGAGCTCAAGGTTAATGAGGTGGATATGAGACAGCAGTATTGTGAGTATTTGTGTATTGAAGTAAAATGTGTAAGAGGATCAATTCTAATTGCCTCTATATATAGAAGCCCAAATAATAGCAGGGGAGAGGATGATAACCTACTGAAAGCAATGGAGGAGATAGATAATAGAGAGAACAAATATAAAATTTTGATTGGAGATTTCAATTTGCCAAGGATCAACTGGGCAAATTGTACTACTCCAGCGGGACAGGGTAGCCTGGAAAATAAGTTTATAGAGAAAGTGAGAGATTGTTTTTTAACGCAACATATTGTAGAGATGACAAGATATAGAGATGGGACGCAGGGGAGTGTACTTGATTTGATTTTTAGCAATGAAGAGGATATAGTGGAACATGTTAATTTGGATAGCCCTATAGGTCGTAGTGACCATGCCTGTATAAGCTTTAGTTGTAACATTAAATCGGAGAGGGATAATAGAAGCAATAGAAAAATATACATGTATGATAGAGCAGATTATGAGCTGCTGAGACGGTGTTTGGACGTTAACTGGGGGGAATATTTGAACGGTGAAGACGCTGAAGGAATGTGGAGGAAAATTAGAGTCAAACTGGAGAATGCTGTATCCAAAAGTGTACCAGTAAGGGAATATAAGGATAAAACAAAATTGAGGAAAAGAACTAACCCAGAATTGCCAATGAAAAGAAAGCTTTGGATATTGATTAGAAGAAAGAAACGATTGTGGGAAAGATTAAAATTGTTAAAAAAGAACAGGGGGTCTAGTATAGAGGCTAAGGAAGTGGATCTGGAACGCAGACAAATAAACAATAAAATAAGGTGGGAAACAAGGAGGGGGGTGAAGGAGAGGGAGAGAGAGATAGCTAGAAATGTGAAGGATAATCCAAAAATATTCTGGAAGTACATTCAGGAAAAGTTAACAAGAAGAGTAGGGATCCCAGAGCTGGTGGAATGATGGGAGTAGAGCGGAGACTGATAAGGAGAAAGCAGAGGTGCTGGGGAAATACTTTGGGGGGGTACTAACAGTGGAGTCGGAGGATGCAGTGCCTACTATTCCCATCAAACAGGCACCGGCACTAGAACTAGTAGAGTTTTCCCGTGCTAGAATAAGAAGGGCTATAGAAAAAATGAACAGAAGTAAGTCACCGGGACCGGATGGGATACACCCAAGAATCATAAAGGAAGGAGGGGAGATGTTAGTAGAGCCATTGAAAATGTTATTTGAGGTATCGTTTAATACAGGACAAATCCCGATGGACTGGAGAGAGGCGAAAATAACAGCTATATTTAAGAAGGGAAAGAGAAATGAACCAGGGAATTATAGACCAGTCAGTTTGACAAGTGTTGTGTGTAAACTAATGGAAACGGTAATTAGAGAAGGAATAATGGATCATATGAAGTCAAACCAACTTTTCAGTGGGAGACAGTTCGGATTCTTGCCGGGGAGGTCGACGGTACTACAGCTAATTAAGGTGGTAGATGATTGGATGCAAATTCTAGAAGATGGTGATGTAATAGACGTGGTATATTGCGATTTTATGAAGGCCTTCGATAAGGTCCCACATAAAAGGTTAATAGAGAAAGTTAGAAGCTATAATATAGGGGAGAAATGTGTGAAATGGATAGAAGCCTTCCTGAAAGATCGGAGACAGAGGGTATTGGTGAATGGAATAGGCTCGGGGTGGAGGGAAATTACAAGTGGGGTACCTCAGGGATCTGTGTTGGGACCACTGCTGTTCGTTATATTTATCAACGACTTGCCTGAAGTTATAACTAATGGAAGTGAGGTATACCTGTATGCGGATGACACTAAACTGTATAGAAGAGTGAGGAGTAAGGAAGATATGGGTTTGCTTCAAGGAGATGTGGAGGGCATGAAGGGATGGTCTGAGCATTGGTTAATGCCTTTTCATCCAAAAAAATGCAAGTACATGCGGATTGGGACCAGCAAGATAGACAAGGTAGGATACAGTATGTATGAAGCGATGGAGGAAGTGAGTGCAGAAAAGGATATAGGAGTAGTGATAGACAATAAGTTAAATTTATCAGAACATTTAGCGGAAAAGATAAACAAAGCCAATAGAATTGTAGGGCTGATAAGGAGGACATTTGTGTCACTTGACGAAGAAATCTTCAGGAATCTATATACAGCGCTGGTTAGGCCGCACCTGGAATATGCAAACCAGGTGTGGGCTCCATATATGGTAAAGGATATAGAAGCAGTGGAGAAAGTGCAGAGGAGAGCTAGCAAGCTGGTACCAACGTTGAAGAACGCGGGCTATGAGCAGAGGTTGAGGACACTGGGGCTTCCGACACTGGCATATAGGAGAAAGAGAGGGGATATGATAGAGACTTTTAAGATAGTGTCAGGAAAGTACGATGAGGATGTGTGTGAAGGTATCTTCTTGATGCGGGAGGGAACAAGAACGAGAGGACACTCTAAGAAAATTTACAAAGAAAGAAATAGGCTTGAGAAGGCAAAGAACTCATTTTGTGATAGAGTGGTAAATGAGTGGAACGCACTGCCCCAGTATGTAGTCGATTCCGAATCAATAAGGGAGTTTGAAAGTAATCTTGATAAAGCATGGGGAAGACAAGATTTGAAGTTTGATTATAAAACAAAAATACAGAATAGTAAAAATGTTGCGTCTGCTACCGCCGCCGCCAACACCGTGAACGACCGCAGCAGTGCAAGTACTGGTACTGAGCTGGATACACAGGCATAGTTTGCCTTTTTCCAGAGGATCTACTGTAAGAAACTGTAAGAATATGTATATATATATACTGTATATATGTATATATATATATTTTTTTTTTGGCTATAGCCTATAGGCTAGTCTAGGGTAATATATTTTGTTATTCATAACACCTCCACTTTTGTTGAGGGGGCAAAGCCCCCCTCAACCCATTATTGTATCCCACGGTTGGTAGCATAACAATTTACCCAAAATCTGACCATGGGATACAATAATGGGGTGAGGGGGGCTTAGACCCCCCCTACCCCTCATGACATTGTCATCATCATATATTTTACCAGCAGGGGCAAATAAGAGCAATCAAATTTGATGCGAATATAACAGAGTGTGCGACTATGTAAACAAAGCGGACGGTACACCCGTTAACACAACTCTTACCTTGGTAAGGGTGGTGTTAGCGGGCGTACTGTCCTTGTTTAGATGAAGTTGCAGGCTCGGTTATGTTCGCGTCTAATTTGACTGCATTTAATTACAAAATTATCCCACGGCCAGCTGTTATTTGCCCCCCTGCTGGAAATATATATATGGTGATGACAATAAGTCATGGGGGATGAGGGGGGTAAAGCCCCCCTAAACCTATTGCCCAACAGTTGGCCATGGGATATAATGATAGGTTGAGGGAGGCTTTGTCCCCCTCACATCCCATGACTTGTTGCCTTCATCAAATATATTACCAGCATGGGACTAATAACAGCTAGTTACAAGGAGGACGGTACGCCTGCAAACACCATCTTTACCTTCTAGGCTTCTACTTTACTATGCTTAGGCTACACCAAGCTAGGCATTGCTAGCCTAACCAAAATACCACATGCAGGCCTAACTTTTCTAGCCCTAACTGTTTCAAAATAAAACTAGGTTATAGCCTAGGCCTAGGCTAGGCTAAACAAAATTATTCATAACGCCATTTAGCCTATTATTATTTTTTTTAGGCTAGGCCTTGGGTAATTCTTTTCATCATTTTGTTCCTGGGATACTTTCAAATTTGTTGAGGAATAGGCTACCCTAATCTAACCCAGAGGTGGTGGGGAGTTGGAATAAAACATTTCCGCAATAAATGAGGGTTAAAATCTACTAATAGTAGGCTACGTGTTGTCGCAGCACATGAATTTGTGCATCAATTAACCTTGACTAGGTTTAGGCTGGCATATGTAGGCTATTCATAGCTTAATTCGGCCTGTCATAAGACATTAAGGATACAAATATATTCATACTTTGTATTAAATGCCTTAATGGAGTTGTAAACACAAGTTAACAATCATATTGCGCTATTATTGCCTCAATACTGACTTAGTGTGTCATAAAGAGCTATACAGTACTGCAGACGAATTTGTTATGGTCGTGGTTTGTGTTATCGATATTTGTGAACCTATATCCGGGTCAAATTCATGTAAGGGTGGTCTGGACCACCCTTTGCGAAAGGGGCTACCTACGATCAAAGATGGCCGCTACGACGCTTCGTGAATACCAGCGTTGAGTCGTAAGGGAACGGTAATGGAGTTTTCGGATCATACGACCGTTAGTGAATCCACCCCCAGCTATTTGCCACAACAATCACTTCTAAGTCCTCACATCAGGTTCCACAGGAAACGCATCAGTATTTTTCGTTGCTCGTCTCTAAGGCTGATAGGGTGTCGCCGGCTCTGTTTGCCTTCCTGGCGGCACCCAAAGTAGCCCTTAACTCATTAGATGAACCTTTTTGTACCCCTCCGGCAGCTCACCTTGAAAGGTATTTTAAACTAAAGAAACAAAGCATACCGGCAGTTCTCTCAGTATTTAGTTAGTCGCCAGATTGCTGTCTCCCTTAACAGAACCATCTCGGCCATTGCTGACCCTCAGGTTAGGAAGGCCACTGAATTATCTAGACAACTTTTATTGCAAAACTATTCAGACCTTAGGTGACATCAGAATTGCAATCATGGAAGCGATTCGAGCCCGCCAGGATTTGAGAGTGCACCTAGTGAAGAAGTTACCGGATGACATTGGACGCCGGGTAACGCTTTCGCCGGTCCTCACGGCCTCCCTTCTTACTGCAGAAACTTGGAGTGTAGTGTTCAATTTGGTAAATGGGTGGAAGCAGGGTACCTCCCAAGTTAAGAAGGACCCTGTTAAGAAACCTTTTCAAAAGCCTAAGAGTGGAGGTAAGTCTCACCAGCCGCATGCTAAACAATCCTTTCGTGATCCCAGAACCCCTCCTCAGCCGGGAGGTTCTCTGCCAAAACCCAGACAAGGTAACTACTCAGGATATAAAGGTAGGCCCCATCAGAAGCCAAATCAGGGGCAGACGTCAGCCAAGACTAACCAGTCGTCTGATACCAACCCACCTCCCCCTCCAAAAAATTAGCCACCCAGCCTCTCAATCTCCCAGTGCCATGCTTAGGTGTACCGGATTCGAGAGTGGCTTTACCGAGCAGGCCCGGTCTGCAGACTGGGTCGTTCCTGTCATTCCGCTTAGCCTGGCCCAGGAAGACTTGGGCCAAGAAGGTAGTAAGCAAAGGAATTACCTGGCGATGGCTCCGGCGGCCTCGACTGAGTCAGGCGCTGGAATACAATTATGTTTCACAGGAGGTGGAGGCCCTAGTCCACGAAATTATCTCAAAAGAAGTCCTTGTCTCAGTCGAACCAACTTGCCCAGTAGTCCTTGTCTCAGTCGAACCAACTTGCCCAGTATTCACCTCCAGACTTTTCTTAGTGCCGAAAAGGGACAGTGTGCAAATGCGACCAGTAGTAGATCTCTCGCGTCTGAACACATTTATCATAAATTCACCCTTCAGGATGCTTACAGTCAATCAGATCAGGCCCTCTCTTCCGCCGCAAGGCTGGATGTGCTCAGTAGACCTCAAAGACGCCTATTGGCATGTCTCTATAAACAAAAGGTTCCAAAAATTCCTCGCTTTGAGGAACAGGCAAGAGACATGTCTTTCAAAGAATGCCTTTCGGGTTGAACCTGGCACCGAGAATTTTCACAAAATTAGTCCGGCAGTCCCTTTTGCCATTGTTAGCCCAAGGCATACAGGTGTTTTGGTATCTAGACGACTGGCTAGTGGTGGCAGAGTCAAAGGAGTTATATCACAACCATGTAAACCAAGTATTAAATCATGTGCACAACCTAGGGTTCAAGGTGAACTTGGCGAAGTCTCTCCTTGTTCCCACAAGGAATATTCAGTGGATAGGGCTGGTCTGGGACACCACCAATCTAACTCTTCCTCAGAGTGTGGACAACTGGAACAGGATTTCGCCGGAAACTGTTCCTTTTTCTCCACAGTCTGAATACAACCAGGAAAACGTGAGATTCCCTGATCTGGATCCAATTAACTGTGAAGTTGGGCCGGTTGAAAGTAAAGAGATTAATCTTGGAAGGTAACAAAGTTTTTCCTCTCTCGCCGGAGAAGAAATTATGGCCAATTCCTTCATGAATCCACAGCTTGCTATCGGTCTGGGCCAAGCCGGAAATGCTTTACTCAATAATGACATGGGTTTCTCCCCCGCCTACGGTATGGGTAGACACAGATGTGTCAGGGGCTCTAGGTTAGGGTTATCAGTCGAATCTAGGCCATCAAGGGCAAGCCACTTGGCCCCACGACAACTTTTGTCATATCAACAAGCAAGAGCTTTTAGTTCCTCTCTTTTCCCTACAAGATCATGGGATGTCCTTGCAAGACAAGTCAATAGCGTTCCATATGGACAACCTCTCCGCAGTCCATTGTATTCAGAAGCAGGGCTCAGCGAGGTCTCGAGAGTTGCTAAAATTATCAGAGCAGATTTTTGCCCTAGCCGAATCGCTGGGCATCCATCTGCATGCAGCATATCTCCCCGGCGTGTCGAACGTCTGGGCAGACGCTCTGTCTCGGAGGCGGAGCAACCTAGTAGAATGGGCTATCATACAAACCGTCTTCGATAAGATGATTGCAAAGCCTTACCGTCCACAGGTGGATCTGTTCGCATCCGAGGAGAATCACAGACTCCCTCTCTTCCTAACTCGCCGTGGGGGGACCAGATGCATTATTGGAGGATTGGAACAAGTGGACTTCAATTTATCTTTTTCCTCCACCAGACTCTGTACTAATGTGCAGAGTGATTCACAAACTGAGGGGTTACCGGGGCTTAGTCTCGATGATCGCGCCGTTATGGCCGGCCCAGGCGTGGTACCATCAATTGCGGGAATGGTGCAAGATCCCAGTGTCGCTCCCGGTCTACACCTTCCACTTAGAGATGATTGGCAACCTTCAGACCTCGCTCAGTTTTGCCTTATGGGCATTTACAAGGGAAAATGGTTAGCTAACTTTGGGGAGAGCGTCACAAATAAGCTTTTCAACCAGTATACTATGTCTACCAGGAGACAATGCCAGTCACATTGGAAAACTTTTACAACCTGGATTGTAGAGTCAGGGCAAACAGATGCCTCGGGAGCCTTGATTTTCAAATACCTAGATTATCTATTTGAGCACAAACAATTTTCAGTAATCACGTTAAAAAATCACTTGTCTGCCATCAGAACTCCCTTTTTATATCTCACGGGCCTTTCCATACCGCAGGTGGAGGAGAAAGGTTTATGAGGGCGTGTTTCAAGCTGCGCCCACCACCGCGTCAGCTCATGCACACCTGGTCACTTGACAAAGCCTTATCATTACTTCAGTCACGTAAATATAATAATGCGCCGGATTTTGATTCACTCTTAAAGAAGGCTGTATTCCTTATGGCTCTCGCCACTGGATATAGGGTGTCTGAGCTGGCGGCGATGAGCAACGAACCTAACTGCCTTAGGTTTGGGAGGCTACACGATCATGTACAAATCGCGCCGTCTCCCACATTTATTGCAAAGAACGAGCATTCCAATCATGTATTTTCTGAGTTTTCTGTTCCGGCATTGAAACGCGAACACACTCATCATATTTTATGCCCTGTGCAGGCCTTATCTAATTTTATGAGGGCTGCTCATCCTCGCCAACTAGGTGCTCTGTGGGTGAATGAGGCAGGTAATCGTGTTACGAGAAGAAAGTTAGCTTCCTTGCTTGTCGGCGTTATTAAACTAACAAGTGCGCATGGGGGTAATTAGACACCTCTCCCTGTGCGCATGTATTTGAGGTGTTTCCGTCACTAAAATATTCATTGTACCATTAATAGCATTAATACTTATCCATACGCGCCTATTATGGGTTGATTATAAACGTATTAACCTGAAACAACAATAAAAACGAGTAAAAACAGCGTTTGGATGGTCAAAATCGGAGATATAGCCCGCGAGTTGTATAATGTATGGGTGAGGCAAGCTGCTTTCCCGCCAATTTCCCCCAAGGCCACTGAGACACAGTCGATCGATACTCTCTCTCTCTCTCTTGCACTCGCTTTCTATCAGTGATGACCACACCCTGCAACCGGCTTTCTAATGTTAGCACGAAAATATACCTCAGAATAAGGGAAAAACAGGGAAAATAGGTAATAACTGAAGGAGGGGAGGAAAGTGGGGAAGGAGGGGAGGTAGAGGACTGATATTTTGCATGGCCCAGGGGCCCAATTTTTTTTTTTTTTTTTTTTTTTTTTTTTTTTTTTTTCGATGTCAAAAGTTGATTTTTTTTTCTCTGACTCTTAAGAGTCTTCCCGCAGTCCGCCGGGGGAACTCTTAAGAGTCTCCCCGCAGTTCCCGGGTTAAAGAAAGTAACCCCGGCGTCGTGGGCAGGGCTCACGACATCAGGAAATGGGCAGTCTCCCTTAGATTCGTCCAGAATTTTTCTATAGAAGACATTGCAAATACTCAACTTTGGGCTTCCAATCATACTTTCTTAACACGTTACCTGTCAGTCACTCTAGCTAAACCAAAGCGTACCTGTGTAGAGCTTTACGACAACGGGTCCAGTAGGTTATGTTCTATTATGTAAGTTGTGTTGCGAAATAGCCCATACCTCACTAAGTCCCCGTCCGCCGGAGACTGTGATAAATCACGAGCTGTGATCAAAACTGGTTATACAGTTAAAGATATTATATTTTATGTTAAGATTAAGTGGAAATCTAGCATAAGTTGCAACTATGCAGTTTACCAAATTGTACAAACAGATTATATTGTACAAATAGTATTAAGGTGAGAACGAAATTCTGCAGAATTATAGTTCAATCTAGGGGAACACATGCGTGTCCCCACAAAGTATCATGCATAGATCTTGAAGTGAGATCTGGTCATGAGGAAGCAGATTTTCTTGATGCCACGCACTGCTTGCAATCTTTTGTAAATTTTATAAGAAATATATTGTTTGCATACAATAAAACTTAAACATTTTTATATGGATTTTGTCCCCTGAGGTTAAGGATATTGTCACGAATGTCCCCCTCCAATCTTGGTATTCTGGCAATATCGTCAATGATGGAGGGGCCACTATTAACCCTTAAAGATCGGGGCCCGACTTCAGTCCGTATAAAAAAATTTGGACTATGTGGCGGGCCCCGACTTAAGTCCGAGTGCAATTTTGGCGCAATATTGGCTCTGAGAGAGAGACGAGTGACTGGAGGAGCATAGGTTACCTCATGACCGCTCGCCACGGCCGCCGTGGACCTACTGAGATTTACTCCACTTACATCCACCCTCACTCCCTTGTTACATACGTAATTATATAAAGAAATTACCGTATTTTAGCGATTTTGCCCTTCGGTTGCATGATCGTTGCAAGACAACCAGTGATCATAGAAGGATGGTTCGGGTGTCATTGGAAAGCTCAATTTACGCCCTTTCAGGGATGCATACTTGTATTACGCTCTGGGTCTTGTTTATGCATGGAAAAGAGCACGGAAACAACCCCATTTATGGTAAAAAAAAAAACGCTGAGCGGCACAGTGAAATATGCTCCACCACCCGCTCGTAAGGTGTTAAATTATAGGTTTGATTCCCGGAGGGAAGTAAAGAAAACCTAATATTTAGTAGGGCCCCGTAATCATTGACGATAAACGGCCCTCCCAACCATCCCACTTCCCATTCGTTGATTTCTATAGTTTGATCTTGGTATTTCAATGAAGGACGAGATGGCCGCTAGAGGGCCTGGTGTCGGGGTAGCAAAACACAAGAAATCCACATATGGTAACTCATATGATAACAGATATTAAGTTATTTTTTATTTTTTACAGTTTTTTCTGTAGGGTACCCAATCATAATGACGATCCCATAAGGGAATTAAGCGTGCACTTATGATGAGTCCTCCATGATCCTTCCGCGCGGTAGATTCAAAATGCTGATGCGGGATGTTGAATGGAGACTATTATACAAATAGGCAATATCGTCAATGATTACGGGACCCTACAAAATATTAGGTTTTCTTTACTTCCCTCCGGGAATCAAACCTATAATTTTACCCCATCCCATTGGGGGGACCTGTTTTGAACAATAGTATTGGTTGCAGGTTACAAGTCTCCCTCAATTTACAATTGGGTTATGCTTCTGAAAACCTGATCCAATATAGAAAAGTCGTATAGCGAACCCTAAAATTTATGGAGTAAATGGGGATGAGTTCTGGGACCAGCCAAAACCCAAACACAGACACCTAAAACCCTATAATAATATTGTAAATTGGGTCATTGGATAGTGAGGAAGACCTGTATTGGTTGCAGATTACTTCTTTGACAGACATAAAATCCATTATGTAGTAGTAGCCCTGATTCCTAGGCAAATGAAAATTTTGACTTGCTATCTTCTCTCTTGAAAAATATTGTATTACACTAATTCAAGATCAGAGTATATGATGCTTAACACTTACGCTGCGGGCATATTTCCGTTATATTAGGGCTCATTCAGGCAATCTTGAAGTATTCAGCCAAAAACTAGTTGAAAATAGTTTAAAAATTACCAGAACGTGCTTTGTAGCGCATAGGGTTCACCTGCAGCGCTACCATAGACATCGACAATTATTTGCAAATAATGAGCAATGTCGCGCTACATTTGCCTTTGGCAAGCGCAGCATAGGTCTCGCGAGATATGGCTGTCGCCCCTCAGTGCCCCAGTCATCGTGCTGGAGAGCAGACGGGGGTCTGCCACGCTCCCGCTCACTCGCACACGTCTCCACAGGCTTTAAGAGCCTTTAACCCTTTGGCTGCGGGTGACGTTCTGGAACGTTTTGGCAAGTTACAGCAATTTCCAGGCTTTAAAAGCCTGTAAAAACCGTAAAAATTGAGTGTCAGTGGACGGGAGTGTGAGGGGCCCACCTCCGACCCTCAGAGCACCGAGCGGCTCACTGAGGTTGACTGTGTCTCGCGCGGGTCTCTCTCTGTGTCTCACACAAGTGTAGCCAAGCGAGCGAGTGCTACCAAATAGCGGGTTTCCCGCGTTTCACTAGCATCACTGCGGGTGAACCAGGCCACCTACACGGCCCGTTCTGGTCTCATTTTGAAGCTATTTTCGCCTAGTTTTTGGCAGAATACACTTCATTTAATGCAGATGCTTGATTTATCATTCAGGAGTGCCTGAATATGCCCTAAATAGCCCAAACATAGCCGCAGCCAATGGGTTAAGGGCCTTTAATTGCTATAAATTGCCAGAACGTTCCTGAACGGGTCCCGTAATGAAAGGGTTAATAATCACCAAATTAATGTAGATCATTTAAATTTGTTCATGGCGTCCAAATAAGATTTTAGTTTTTTTACCATTTATTATTATTTACTTGTATTGATGCTTGTTCCTTTTAACCCGCTGAGTGCCAGCCAATTTTGACGGTGTGCTTCTGCCAGTGCCAGAGTTTTTTTTTTTTTTTTTTTTTTTGGCTAAATCTATCAAGTTGGGAGAGAAAGGAAGGATAATGGTAAAAAAAACCACGCCCCTCGCCAGAAATCAGGTCCCCGATGGTCCCGAAAGTAGCTGAAAAGACACTATAGACTACAGAGACTTTTATGGTATCGGAATGTATGGGTGGGAGGGTGGTTTTGGGGTTGGTGGGGGGAAGGTAGAAGGGTAATTGACTTGTGTTACACATATGAAGCCGATTGGTGAGGTAGTTTCGCCACCACGGATTTTCCTTTTGTTTTCCTTATTTTTTCCTTTCTACGCTGGAAGTGGGTGGTGGGAGGTGGTTGGGGGTGTGGTGGAGGGAAGGCAGAAGGGTAAGAGACTTGTCACACAAATATGGAACCGATTGGTCCAATCGTTTCGCCGCCACAGATTTTCTTTTTTTTCCTTCTGACGGGACCGACAGTCAGCGAGTGGGTGGGAGGAGGGATTTGGGATTTTTGTGGTGGGTAGCCAAAAGGGTAAGGTACATGTGATAAAAATATGAAAGCCATAGGTGCAGTCGTTTCGCTTCTACGATTTGTTTTCGGCGAGGATGTATATATACGTCCCTGGCACTGGGCGTGACAACACCCTAGGACGTATATATACGTCCCTGGCACTCAGCGGGTTAATGGATTAACTGGTAATTAATTTAATAGAATTAGTTGACATATTTTGTAAGTCGTGTTAAATTGTATATTTGACTAATTTTTAAATTAAACTAAAAATTAAATTTGGGCCATGGTGGTCAAGTGGTGAGCACGCTCGCGTGTGAATCTGAAAGACCCGGGATCGAATCCCTGTCACGGCGGACATTTAGTGGGTGCAGTAGTACGTCCTAGCATGTTTCACATGCTTTCACCCAGTCAGGGGACATCCTGACGATGTATACAGACAAAACACACATAACAAAGCCACTCCAACACCTTTCTCTCTCTCCAACACCCCTTCTCCCCTCTCAACACTTCTCTGAGCTATTGCCGATAAAAATGGCATGTTCAGTCCTGTAAAGTATCGTAAGATTCAGAGTCGTAAAGATTCCAGGACGAGCTCATTAGCGGCGGATCCCCAGATCGACCGTGGTGATTGTCACCTAAACATCTACAAAACAAATATATGTATGTATGTACACTGTACAGTACTGTATATACTCAGGCACATATTCCATAGTTGGGGGTGGCCGACTCGAGACAAAGCCCGAACAGAAACAATATTTAATTCTTCCCGCCCGGGCAGCATTTTAATAGGACATTGCGGCAGATGGGCAGGAGCCCGGGTGTCCCCTTGTATTCCGTAAGCTTATTAAGCTTGTTTTGAAAGCCGCGCATCCGACGTATGTAAACACAGCTGGTCGGAGGCGACGCGCGCACCTCCGAAAGCAAGCAGACGTCGGAGCATTGTTGTTGTGTGGTCTGCTAAGACAGATTTAGTTTTGAAAATTGTGTCATATTGCTAACATCGCCTCGAAACTCTCTCCACGGAAATCGTCATCACAACTGAACCAGTTGACTTGGAGAGCTCTCCTCAACGCCAGTCTACATATTGGAAACCACAGTACGTTTAGAGATGTGTGGGAATGTTCTAGCATATTAAATTAACAAAGATACGGCTAGCCTATTAAATACGTTTTTTGGCCATATCGCCCAGATCTCAACAACGTCCTTAGGAGGGCGGCCCCGTGTGGGAAGGATTAAAGTTCAAATTTTAGGGTCCGGGACCACTTTCGCATTCCCTTGCACCTTTCTCTGTCTCATCTAGTAGGTAAAGTAAACCTCAATTAAATATATGTCCCATTTCTGACTAATAATTAGAAGAAAATTAAAAGATTTAATACCAAGTAAACAATGCATTAACTGTTGATCTGTAAAGTTATATGTAAAATCCATTGTCATAAATGTGTAAATACAGTAAAAGTCCTTTAATCCGAATGGCAGCGGACCGACAGTGCTTCGGATTAGTGGATTATTCGGACTGTTAGGAGGGACCCCTGAAAACACTATAAATACAGACATGATTAACCCTTCCCGCCCGGGCTCGCCGTCCTAAGGACATTGTTGAGATCCGGGCGATATGGGAGAAAAACGTCAACGCCTAGGCTACCGTATCTTTGTTATTTTAACTGCTAGAAACTTCCCACGCATGTCTAAACGTACTGTGGTTTCCAATCTGTAGACTGGTGTTGAGTAGAGCTCTCAAAGTCAACTGGTTCAGTTTTGATGACGATTTCCGTGGAGTGCATTTTTCCGCGATTTTAGCAATGTGACACACTTTTCAAGACTGAATCTGTCTTTGCAGACACACAACAACACAGCTCCGACGTCTGCTTGCTGCCAGAGGTGCGTGCGTCGCCTCCGACAGGCTTTGTTTACATACGTTGGACGCTCGGTTTTCAAAACAAGCTGAATAGGCTTTCAAGCTTACGGACTTTATATAAGGACACCCGGGTTCCTGCCCATCTGCCGCGGTGTCCTTATATAATGCTGCCCGGGCGGGAAGGGTTAATAAATAAAGACATGATATGGTATATACCGTATATACCGGCGTATAAGACACATTTCTAAGCCTTAAATACACCCTCCAAAACCATGGGTGGTCTTATACGACGAATATACTTTCAATGCAAGTGAATTTGGAGCTCCGAGATTCATCAGCTGATTTTCCGAGTGACCGAAATCGTTGAAATACGATAATTTAATCATTAGTACTATATATCTCTTAATATATACTTACCTTAATTCTTTATAATATTTCATAATAAACTTATATCAAACGAGTTATAAGTTCAAATGAAAAATCATTGTACCGGTATCATTACTGAAACACGTGTGTGTGTGTGTTAGTGTCGAGTGAGTGTGTGTGTGTGTTCTTGTTCTTGTTCTTGTGTGGCTATGTCGACAGCCACTGATATACGGTATGCAATAAATGTTATTATAATTATGCTCTTTGGAATTTAATTTAATTTTACCTGATGCTTTTTATAATAGTAAAAGCCAAAGCAAACTCCATTAAACTGGAATGTGACCACCGATCAGAGCATTGGTAGACGGAAAATGGCTCCGTCAGCCGCCTTTAAAAATTCAGACTATCCGTGTTCGGATTATAGGACTTTTACTGTATATTGTATGTAAATCATTTAACAATAAACTTGTTAAGATTTTGACATTGTATTCTTTAATGTTCTTTGAATTCTGCATTGTACTAATCATTAAACCCTTTCTAGGTTGGAATGCACATTTATTTCCTGTTTTCTGGCTATTATTTGTAATGGTACAGTATTTGGAAGTCAGAGGGCTAATTAAGATAGTCTTTACCCTTTCGATGCCCAGAGATCTTTCTTAGGCTGTATAAAATCGTCTAATAAAAGCCAAAATAAACTGCTAAAATTAGTCATAATCCTCAAAGGGTTAATCCCAGTTAACTTAACCCTCTCGCCTCCGGCAATATATTTTAATTGAAGATGGTGAGACCTCCAATTTGCCCTGAAATATTCCGGCCGGGTGAGTTTTCGAAGCCTTGTGTTTTCCTGTATTTTCATCCACCAGAATGCTGTTTATTGTGATGTATCATATGGCAATGGAAAGAGAAATAACTATACTACATTATAAACAAACAAAAAATGTAAAAAAATCGCAATATGAAAGTGTAAACGACTCCGGCATAAAAGTTTTTCCCGGGCAATTGTCTTCACACCGTCCGATCTCGAAATTGTGAGTGATGACCATATTTTTTTATTTGCTCAAATAATACTATTTTTTCTGCTCTTTCCAAATCTGAAAACAGAAATTGTCTATCTTTATTAATAGTTCTCAAGCAGTGACCGAACACAAAACAAGTATGACTTTGCATGATATGGTTTATAACATTTTCGAATTATTTCGTTGTTACGATGTCTAAGGTAATATATATATATATATATATATATATATATATATATATATATATATATATATATATATACAAGGTGTCAAACAAAATATAATGAATGGTAACAAAAATGTGTGTATGTGGGTATTTATATATATATATATATATATATATATATATATATATATATATATATATATATATATATACAAGGTGTCATAAATATATATATATTTATGCGGTATATAAAATAAATAAAATAAAATAAATAAAAACAATAATAAATCAAATAAATAAATAAATAAAATAAAAATATAATAATACTATAAATACTCTATTATGGGCCTTGGGCTTGCTCGGGACCTTGGGGCTGATCCGCTAGATACCCTGGGGAACAGGAATAAAAAAAAAAAAAAAAAAAATATATATATATATATATATATACCGTATATATGTATATTATATATACCGGTATATATATATATATATATATATATATATATATATAAAATAAATAAAATAAAATAAATAAAGACAATAATAAATCAAATAAATAAATATATAAATATAATAGAAATGTAATAATAATATAAATACTCGATTATGGGCCTTGGGCTTGCTCAGGACCTTGGGGCTGTTATATATATATATAATATATATATAAAATATAGGGGTAAGACGGGGTAATTTCGCCAAAAATCGCGTATTTTGACAAATAGAAACTGCCACAAATGGAATTTTTTAATTTTTATTTGTTATCTATACATTCAGCCTTTCTGCTATAGATGCCCAAAAAACGAAAAAAAAACAAATATTGTTTTGGTCATGCTGCCAATTTTTTGAAAAACTTCACTCGCGGCGAAATTACCCCGCCCGGCGGGGTAATTTCGCCGCAACCTATTTTACGCATCATCTAGCTAGTAAACTAGATAACATTATATGATTAATGGCCAGACAAAACACTAGCACGCAGGTAAAATCAATGAAAACATTCACAAACCCAAACTGACACTAAATATGCCAATAGAAAAACATTGCACGCACACACACACAACTGAACAGGGCGGGCAGAGATGCAGGTGTCACATGTGTAGGCCTAGGCGCCACTGTGTCTATTGCGGGTGTGGATGTGTCTAGTGCGGGTGTGGAGTTGTGGACATGTAGTGCGGGTGTGGACGTGTCTAGTGCGGTTGTGGACGTGTCTAGTGCGGTTGTGGACGTATTTAGTGCGGGTGTGGACGTGTCTCGTGTGGGTGCGGAGTGTAGGTTGCTAGTACAAAGTACCAGGCAGCAGCTGACGGCTACTGCCAACACCCCCACACACACCCGACCATACCGTCAGACGCGCCGCTAGCCCTGGCTCCAGGCCCAGCGAAACTACAACAAAACCTAAGCCAAACTAGATCTACAACCTAAGCCAAAGTAGCTATACAACCTAAACCCAAACTTGTTCTACAACCTAAACCAAAACTGCTCTACAACCTAAGCCAAACTGCAGCCGAATCCATGCAATAGTTTCGGAGATATCGGCGTTTGAATGCAAATTGCGCCGCGGCGAAATTACCCCATCTTACCCTATATAATATATATAAAATATATATATAAAAATACTGTAATATAACTAAAATTCCATAGAGTACTTACCATACTTCCTGTAAGCATTCCTGTGACATCTTCGTGATTATAATGTATTTATTTCGTAGGCAGTATTTATTGATAAATATATTTGTCTTTCAAGCAAAAAATAGTGTAAAGTCATCAATGATACCTAGACAAAACTGCATCAATACTCAAGGGGTTAACCAAGATTCACCCCCCTCACTCACCAAAAGTCACAAGTAACATCTTATATACATATATAGTTCGAATTATTCACTAAACACTTTCACAGGGTAGATGAAATAAACCATAATTGCCTGCCTATTGCTAGGCATGGTGGGCCAAAGGGAGGGAGCCAATAATTTAAAGGGCCGGGACCCTGCCTCACAGTCTGGGGGCCGGGAAACTACTGACTTAACAAAGGCCCGGGCTCCTCAAAGAGGGACGCTATGGGGTTGCTAGATACTTCCTTTTGTAACTTACTGATGCCTAACTTACCAGTCCAAATTGCGTCAAAATCGAGTCATAAACTTATTTTTGGCGAATATTTCTAACTTACAGGTGGCATTATGACGCGATTGCGTCATACGGGCACTTTTGGGCTGGTGGCGTTATGACGCGATCGCTTCCTACGAATGCGAGAGGGTTAATGACTGCCTTTACACCGGGCAATCACTAGTGCCAGATCTAGCTAAAATATTGCTGCGACTCAGAGTACACAAATATGCCTGGATAAGTGACATCGAGAAGGCCTTTCTCATGTTGAGACTTCATGAGGAAGATCGTGACTATACCTGATTTCTGTGGCCAAAGGGTCCCTTGGTCTTATCTTCACCCTTACTTTGCTACCGATTTAAGGTAGTGTTGTTCGGGGCGACTTGCTCACAGTTTCTTCTTAACCCGAGAACTGCAGGAAGACTCTTAACCCGGGAGCTGCGGGGAGACTCTTAAGAGTTCCCCCGGCGCACTGCGGGGAGACTCTTAAGAGTCAGAGAAAAAAAAAATCAACTTTTGACATCGAAAAAAAAAATATTTTGTTATTTTTTTTTTTTTTTTTTTTTGGCCCCTGGGCCATGCAAAATCTCAGTCCTCTACCTCCCCTCCTTCCCCACTTTCCTCCTCTCCTTCAGTTATCACCTATTTTCCCTGTTATTCCCTTATTCTGAGGTATATTTTCGTGCTAACATTAGAAATCCGATTGGAGGGTGTGGTCATCACTGATAGCAAGCGAGTGCAAGAGAGAGAGAGAGAGAGTATCGATCGACTGTGTCTCAGTGGCCTTGGGGGAAATTGGCGGGAAAGCAGATTGCCTCACCCATACATTATACAACTCGCGGGCTATATCTCCGATTTTGACCATCCAAACGCTGTTTTCACTCGTTTTATTGTTGTTTCAGGTTAATACCTTTATAATCAACCCATAATAGGCGCATATGGATAAGTATTAATGCTATTAATGGCACAATGAATATTTTAGTGACGGAAACACCTCAAATACGTCAGCACAGGGGGACGTTTCCAATTACCCCCATGCGCACTTCAGAGGTTAAAGAGTTCCCCCGGCGGACTGCGGGAAGATTCTTAAGAGTCAGGGGGAAAAAAATCAATTTTAAACCGATTTTTTTTTTTTTTTTTTTGCCCCTGGGCCATGCAAAATATCACTCCTCTACCTCCCCTCCTTCCCCACTTTCCTCCCCTCCTTCAGTTATCACCTATTTTCCCTGTTATTCCCTTATTCTGTGGTATATTTTCGTGCTAACATTAGCGAGATGCAAGCAGGGCATTGTCATCACTGTTAGCAAGCGAGTGCAAGAGAGAGAGAGAGAGAGTATTGATCGACAGTGTCTCTCCAGCCTTGGGGAAAAGTGGCAGGAAAGGAGGTTGCCTCATCCATACATTATGTAACTCCCGGCCTGTATCGCCGATTTTGACCATCCAAATGCTGTTTCCACTTGTTTTATTGTTGTAACAGGTTAATACCTTTAAAATCAACCTATAATAGGCGCATATGGAGAAGTATTAATGCTATTTATGGTAAAATGAATATTTTAGTGATGGAAACAGCTCAAATACATGCGCACAGGCAGAGGTGTCTAATACCCCCCATGCGCACTTCAGAGATTAATGCCACGGTCATGAAACATCTTTCCATTATTGATGACGATCCCGAAGTTGTGGAGGCTATTAAGGAAGGTTTGTACTTTGACAACCTCCAAAGAACAGGCAGTGATGAAGAAACTGTCATTAAGAGTTACTGGGATGCCCAGAGGATTATGTCTCGAGCACATTTATATCTCAGAGAGTGGGCTACCAATTGTCCTCAACTACGTGATCTTCAACAGATGGATGGTGTTGCTGCCAAAAAACAAGAAAGAGTGAAGACATTAGAACTCTTGTGGTTACCTGACTCTGATCTGTTGACATTCAACGCTAGTCTCCCAGAGACCAGTAAGGTTACAAAGAGAGAGTGCTTAAAAGTGTCGGCACAATTGTTCGATCCACTCGGCGTACTAATGCATGTAAAAATAAGGTCCAGAATTTGTTTTACAACAATTATGGAGACTAAAACTAAATTGGAACGATCCGCTACCTGAAGACTGTACTTCCGAAAACATTTCTAAGGATCTGGGCCTCTGCTGTTACTTTACTTGTCCTAGAACGGTATTTGCTGATTCGGTGGAGCTTCATGCATTTAGCGATGCAAGGGGTGTTGCCTACGGCACTGCAATATATATTGTGAGCCCGGAACATAGCAGTTTGGTCATCGCTAAATCAAAGGTCGCTCCCATAAGGTCCATAACTATACTAAGACTAGAGTTAACTGCTGCTTTGCTAGCCGCCAGATAAATCAAATTTGTGGAGGAAGCGTATCATAATATTGTAAAAGTCAACAAAATTGTATTATGGTGCGACAGTCAGGTTACATTGCATTGGTTGCACAGCATGAAGAAGCTTCCGGTGCAGTGGCGGTATCGTAACCAATGAGGTTTAGTTTTCCGAGTGACGTATCTGCTACTGCTGAAGGCCCAAAACACGGTTAAAGTTTTCACATTTCATCTTTGCCTAGTACTTGCGACACCTCGGTTGGGTTACCTTCTTTGGAAGGTAATCAAGTCGTACCCCACCTGCTCGTGGTGACCTCGCAAACACCTATTTCTATTTATTTTTTCCATTTATTATTTTTTCAAGATAGGGTGACACAAACGGGGGCGGCGCTACCTGGGTTTATCCCAGGTAATAGTTTAATTTTACTATAAATTTTATTAAGTGTTTTGTATATTTTTAATTGTAGGCTACATTAATATAAACAATGGCCGGCCAAGGCAAACGGAGGCAGAGTTTATTGGGAGATGAAGAGAGCTATGAGTTTGAGGGATTTCTGGCAGAGGGTGGTGAAGTGGAGGATCAATTGACTGTAGTTAAGAGACAGATGATGGGTCTGTTAAGATGGAAGGGAGTTATGGAGAATTGGAGGAGAGATATAGGTGTGAAGGTGGAGTCACTGACAGAAATATGTGGAGCCAGTTCAGTAGCAACTGCAGATGGGCCATTAATTGCTAACCTAGATGCAGTGATAAGGAAAGTAGATGAGCTGGAGGCAGAGAACATGGCACTCAAGGAGCAGCTAAAGGAGTATGAGGGCCATTTAAGTGAGAAAGTAAAGGGAGTAATAAGTGAGGAGAAAGATGAGTGGACAAGGGTGGGGAATGCTAAGGTGGATGCATTGGAAGAAATCATGAAGGAGCAGGTGGAAGAGAGAGAAAAAGAGAAAAGAGAGTTTGAGAAGAATGTAGTGCAGGTTTTGAAGAGCAAGGAAAAGGTAGTGAGGGAAACAGCGGAGACCAAAAAGGAGCCGACCAAACGCACCACTGAGGTGGTAGATGGTGGAAAGAAAAAAACTGTCTGGGACCATCAGGTCCTGGTAGTGAAGCCAAAAGACCGATCCTCCGAGCCAGTAAGCCCACCAGATACAAAGGCAATCGAGACTGCTTTGGCTTCGGTTCCGGTTAACAAGTTAACTAGAACTGAGTCAGGTGTACTGGTGGTACGACTTCCATCCAAGAAAGCCAAAGAAGATGCAGGAAGGGCCATCAATCAGTATTTGGGGGTGGACAGTGCCTTCAGTGTCTCCGAACCAAAGAAGATGATGCCAAAAATGACTCTGGTAGGCATTGCTAATGACGCTGAGGATAATGAGATCATTCCCAGCATCCTCAACAAGAACCCAAGAATATAGTCCCTGGTCGACGATGGCTTACCTATGAATTTGCTATTCACTAAGCAAAAGAGTGATGCACACACTAAGATTGCGGTAGTAAAAATGTCACCTGAAATACGCTCTTCCATTGTGGATGATGGCAATTCTGTGTATGTTGGACTTGTGAGATGTCGTGCATACGATCGCTTCTGGGTAACACAATGTTACCATTGCCAGGGCTTTGGTCATACCAGTGACAGGTGTTATCGGAAAAATGAGGATCCAAAATGCAACTTCTGTGCTGGTACTCATAACTCAAAAGACTGCACCAACAAGACTTCCCCCAAATGTATAAATTGTATGAGCTCCACATCAGTTACGGAGCCGCCAAATCATTTCGCCTCAAGTAGAAATTGTCCTTTAATGACAGCTCAGAGAGATAAAGTTATTGAGAACACCGATTTTGTAGGTTCAAAAAACTGAAAAATGCACATGGGAGCCGGTTGAAACTGGGTCTGTTGAATGTTCGTTCCTTGCGTAACAAAATGGATCATATTTGCGAGATCTTGGATGAACGTAACCTTGATGTATTATGTCTCACTGAGACCTGGTTGTTCGAGTCAGATCTGAATATTATCCAGGCGGCATTGCCTAAAACCCATTCCATAATAAATGTTCCTAGGCCTAGGGGAGATCATCCGGGTGGTGGAGTGGCAGTTGTCTACTCCACATCTCTGGTGAATATCTTGCAAATAAGCCATAACCCAGCCCCTCTTTATTATGAACTGTTGGAAGTGGAAATAAAACTCCATCAACAAATTCTAAGAATGGCAGTTGTCTATAGGCCTGGCCATCGTGGCACAGATAGGGGTTTTATGGAAGAGTTTGGGCAGTTTCTCGAGGAATTTTCTGCTAAAACTGGAAGACTTTTGATGTGTGGAGATTTTAATTACTGGGTTGACAGCCCTCATCTGAAGCCATTCTCTCCTGAGTTCCTTGAGTTGACTGATCAGAACAATTTTGTAAACCATGTGTCCCACCCAACTCATATCTTAGGACACACCCTTGACTTGGTTTTCTCTCCTGTGGGTTGTGGTGGTGTTCTGGATGTTGATGTTGAGAATGCTGACCCTAATACCTCTGATCATGCTTTGATTACTTTCAGCTTTGATTTCCCTAAGCCACTCACACATGAAAAAGTAATCAGATTTAGAAATTATAAAAATGCAGACCTAAATTTGGCTAGCAGTGAAGTAAAACAGTACTTGGGAAGTATTGATACTTCCAACCTTACTTCAGATGAGCTGGTGGAGGTACATGGAAATGCACTTAAATTAGTAAATTTCTTAGAAGAGCGCGTAGAAGAGCTGAACGTGAATGGCGGAAAAATAAAACAGACTCTACATGGTTGCAATACCTGTCAGCCAGAAGAGCTGTGGTCTACAAAATCAAAGATGAAAAGAAAGTGTATTATCAGGGAAAAGTTGACTCGTGTGGTAACGACCAGAGGAGGTTGGCTTCAATTGTAAACAGTTTACTTGGAAAAACAAGAGTTAGCTTAAGACCTTCTGTACCTGATGCCGAGTTGGCTGCCAACTTTGTGGCATTTTTTGCTGGCAAGATAACTCGCATAAGACAGGAATTGGATGATGCTTCTGTTGGTGAAGAACTTTCAGTTGTACTCCAACCCCGACACATTCCTAATAATGTCCTCTCATCCTTTCACTCAGTAGAGGTGGACATGATCTCGTCCTACATAAGAAACCTCAATAAAACATTTTGCCCGTTGGATCCCATAAATGTTTCCAAGCTACCAAGAGTCTATGATCACACAGTTGAGTTTATTTCCAAAATAATTAATAAGTGCTTCTCTGAAGGTAGCTTCCCACATTCTGAAAAGCATGCACTACTCCGACCTACTCTAAAGAAACCTGGACTTGATGTTGAGAACATGTTGAACTATCGTCCTGTCTCCAACCTGTCCTTCATATCAAAGATATTAGAGCGTGCAATACTTGACCAATTACAACCACTACTTCAGCAGAATGAAACTATCCCAATTTTTCAGTCTGCTTACCGACAGCATCATTCAACTGAAACAGCATTGATTAGAGTACATAATGATCTAGTTGAGAACATTTGCAATGGTGTGGCCTCACTATTGGTCTTGCTTGATCTCTCTGCGGCTTTTGACACAGTGGATCACGAGTTGTTATTGAGTGATCTTTATGATTGTGGTGTGCGTGACTCCGCTCTCTTGCTTCTTGGGTCGTACTTGTCAGGTAGATCCCAGAGTGTGATGGTAAATCAAGTGGTCTCGGACTCGACACCCCTGCAGTATGGTGTTCCGCAGGGATCAGTTTTGGGTCCTATCCTATTTATAATTTATATTAGCAGTTTGTCTCTTCTGCTTCGTGCACATAATGTCACCTTTCACTTTTATGCAGATGACACCCAGATTTATGTGAGAATCACAAATATAGTTGATATACGGAGTAAGATGGAATTGTTGATGTCTGATATCAAGAAGTGGATGAGAGCGAGAAAACTTAAACTAAATGATGGTAAAACTGATATTCTCATCATCCGAGGAAATAGAAGAGCTGATGATATGGTAGGTGCCCTCTCCATCAATGTGGGTGGATCTCAGCTGCGACCGGCCAACTCTGTTCGAAATCTGGGTGTATATGTGAACTCCCGATTAGATTTCAAAGAGCATGTAAACCAGATAGTTAAAAGTTGTTACTTGCACATCAGAAATCTCTATTTGGTGAAGCCGTTTATAACCAGACGTTGCCTCCTGACGTTGGTTCACTCATTGGTCTTCTCTCGTGTTGATTATTGCAATGCCCTGTTGGTGGGTCTTCCAAATTATATTTTGAAGAAAGTTCAATCTGTTCTTAACAGGGCCGCAAGACTAATTTTTGGTGTTCCACCTAGAACTCCTACTACATCTCTTCACATAGAACTGCACTGGCTGCCAGTAAGAGCAAGAATAGAATTTAAGTTGTGTTTGGTGACTTTTAAGGTTCTCAAATTTGGTGAGCCTAGGTACCTTGCGGAGCTGCTCAGGCGCCCACCGGCACACCATGGTGTAGTTGTGCGTCATGACAATGACCCTTTTCGTCTTGATGAACCAAGGGCTTTCCAGCAGTCTTCTTTCTTTGAGAGGTCATTCTCCTACATGGCTCCGAGGTTGTATAACAGGTTGCCGCTGTCCATGAGACAACTGAGTTCTGTTGAATGCTTCAAGAGACAACTTAAGACTTTTCTCTTTGAGAGAAGCTATGATCTTGAGAGAGGTGTCATGACAGATGGCTATAGAGTTTAGGCTATTTTGCCACTGCTAGTGATTGTTAAATGTGTGTTGTATATGAGCCTTCTTTTGATGCATTGATTTTTGTTCTTTTTTCTTTCTCTTTTCGAGCGCTAGTGAATTCTTCGGAAAAATTGGCGCTTATGAGAAATAAGTAACATGCTTATTATTATTATTATTATTATGTCGAGAAACCGAGTTGACGAAATAAACTCCCTTCTTCCGACTGTAGAATTCTGGTACGTGTCCTCTAAAGAAAACCCTAGGGATTTGCTGTATAGAGGTGTTTCGGCACAACATTTGAAATCTTCTGCATTTTGGTGGGAGGGGCCCATGTGGCTCCGAAACAAAGACGAGTGGCCAGAAGATATATTACCAGATGACCCAACGCCACAAGTAACTAGCCAAGTCATTGGGACCAATGATGAACAGGACACACAGTTATGGAACTGGGAAAAATATGGTAGTTATGAGAAATTAATTCGGGTAGTTGCATGGACTATTCGATACAAGAATAATTTGAAGGTAAAAATTAAAGGGACGTCTCCCACAGACTGTACCCTCATCAGCATTAACCTCTGAAGTGCGCATGGGGGTAATTGGAAACGTCCCCCTGTGCTGACGTATTTGAGGTGTTTCCGTCACTAAAATATTCATTGTGCCATTAATAGCATTAATACTTATCCATATGCGCCTATTATGGGTTGATTATAAAGGTAATAACCTGAAACAACAATAAAACGAGTGAAAACAGCGTTTGGATGGTCAAAATCGGAGATATAGCCCGCGAGTTGTATAATGTATGGGTGAGGCAATCTGCTTTCCCGCCAATTTCCCCCAAGGCCACTGAGACACAGTCGATCGATACTCTCTCTCTCGCACTCGCTTGCCATCAGTGATGACAACACCCTGCTTGCAACTCGCTAATGTTAGCACGAAAATATACCTCAGAATAAGGGAATAACAGGGAAAATAGGTGATAACTGAAGGAGAGGAGGAAAGTGGGGAAGGAGCGGAGGTAGAGGACTGAGATTTTGCATGGCCCAGGGGCCAAAAAAAAATAATTTTTTTTTTTTTTTTTTTTTTTTTTTTTTTTCGATGTCAAAAGTTGATTTTTTTTTTCACTCCCTCATAAGAGTCTCCCCGCAGTCCGCCGGGGGAACTCTTAAGAGTCTCCCCGCAGTTCCCGGGTTAAGGAACTAAAAGAAGCAGAACAAATTGTAGCTCAAAGATGCCAGCAGGAATGTTTCCCAGAGGAATACGAGATGCTGTCTGGTGACAAGGGTACTCTCAATAATTTGATAAACCAATTAAGACTTGTCATGAAAGGAGGTTTAATTGTATGTGAAGATAGTTTGAAGTTAATGGCTCTTCCGGATTCAATGAAATATCCGATTTTACTGCCTTCCAAACATCCTTTCACTACCATGCTCATCAATATGTGCCATCGTGTCTGTTGTCACTATGGAGTCTTATCACGTGGTCGCACATATACAGCAAAGGTGGTGGATTCCTAAGATAAGACAAGCTGTAAAACAAGTGACCAGTAAGTGTATAACCTGTCGTAAAATACAGGGTAATACCTACGCGACAGCTAGAGTACTACCTCCCCTGCTAGACATCAGGAATACTCCTAGAGATCCCTTCGAGGTCACGGGGGTCGATTATATAGGAGCAATTCCTGTCCGGGACTCACACAACAACAAGGCTTATATGCTATTATTTACGTGCGCTACTACCAGAGCTATTCACATTGAAGTAGTTAGCAATATGACCTGTGGAAGTTTTATCCATGCGTTCCGGAGATTTTGTAGTAGGCAGGGATTTCCACAGATAATGTTAAGCGACAATGCTACTACATTTGTAGGAGCTTGCAGATACCTGGAAGGCATTCAAAGCGATCCTAGTCTTCAGGCTCATCTTACCAAAATCCGTTGTGAATGGCGTTTTATACTAGCACGTGCGCCTTGGTTCAGATCTATTTGGGAGTGAGCCATAGGTATTGTGAAGGCTGGGCTTAAAAAAGGTACTAGGTCGTGCTCTAGTCTCCTTTGAGAAACTAACTGCTGTTTTATTGGAGGTGGAGGCTACCGTGAATGATCGCCCTTTAACATATATCTCGGGTGATCTGGAGGACCCTAGTCCTGTTACTCCATCCATGCAGGTTAAGGATCGTAGACTTTGTGACTTCCCAAAGGATTTGATTCAGCTAGATGAGCTGCAGGATCCTAGTTACGATAGTAAAGCCGCAATTAATACACGTCAGGTACAATTACATAAATAAATTAATCAGGGACCTATGGAAGCGTTGGTCTAATGAATACTTGGCATCACTACGAGAAGCCTATAAAACAAAAGGAGGCTCATCAAGCAATGTATGGCCAAAAGTAAATTACATGCTTCTTGTACATGATGAGGGACCTCGTGTCCTTTGGAAACTTGGTAGAGTAGTCAAACTCTATCCGAGACAAGATGATTTAGTTGGAGTGGTCCAGATTAGGACGAAAACCGTCCTGACCACTCGACCCATCGTTAAGTTGTATCCACTGGAACAGGAAGTTGAAATGTATTCAATCCCTCGGCCGGCGGTCGCTGATGATGGTGTTAGCCCTCACGACTACACCCCTACGTCAACAGCGGTCGCTGGACCATCTGCCAGTAACGATCCTGTTAGAAGACTACCTCTTCGCTGAGCCTCTGTTGGTTCTTCACAGCTTTGGAGCTCTCACATCGCTGCGGGATTATTGGAGATTATAGGTTTGAGTCCCGAAGGGAAGAAGGAAAACCTAATATTTAGTAGTGGCCCCAGAATCATTGATGATGCGCCTTAACATTGTTTATGGCCAATCTTGAACTCTAAGCTTGCTTGTTCAAACTTCCCGCCCAAGGAGAGATCAAATACGATTGCCACATCGTGAGCGAAACGCTTTTAAAAAAACACTCACGGACTCGTCATTATGATGTGGGGACCACTACTAGAAAAACTATTAAAAAATAATGAAAATAAAAAATATTAAACACGATCTAGGTTGCGCTTGCCATGCGTCTGCTGTTTGGGTACGCCACGCCACACTTCTTGTGGCGTACGATCATTCTTAAATCTGACATATCAAGACTCAAAATATAGCAGATGAATGGGAAGGGGATGGAAGGGAGGGCCAAAATCGTCAATGATTCCGGGGCCACTACTAAATATCAGGTTTTCCTTCTTCCCTTCGGGACTCAAACCTATAATTTATTAGTGGACCCTTCATCATTGACGATGCGCCTGATATCTCAAGACTGGAGGGGGACATTCATCATAAATATCCAAAAACCACTAATAAACTAGATAAGGTCCAAAGAAACCCATAATTATAAGATCAGTTTAATATAAAAATAACAAAAAGAGGTTGCAGGCGGCGTCTCTTAACCCTTGTCTAGCGGGGTGTTTTGGGCTCATTTGGGCATATTCAGGCCCTCCTGCATGATAAATCAAGCATCTGCATGAAAACAAATATATATATTTAGCAAAAAACTAGGCACTAAAAGCTTCAAAATGAGACCAGAACGAGCTACGTAGCACTCGTGGTTCTCTTGCAGTGGTGCCAAAAACATGGAAGTTTAGCATATATCGGTATATTTTTCCCAGCTATGCTCACTACTGGCTACACTGCTGGCCTCTCGAGAACACAGGGAACATGAGTTAATGGGTGGCGGTAAGCCCTGGAAGTCGGCTGTCTGGCCCGCTGCTCTCCCGGCCATTTGCACTCGATTTTAACCCTTTAAAAGCCTTAATAATGCTCCTAACTTGCTGCAAATTGGTGCACGACTTAAGTCGAGCGCCGCTCTTTAACCCCTTATTGGCGGCGCTCGACTTAAGTCGTGCCTCATCTTAAAATCTTTGTCAATCGCACCTGTGTGGGGGGACAGAAATGGGAAGGCAACTGACACAAAGATAATTTAGGGGCCCCAAGGAAATCAAATATGTGTTGGGGAATACCATCCGCCTTGCCTACTGGCATTGAGAACCAATGATTGTCCTCGGACGGAAGTTGGTGGCTACTTTTGTTAGTGATAATGCTGGCAAACAGCTGGGCCTCATGTCCCCAAGCAACCCACGGCCCAGACTCCCCTCCCGTGATATGAACCAAAGATGACCCATGAGAGTCCCTGAAGGGGGTAGATTTTAATTCGGGGGTCAGCCCCTGTAACAATTTAAGATCATTCATCCCATCAGATTTGGTCCAGTCAGAAAATAGTTTTCCGGCGGAAGGAGGCAAGGCGGGGGTCTGCGTGTAGACATAAAAATCAGGATTGAAAAATGTGGGGATAGCCTTAATGACAACATCTAGAACCTCTCCCCACTGGTTCTTGGCCCTTAACTTTTTTGTATCACTCGCCTCGATCACCTTACCAATTGTAGGAACAGGTATCTCCCCTGTAACCGTGGGCTTTGCGACCTCTGGGCGTAATGGTGTTACGACTGACCAGGAAGTATCCGGTCCGTACAAAAGTGGCATAGGGGGCCCTTCTTTTCTTGCTAGGAATAGACTTATCAAGTGGAGGGGGTCACAACTCAGAAAATAATTTCAGGTCGGATGAAAGCAGAGCGGTAGCAGCCGGCGCCGGCACTGCAGAATTGACAGTGATAGCAGGGGGAGGGGAAGTTACAATAACTTGAGGCTGAACTAACACCTGTCCCAGAGGTCGCACCGCCGGGGCTACCGGAGTAGGAATAACAGCCCGTCGCTCACCCTTTACCTGCCGCATAAAGTCAAATAGTTCCTGCAACTGATCCCTAGCTACATACACTCCACTCTCCTGATCAGACTGGGATGCGGATTGAGACATGTCAGAGACCTGCGTTCCAGATTGCTGAGAAGCTGGGCGTTGGCCAGACGCCAGCTCCTCAGAATATAAATTTTATTGGCGTATATGGGAACCCGGTGACCGGGTTGAGGGGGCTGGTGCAGCATACGACCGAGACTCGTCAACCTGGGCAGCGGTTTCATGTGTAACTGTTTGGGAATTGTCGGGAACGCCGGGCTCTGACAAGTCTATAATATTCAAATCCGGGATGTCATACAAATGGGATTCCTGAACAGATATACTCCGGTCCGAGGAGCTCTCACGCTCCCGCCGGTCAGAAACTGCATTGCTGCCTCTATCCTTCGCTAACACTGGGACAGCTACAGGCTCCGGTTTGGGGTTATGGGGGATAGTATATCTGGTGATATGGCCTGAGACAGAACTAGATGTGTCTCCTAGTGGAAGAAATCTTGCCAGAACTACGCAGACGCTCCGCCTTCTTCTTCCCTGGTGAGGAGGACTTCCTATTCCGGCTCGACTTTGACTTGTCCCCGGCGGATAAAGCATCATCAAAGTGAGAGCGAGACCTCTTGGAGGCTTGGTCTACTGACGGGGACTTCGGTCTAGATATAGGGGAGCGGGACCTGTCACGCTTAGCAGACGACTCAGGCGGATCTTGGGTCCGAGGTCGCTTGGGTGGGCGGGAGGAAGTGTCACAAGCAGAACCCGAAATGGGTGAAATCAATGAGCTCTTAAGTAACTTATCCAAATCGGGGTCGTCTAACTGGAGGGACTTATGAGCTACTGTCTTACAGTAATTAACAAAAACATATTGAATTTGAAGCAGGACTGTTTTGCATTGGCTGTCCGCATGATTAACAAAAGCATTGCGGAGGCCTGACCATTTGGGGCAAGATTGGGACAACCAACGACCTCTCGAACGGTCAAGACAAGGGATACACCGTACACATAGTAGGTGACCAATAACCGCTAAATTTTTACAGCCCAAGGCAGCGCAAAAAGAGAAAAGACTCTTGTCCATGACTACACTTCCTCACTTCCTCCCGCCGGGAGATGCTGTCAATCCTAGGCAACCCCCACGCGAACCTGTCGTGAGAGAAAATTCCAAGAATCAATGCTCATAGGGACACGCTAGGCTGTCAAAGCTAATATATTAAAATATTATCTCCATGTAACAAGAAAGAAGACTTGAATAACCACTAAACAATCTTAATTCCCTTTACGTTAAGTACATTCCCCAGAAATGTAAAGTGAGGAGATTGTAACCGACCATGTGTTACCGAGTTTGTAATTTCTTACCTAAGTGAATAACACTGACCCAGCCTGTCTTGTGATGCAAGAATCCACCCCGGCGCCCAACGCTTAACGGAATTGAATTCTAGACCCCGGCGGACCAGTCGCCCAAAAATTAAAAAGCAAACAGTTTAACTGGAAGCTACAAGATCGGAATGGGTGAGTTCATTTCTCGGCTAAACCGTTAATAACACGGCGGCAGTGGTTCCCCACTCACTGCCCTCCGGTTAAACATTCGACAGTACCAAGGAATGAACGTTTTTCTTTGTGAAGTTTATGCGGCGGAAAGCAGTGAATACGAGGGAAGGCTTAGCCGTAGCCGCACGTAAACCGATTTTTGTGTAGTAACATGCCGGACTCTCCGGGCTCGTACTATAGCCGTGAACAACACAACAAATTGCATTATGATCCCGCACCAAGCGAGGAAAACTGAATTTTTAATATAACCTCGAGTGTTTCCCGGCGGAAAAACCACGCAAAACACCCGAGGGCACGTTGTTATTATGAAAGTCTCACTTAATCAAAAATCCCGCCGGAAGGGCTAACCCTCCAACCTAAGGAAAAAAGCAACGTGCACATACATGGAATGGTTATACATGAATAATTAATAATAATCAATGATAACACATCCTAACCATATATAAGCAACCTAATGAGGCCAACTAGATGGGAGCAAGTGGCGATGAATTCAGTCACATCACACAAACCTGCGAATCCAGCGATGACCCCACACAACACGTCGAAGACACAAAGAGAAGATTGCAGAGCAGCATGGCTCCGTGCCAGGACCCCTCAGCTAAGTGAGAAAACTCGATGACACTAGCCCATGTGGCATACTGGTTGCACACCCTGAAGGGACCGAGCAACAGGCTCCAGTTCACCCTAAAAGAAGCCTCATGACTAAATAGTGAACTAATAGTGAGCTAGGAAAATGAATCGTAACACGTGGGGAGCTCTGCCTTATCACAACAAAGACTCCACCAACACAATTGCTTAGACCCAGAAAAACCGTCTCCTGGGCCCGTATTTAACACTTCAGCCTACACTAGTCGATATTCTAACCTGACTTCAGCACTATCATGTACGTATGAGCAAAGACTCACCATCACTGAGGAAAGGTGACGAACAAGGGTAGGCGGGAGTGTTGGGGACACACGTCCACACCAAGCGGGCCCAAGGATTGTAAGAACGATCGGCTGCAACAGGGAATGTGGCGTGGCGTACCCAAACAGCAGACGCATGGCAAGCGCAACCTAGATCATGTTTAATATTTTTTATTTTAATTATTTTGTACTAGTTCTTTCTAGTAGTGGTCCCCACTTCATAATGACGAGTCCGTGAGTGGTTTTTAAGAGCGTTTCGCTCACGATGTGTGGCAATCGTACTTGATCTCTCCTTGGGCGGGAAGTTTGAACAAGCAAGCTTAGAGTTCAAGATTGGCCATTGTTATGCCCTGTTTTTCTACAGGTTTAACTTGGGTAATGTGAGTTCTAAATTGACTGGGTATATAAGGCTGCATGCACAATACAAGATATGAGGAATAGAGAACACAAAGAAACACATGGTAGCAAGTTACATGATCACGTTTATTGATATACCACTGCAGAATACTTGTGTAAGACAATATAATAGAATTGAACAACACTAGCATAAGTGGATCTGGATGGAGCCTAGTCTCCCACTTCCAACGTTCAGGTATTAATCTTCTGATCACTGGCTTTGATTTCACAGGTTTATATACCGAAGACCATCAATGTTACTTATAGATTCATATTCACTGTTAGATTTATTACTGGTAGCTCTGGTGCACAAGTAGTAGTTCACAGACTAGATTAGACACACGTATTTTTAGAGCACGGGAAATCTAGTAACCTCAGGGGGTACTGATCTAAGTTTTATATCCTTGTCTCAGAAATACATAGAACGCAAATCAGTGGGCGAACGTTAGATATCACTAGAGTTTTAATATCTGAATAAAGTAATTACGAGAGTCAAGGTCGCCTGTTAATTAAAGAGCACTGATCGCTTAGTACGTCCCAAATGGAATGGTTAAGTATGAATTACACTGGGCAAGGTCTTAGCCACTTCGTAGAAATATTAATTAGTGAATCTAAAACAGCACAGTAATATGTAGTACTGCTAAAGGGAATCTTGGGTAGTATCTGATGGGTCTGGTCCTGGTTATCTTGCGTCCATGATGTTGGGGGCTAACGACTGGTTCCGCGGCCGTCCAGGGGGGCCATATGTGTGAAGTTCTTCAATACGTGGGCAGGTCCTTCTATCCAAATCTGCCATGGAGTCTGCCGGTTCTGGGATCTCACTCCGGAACAACACAAGGGCAGAGCTAGAAATTAACTGCAGGGTAGTGACCCCTGGTTGGTGTCTAGCTTTCAACTGATTTGACTGGGGGCGGGAGTTAGATTTATAGGCTCGGTTCTGGACCCTGTAGACAGTAGGGATCTCGAGTCTTATGGACTTAATTGAGCTCTCAATAGATATGGGGACTAGGTAAGATGGTATTTACTGTTGTGGCACAGGGCGATAGGAAGCCTTTATATTTTCATATAACTGAGCCTTAGTAAGAGGTACTATTTTGGCTATACTGGACATATTTAGGGGAGAGAGACTGGATCTACTTTGCGAGGAGGATGGGGACAGCTGTGATAGGAGCGTCTCTCTAGATTGTTCAATCTTCATTCTATGGTATAGCTGAGGTGCTAATTTAGTGATCAGAGCATGCAAGAAAGGTAAATGGTTTATTGTGAGTTAATAGAGGTTAGTAAAGGTGTTAGTCATTCATGGTTAGTTCATTGATAGGAAGAATTCCTGTGCTACCTGGCAATGACTCGAAAGTCAAAACAGGGGCCAGGTATACCTCCGCGGGGGTGGGGGTCTCCCTCCTCGGGTGGGCAAAAAGGGGGAGCTGGGCGCCCTCTCTCTGATATAGTCGTCCGGCGGCTGTGGCTAGGGGCTTGCCATATCACCAGTGTTTGTAATAACCCTCTGTGTATGAGACAGATGTGAGTGTCTTTAATACCAAAACCGAAGGTGCCTTAGCTAGCTGGTTTTACTCGGCTGGTTGTTAATTGTAGGGTTTGCTGGATATGGTGGAGACTGGGTTGCTAACTCTGCCACATTTATCTGGAAGTATGGCAATAGAAGTTAGTTACTGGCGGGGCGGCTAGCCTCGCACCGACGACCATTGGGTGCAGGGTTGTGAATGTGTTGTAAGAGAATAGATGGCATGCAAGGGGCTAGTAAAGTTCTAATGTTGTTCTGGCCTACTAAGTGAAGGTAGGCTGGATAGGAGTATATATATAAAAGGTTGGAGAGCGTTAGTAACGGACAATTCAAGGATCTTCAAGAGGTATGAGAGAGAGGCTAGGTCGGACAAGAGTCGAGAAGCGCGGGTGTCTTAATGAGAGGGGGGGGGAGTTCAAGGGCTACAGGGAAATTTTGCCCCTAAGGTCCCTGGGCGTGGGGGTGGCATTAGGCTACAATTGATATGGAAGTTTGAAAAGGCAGTAGAATACGTTAGCCAAATGCTACCGGGGAATGCAACTATGGGGTGGTATATGAGTCTGGAAAAGATAGAGTTATGTGATCAGTCAGAGGGTTATGGATACTATTAGTTGGCCCTGGGAACTGCGTTTTCTATTAAATATAAAATACCAACCACAGCGGCAGTTCGTAGGGGTACTTAGTTATTGTTTCGGGGTACTTATGACAGATACTGGTAACCAGGTTATCTTATACAATCTCTGGTTGGGGTAAGAGGTGTAAGACACGAAATAAATTGGCGTAGTGTGGGCTGTGGATACGAAGGAGGCAAGGGGAAGACGTATGACAATTGTGGAAAGTAAATGGAAAAAGGTGAACACAATGGCGGATAAAAATACTTAACCTAAGGATTGCATACATAGATTTATGGGGCGATGGGTCTTCAGAAGCTTAGTCTGGCAAGACAAGATGTTAGGGAATGTTAATATTAATACTTAGTTACTAGAGGAGCAATGCAAGGGGCGACTGAGCACGGGTTACATATATCTATACTCGTCATGGAAAATGATATAAGAGGTCTAGGGACAAGCGTGGGTGTTTGAACTTCTAAGATATATAACATCTACTTCTCGGATGTAAGAACATACATAGATATATTTATGGCTGTCTGATGTGTTGGCATTGGCTCAACGTCGGGACAGGGCATGTTTTTAATATGAATGTATATTCCTATTCATCATCTTTGTAGCAAGGACAGTGCCGCTATGTCGTATCAATGCTGGTGGCAGTTAATATTATAGACTTAGTTACTAGAGGAACAATGCAAGGGGCGACTGGGCACGGGTTACATATATCTATACTCGTCATGGAAAATGATATACGAGGTCTAGGGACAGCGTGGGTGTTTTAACTTCTAAGATTTATAACATCTACTTCTCGGATGCAAGAACATACATAGATATAATTATGGCTGTCTGATGTGTTGGCATTGGCTCAACGTCGGGACAGGCATGGGTGTTTTTAATATGAATGTATATTCCTGTTCATCATCTTTGTAGTTAGGAGTGTAGGACACGAGGGGGTTAGTGTACGTGAGGTGTGGAAAATGGTCAGTTTTAGAAAAGGTAAATGGGTGTGTCCTGGAGCTGTTTAGCCCTGCGGGCTTGGGCCTGGCTGAAATGGCTGGCTCGGTCAGCTGGTCCTTTCGTTCTGTGGACCTTTCCTTTGGTGTTTCTGTGTGGTGTTCGTTCATGGCTTCTGTGGTGGGCTTCTCGTTCTGGGGCATTTTACTTCCCTCTCCTTCATTATAGGCTCGTCCTCGAGCCTCAAGGGTGAAGTAAAAAGAAGCATAGTCAGAAAAGTGTAGGTTAACAAGAAAAGTAGTATGACTAAGGGAAAAAAATAATATACAGTATATGGAAAACATGTAAATTTAAGAAAGGACAGATACTTAAGAACACAGGAAATTAAGAAGAGGTAAAGTGTTTAACAATGTATAAAGCAAATTTAAAAGATAGTCAGAAAAGTGTAGGTAACAAGAAAAGTAGTATGACTAAGGAAAAAAATATAGTATATACAGTATATGGAAAACATGTAAATTTAAGAAAGGGCAGATAATTAAGAACACAGGAAATTAAGAAGAGGTAAAGTGTTTAACAATGTATAAAGCAAATTTAAAAGATAGTCAGAAAAGTGTAGATTAACAAGAAAAGTATTATGACTAAGGGAAAAAAAATACTATATACAGTATATGGAAAACATGTAAATTTAAGAAAGGACAGATAATTAAGAACACAGGAAATTAAGAAGAGGTAAAGTGTTTAACAATGTATAAAGCAAATTTAAAAGATAGTCAGAAAAGTGTAGGTAACAAGAAAAGTAGTATGACTAAGGAAAAAAAATAATATATACAGTATATGGAAAACATGTAAATTTATAGAATCATGCCCAATCGCTTAGGAATTGAAAACATTCGAAACAATTTAGTACAATAATATCCTCATCATCATCAGGGGTGGGGGGGTATTTAGGGTCGCCGTTAGTCTGGGTGACGGTCTGGTAATAGTGGTTCACTTTCACTTTGGAAGGGCGGGGTGGATATACCGTTAGTTCTTGCCGTTAGGAATGTGGGTCTGGGGGCGAGCTGGCCCGGGGCCAGTTTTGGAGGGGGGGTCTAAGTGGTTTCGGTCGGGGGTAGTGATAGGGGGGTTTTAAAGATGAAACGGGCAGGTCGAGTCGGGGTTGTTGTTGCGGAAGAGGTTGGTGCTGGGGAGGGGTTGAATTGTGTAGAGAGTTGTGGTCGTGAGTGGGGTTTGGGGAAGGGTGAGTAAGGCTGAAGGTTGAGAGTTTACTATGATCGGGTGGTTTGGAGGTTTGGTGTGTGGGGATTTGATAGGGAGATGGTGGGGGGGGTCTGGGCAGGCAGGGTTGTGGTTTGAGAGGGGTTGAATTTAGACTGATTTTATTTCCGGGAGAGACATGGATGGGATTTAGAGGAGTGGTTGAAGTTGAGAGGTTGATTATGTTGTTTGGGGCGAGAGAGAGAGTATTTTGGGGTTTAGCCAAGGTGGAAAAAGTTTTGTGGTTGGATTGGGATGGGAGTGGTATTTCGTCGAGCGGGATCTTTGGGGGGGGAATTTGGGGCGGGTGGGGTAACGGTGAAGAGGGGGAGGTTGAAAGTTTAGCTGGGCTCATGATGGTGGGGGACCGACTGGTGAGCAGGTGTTCGGTACACATGAGGGGGGGGAAATCACTTTGATGGGGGTCACCCGTGAGTGGGGGTTAACGGCGAGTGTGGGAGGATCAGAGTGATGGGGTGTGTCGGTGGCAGTGACGGTTTGCTTAGAGGTTATCTGGGGTTGGTGGGTTTGTCTGTCATGAGGGGGTGAGTCAAGTGTGGGGTTTTGAAGTTTATTAGGGGTGTGAATTGTGGGGGGGTGGAAGGGAGCTACTGACGGAAAACTGTCACAAGGGAGATTTTGTTGGTGGGGGAATAGCTGAGTATTTCTGGGGGAAGGGGGGGAACATAGTTGGGTCCCTAGGTCGTCACGCGTGAGGGGAGGGTTAACGGCGCGTGTGGGAGGGTCAGGGTGGTGAGAGGTGAGCGAGTTAGGAAACGGGATTTGTTGGGGGACTGCGGCGGGTTGGTGGGGGAAGAGTTAGGTGTAGAACAGGGGTTATTGGTAGAGGACTGATGTATTGATTTGGGGTTGTTAACAGGACGAATTTTAGGAATCTTCTTGGTGGCAGTCACGGTCTGGTTAGCGGTTATCTGGGGTTGGTGGGTTTGTTTGACATTAACAGGACGAGTTTGGGGAATTTTCTTGGTGGCAGTCTCGGTCTGGTTAGAGGTTATCTGGGACTGGTGAGTTTGTTTGACATGAGAGGGCGAGTCAAGTGTGGAGTTTCGAAGTTTTCTAGGGGTGTGAATTGTGTGGGGGTGGAAGGGAGCTACTGACTGAAAACTGTCACAAGCTACCGACGGAAAACTGTCACAAGGGAAATTTTGTTGGTGGGGGGATAGCTAAACATTTCTGGGGTCATGGGGAAAATATGTGGTAGGCCTACATAGGTAGGCATAGCTAGAATACGGGGCTTGTTGGGGGGGCTGCGGAGGGTTGGTGGGGGAAGAGTTCACTGGGGTTGGACTTTCACCGGAAGTCATTTTGGACGGGTGCACGGAGTCTTGGATAGGGGCTAAAAGGTTGGATAGGGGATTCATCGAACTGCGTAGGCATTCTTCTCTGATGGAGAGCATATGTTCTTCGAATAAGCCATACGGGTCGAGATGGGCGGTGATGTGGGGTGGGAGGATGTTTAACAATGCGGTGAATAAGAGTTCATTTTGTTGGTCGTAATCTTCATAGCTATACGTGGTCCTCACGTATCTGTAGAGTTGTATGAGGGTCACATTTATATCCCCTTCATACTTGATCTCGTCGACTTTTATTATTTTGGGGGCGACGGGGGAACCCAAAAGTGGATCTAAAGTCCGGATCACGAAGGATCGAAACTGGTTCCAGGTACTCTCTGGCGTATTCTGTGTCACCATTTGGTGAATAAATTCTTTAAAGGTAGGCTTATCAACAAGTTGGGAAACGGCTTCTCCCAACTGTACAATATGCAAAATTGCCATGGCGATTTTTTCGCGGTCATTATGAAGTACCACATCGTACACTGGCTTTATTATGTCTAAGTAACTGGTGATATCATATGTGTTTACATCATACTTGGGAATGTGTGCGAGTGGCTGAAGATTTCGCGATGTTGCCATGCTTCTACTGTTCCAAACTTGCAGTGTAATGCAACCTTTTATCCGAATCAAGAACCACCGCTGCCGCCAATGTTATGCCCTGTTTTTCTACAGGTTTAACTTGGGTAATGTGAGTTCTAAATTGACTGGGTATATAAGGCTGCATGCACAATACAAGATATGAGGAATAGAGAACACAAAGAAACACATGGTAGCAAGTTACATGATCACGTTTATTGATATACCACTGCAGAATACTTGTGTAAGACAATATAATAGAATTGAACAACACTAGCATAAGTGGATCTGGATGGAGCCTAGTCTCCCACTTCCAACGTTCAGGTATTAATCTTCTGATCACTGGCTTTGATTTCACAGGTTTATATACCGAAGACCATCAATCTTACTTATAGATTCATATTCACTGTTAGATTTATTACTGGTAGCTCTGGTGCACAAGTAGTAGTTCACAGACTAGATTAGACACACATATTTTTAGAGCACGGGAAATCTAGTAACCTCAGGGGGTACTGATCTAAGTTTTATATCCTTGTCTCAGAAATACATAGAACGCAAATCAGTGGGCGAACGTTAGATATCACTAGAGTTTTAATATCTGAATAAAGTAATTACGAGAGTCAAGGTCGCCTGTTAATTAAAGAGCACTGATCGCTTAGTACGTCCCAAATGGAATGGTTAAGTATGAATTACACTGGGCAAGGTCTTAGCCACTTCGTAGAAATATTAATTAGTGAATCTAAAACAGCACAGTAATATGTAGTACTGCTAAAGGGAATCTTGGGTAGTATCTGATGGGTCTGGTCCTGGTTATCTTGCGTCCATGATGTTGGGGGCTAACGACTGGTTCCGCGGCCGTCCAGGGGGGCCATATGTGTGAAGTTCTTCAATACGTGGGCAGGTCCTTCTATCCAAATCTGCCACGGAGTCTGCCGGTTCTGGGATCTCACTCCGGAACAACACAAGGGCAGAGCTAGAAATTAACTGCAGGGTAGTGACCCCTGGTTGATGTCTAGCTTTCAACTGATTTGACTGGGGGCGGGAGTTAGATTTATAGGCTCGGTTCTGGACCCTGTAGACAGTAGGGACTCGAGTCTTATGGACTTAATTGAGCTCTCAATAGATATGGGGACTAGGTAAGATGGTATTTACTGTTGTGGCACAGGGCGATAGGAAGCCTTTATATTTTCATATAACTGAGCCTTAGTAAGAGGTACTATTTTGGCTATACTGGACGTATTTAGGGGAGAGAGAGTGGATCTACTTTGCGAGGAGGATGGGGACAGCTGTGATAGGAGCGTCTCTCTAGATTGTTCAATCTTCATTCTATGGTATAGCTGAGGTGCTAATTTAGTGATCAGAGCATGCAAGAAAGGTAAATGGTTTATTGTGAGTTAACCTCTCCGCGGCGCACAGGGGGTTTTCTACAGGGTAAGACTGTGCGCACCTATGATGATTTTGGGACCTATTGCCAATTTCGATAAAAAGTACATCATCGTGTAGGGAATGTTTGCGTGCATCGGCCCATATATATTTGACCCCCAAAAAATGTCTGGGGGGGGTAGGGGAACGGTCCGTAGTTGAAAAATGTGGAGCGAATGGCACCGCGCGGCTAGATTGTCATCGAGCGGCGAGATTTCCCTGCCGAATATTTACGCGCGCAGGGGATAGAAGGAGAGGGAGGAGGGGGTGGGTTACCGCATATTATCACGTATATCTCCTTTTTCGAGCCCTTTTAGGCTATTTAGAGTATGTATACATGTGTAGGGCACCCATATAACAATGAATATGCCTCATAGTGACCAAAAATTGCAATATATAAGGGAATTATAAGAGAATATTTAGGCGGGAATGAAGATGTGTTGGAGGTTTGGCGGCAATTTATGAGCTGAGAGTGTGGTTTACGCCATACATATCACGTATATCTTGTACGTAGAGCACTGTCACGCTATAATACAGACTTGTACGTATGTATACGTGCCATATATCAAAATATATACCGCATATAAACCAATTCATGCGATATTTACGCACATTATCAATGAGTTTCTATGCGTGAACCAAGGTGTGAGTGAGTTGTGGTGGGAATGAAAGGGGGAGAGGGTGTGTTACGCCATAAATATCACGTCAATCTTGTATTTAGAGCACTCTCATGCTATAATAAAGACGTGTACATATGTAGGCGTCCCATATAACAAGGAATATACCGCATATAGCCCAATTGATGCGATATTTACGCAAATTGTGAATGTGTTTCTAGCAGACGGAAGCCTGAAAGGGGGGGTTGGGGGTGGGTGGGTGGGTGGGAGGGAGGCATGCAGGGGTGCAGTGAGTGAGTGAGTCGTGGAGAGATGGAAGTCAGGCAGATCTCTAGATAGATAACCAGCTTAGTGATAATTGTGGAGGCGCCCCAGGCGTATTGATGTTTGGTATTTTGACCCTTATGTCTACCAGATGGCTGGTGTTCGTTGCCATCAACAGGTCTACAATAACATGAGTCAGGAATGGAGAGAGAGAGAGAGAGAGAGAGAAACTGAGACATGCGTATGTCGTACATATAAATGGACTTCAGAATTGCATTTTTATGCAAGCAGACATTGCATTTTAGACACATGTGAAGTACCACAGAAACATGTAGGCCATTGACTGTAAATAAAGTACTATATTTATAGACCACCAGCGACGGTGCTGAGTCAACACAGGCAGATTGCCTGTTGTGATAGAGGGCTAAATATAGACTGGTGTCTCCTTACACCTGCGAAAGGGTAGATTGCCACCAGAGAAACGTTTACTTATTTATTTCGAAGTAATATGCAATCTAAATGTATATTCGAGACCTACTGCAATTATTTGTATGACAGTCATGACTATGTATAATCCAATATACGCGCGTAGGCGAGACATAAGAAAGCTGGTTGAGCAATTTTCGACACCCACACAGTTATTATTCATTTTTATTTACAATATTATACAATACAAATGTATTTGTGAAGAGTATTTTATCCATTATTGTATTTATACCAATTTTGTTCCCAGACAGAGCTGCTGTAGCTGGAGAATCAAGGAGCGGCAAGGGTCACCTCGTGACCGCCTGACCGTGTGAAAATGAGTGGAGTCACACTGAGAGGGGCAATTTTGCTGAGTGTTTGGGCAATTTTTGACAGAATAAAGTTATATAATTACTAATTCTTGACAGAGACAAACTATTATAAACCTTGGCATGATATAATTGATAATCCCATCAATTTACAAACGTAAATTGGTGGGATAATTCATTTTTTTTTGTATATTGTCATTTCGATTGTAGACACGAAGTTTTGAGTGATATTTGGTATGAGCTCCTGTGGCATGGTTGGTAAGGTCGCGGACTGGAAAACTCAAAGTGTCGTAGGGTAGTGGGATCGAATCCAGGAGGGGGTTATGGGGAAGGTTTTATATTGTCTAGAAACAATTTTATAAATTTTTTTTTTTTACAAGATCATGCCATTGTATTCAAACAATATGAAATATTCATAGAATATATCATATTGTAAGAATACAATGACATGACCTTGTTTTCTTTTTTTCTTTTTTTATTGTTTTATTTTATTATCATAGTAGGTTTGACATGATTTATTGAAACATATTTATTTTTGTACAATTCATTTGAGGTAAGAAAATAATTATATACACATTACTTAGGCTAATAACAAACATATATATTGATATACTAAAAAAATAAGGCATATTACATGTAAATCTTTGAAACTTATAAACTAAATAATGAAACATACAATTATATAATGTAAAAGCTATATCACAGGGACATCTTTGGAACTTATACATTATATAATATATATGTTACATTATGAGGTAGCGTGATCAATTAGGTCAGGTCAGGTAAGGTAGGGCGCGAGTCCAGGGCAGGGCAGGGCAGGAGGCGAGTCCAGGGCAGGGCACGGGGCGAGTCCAGGGCAGGGCAGGGCAGGGCAGGGGCCGACACTCAGTAGTTCTTGAAGGTGTGGTAGTCCCTGAAGCACTCACCCAGGCAGAGTGCAACTTTGCACTCGGCGCACATTGAGGTGACTCTTTTGGTCACATGGGGTTTCCTCACACTGGAGCTGCAGACGGTGCACTGCACCTGCCTGTGACGAGTGCCAATCAGCTCGGTGTTGGTTGTGTAGTGTCTTTCGACACCCAGCTGGATGCGGTCAGGAACGTGATCCCCACGCCATGCCGTACGTCTGTGAGTGGTGGCATACTTCTCCAGGAGTTGGTATGAGACGTTGTACACGAACTCCCGGAATTTCAGCTTCTGGTTTGGGGCCATATCCTTCTTCACCAACCACAAGTTGTAGGCGTTCAGCATCGTTATGTCAACTAGGTGGAGGAAGAGCTTGTGATACCACTTCACAGTCTTCCTCAGACACTCAACACCTGACAGCTGACAGTCAGACTTGTCCACCAGGCGCATGTTTTTGGTGTAGTCCACTACCATGTCGGGCTTGTAGATTGTCTTCCTGGTTCGGTAGTGGATTTTGCCAGAATCCACCTGGGCACCTGTGTGGACGGTGGAAAGCAGGTGGACGTCTCGCTTATCCTTCCACTTCAGGGCTATCAGTTTCCCACACTTCTCGAGCTGCTTGTATTTCTGCCCCTTTCGTCGCCTTCTTCGCACATGCCTCTCGCGGTGTTCCTGGGCCAGGTCGTCTTCTGAAGGTGTGTCACTGGAGGAGGCATCTGTGAGAGGAATGACATCACCTGTGAACTTTGGCATAAACTTTCTTGTCTTTCTGACAGTCCCACATGACCCCGTTTTGTTGTCATAAAGAAACTGGCAGAGAGCAGGAGAAGTATACCAGTTGTCAGTGTAGATGATGTGGCCTTTGCCCAGGTAAGGTGCCAACATTTTCCTGACGATGGCACCTGACATGCCCATGGGGTCATTGGCAGCGGCTTTCGGTACGTCAATGTCAGTTCCTGTATACACGATCATGTCAAGCACTATTCCAGTTTCACAGTCGCACAACACGAAGAGCTTGATTCCGAACCTATGCCTCTTCAAGGGGATATACTGCTTGAAAACAAGACGTCCTTTGAAGAGCACGAGCGACTCATCAATCACCAAATTGAGGAAGGGGTAAAAGTATTTCCTATACCTCTCCAACAACATGGTGAACACATCCCGAACTTTCCATATCCTGTCAATCCTGTTAGGATTTTCGTTGTCTGCAAAGTGCATAAATCTTAGCAGCAACAAAAATCTGTCACGAGTCATGAACTTATTGAAAGTTGGGGTGGCGATGAGAGGGTCGTGCTTCCAGTAGTGTTGCAACACATGCTTCTTGATCAGAGGCATGAGGAACAACAAGGCAAAGAACGTCAGAAATTCTGCCACAGTCGTATCCACCCAGCCTCGTATTCTCGCTTTTGGAGAAAGGACGTCCAATCTGCCAAACACCCACCTGTAGTAGGCGTTTGTTTGGGCAACGATGTACGTCATTACCTCCATGTCGAAAAAAGCGAGGAAGAAGTCGCTTTCGTTCGCTTGATCATCACAGGGCCAGTCGTCAGTTGTTCCTGACGTCCCAGGATTGAACTGGGGCACGTCAGGTACAAAATTGACCCCGTCAGACCAATCGAACGAAGGCCTGCCAGGGATCGGAATGTCGTCTGCGTCTTCTTCTGCGTCTGAAATATCGCTTCCATGGTCGCGATACAGCACTTCATCATCATTACCCTCCTCTTCACTCGACAGACGATGCCCTTCCTCGTTTTCGTCACCGACGTCGGACTCACTCCCACTGTCCACTCCCAAATCCCCCCACCCTTGGTCCCGTGCTAGGGCTTCGTCGTCGAAACCCGGGCTGCCAATGTCCTGCGAATCACCATCAAACAGCAGGGCGGCATACTTAGATGGTGTAAGAGTTTTCCGGGTCACTTTGGCACGTGCGGGAGTCTTATGGACAGGGACAGCAGAGGTGGTGGCAGGGGCGGCGGCAGGGGCGGCGGCGGCAGGGGCGGCGGCGGCAGGGGCAGCAGTGGTGCGTGGCCTTGATGGCAAGATGATGGTGGTGCCTGTCGCCCTTCTCTCTGTTCCTTGGGCAGGGGCGGCAGGGGCGGCAGGGGCAGCAGGGGCGGCAGGGGCGGCAGGGGCAGCAGGGCCGGCAGGGACACCAGGGCCAGCAGTCGCTTTCCCAGTCGCTTTCCCTCTCCCTTTCCCCTTCCCCTTCCCTGTTCCTTGGGCAGGGGCGGCAGGGGCGGCAGGGGCAGCAGGGGCAGCAGGGGCGGCAGGGGCGGCAGGGGCAGCAGGGCCGGCAGGGACACCAGGGCCAGCAGTCGCTTTCCCAGTCGCTTTCCCTCTCCCTTTCCCCTTCCCCTTCCCTGTTCCTTGGGCAGGGGCGGCAGGGGCGGCAGGGGCAGCAGGGGCGGCAGGGGCGGCAGGGGCAGCAGGGGCGGCAGGGGTAGCCGGGCCAGGGGCGGCTGGTGGTGTTGGTGGTGGTAGGGGCACTGTGGCTGGCGTACGGGTTCTTTTCCCTACGCCCGTGCCTTTCATTTTTCCTGCCCCCGCAGGTAATGCAGCCCTAGGGCGGCCTCCTGCGTCGCTGGTACCGGTGGCAGGGGTGGCAGGGGTGGCAGTGGTGGCAGTGGTGGTGGTAGTGGTTGTTGCAGTGGCCTGGGTCGTGGTGGCAGTGTCCCGAAAGACCAATGACCTCTGTGCCATTGCCCTGCTTGCACGTGTTTTACGTGCTTTTGGTGCTGGTGATTCGTCCTCTGAGCTGTAGGGCGTGTCGTACTGGTAGCTAGGGTCTTTGGCAGCCACCCTCTGCCTTCCACGGCGGCTAACACCACCAGAAGGAGGGCTGGTTGTGTCATCAGGGAGCGAGCGTGAGGGACGTGTAGGCTCCATGACTAGTGCGTGGTTACTGGCGCGGTGGTGCTTGCACGAGTGCGGGGCGAGCGTTTGGCGGGGTGGTATCGAGAGTTGACATGTAGTACTATACCCACACCAATTTTCAGCCGCCTGGCTATAAACGCGCGGTTTTGGTACGTGTTCAAAGTCTCTGCTCTTAAGAGTCTACCCGCAGTGCGCCGGGGGAACTCTTAAGAGTCTCCCCGCAGCTCCCGGGTTAATAGAGGTTAGTAAAGGTGTTAGTCATTCATGGTTAGTTCATTGATAGGAAGAATTCCTGTGCTACCTGGCAATGACTCGAAAGTCAAAACAGGGGCCAGGTATACCTCCGCGGGGGTGGGGGTCTCCCTCCTCGGGTGGGCAAAAAGGGGGAGCTGGGCGCCCTCTCTCTGATATAGTCGTCCGGCGGCTGTGGCTAGGGGCTTGCCATATCACCAGTGTTTGTAATAACCCTCTGTGTATGAGACAGATGTGAGTGTCTTTAATACCAAAACCGAAGGTGCCTTAGCTAGCTGGTTTTACTCGGCTGGTTGTTAATTGTAGGGTTTGCTGGATATGGTGGAGACTGGGTTGCTAACTCTGCCACATTTATCTGGAAGTATGGCAATAGAAGTTAGTTACTGGCGGGGCGGCTAGCCTCGCACCGACGACCATTGGGTGCAGGGTTGTGAATGTGTTGTAAGAGAATAGATGGCATGCAAGGGGCTAGTAAAGTTCTAATGTTGTTCTGGCCTACTAAGTGAAGGTAGGCTGGATAGGAGTATATATATAAAAGGTTGGAGAGCGTTAGTAACGGACAATTCAAGGATCTTCAAGAGGTATGAGAGAGAGGCTAGGTCGGACAAGAGTCGAGAAGCGCGGGTGTCTTAATGAGAGGGGGGGGGAGTTCAAGGGCTACAGGGAAATTTTGCCCCTAAGGTCCCTGGGCGTGGGGGTGGCATTAGGCTACAATTGATATGGAAGTTTGAAAAGGCAGTAGAATACGTTAGCCAAATGCTACCGGGGAATGCAACTATGGGGTGGTATATGAGTCTGGAAAAGATAGAGTTATGTGATCAGTCAGAGGGTTATGGATACTATTAGTTGGCCCTGGGAACTGCGTTTTCTATTAAATATAAAATACCAACCACAGCGGCAGTTCGTAGGGGTACTTAGTTATTGTTTCGGGGTACTTATGACAGATACTGGTAACCAGGTTATCTTATACAATCTCTGGTTGGGGTAAGAGGTGTAAGACACGAAATAAATTGGCGTAGTGTGGGCTGTGGATACGAAGGAGGCAAGGGGAAGACGTATGACAATTGTGGAAAGTAAATGGAAAAAGGTGAACACAATGGCGGATAAAAATACTTAACCTAAGGATTGCATACATAGATTTATGGGGCGATGGGTCTTCAGAAGCTTAGTCTGGCAAGACAAGATGTTAGGGAATGTTAATATTAATACTTAGTTACTAGAGGAGCAATGCAAGGGGCGACTGAGCACGGGTTACATATATCTATACTCGTCATGGAAAATGATATAAGAGGTCTAGGGACAAGCGTGGGTGTTTGAACTTCTAAGATATATAACATCTACTTCTCGGATGTAAGAACATACATAGATATATTTATGGCTGTCTGATGTGTTGGCATTGGCTCAACGTCGGGACAGGGCATGTTTTTAATATGAATGTATATTCCTATTCATCATCTGTGTAGCAAGGACAGTGCCGCTATGTCGTATCAATGCTGGTGGCAGTTAATATTATAGACTTAGTTACTAGAGGAACAATGCAAGGGGCGACTGGGCACGGGTTACATATATCTATACTCGTCATGGAAAATGATATACGAGGTCTAGGGACAGCGTGGGTGTTTTAACTTCTAAGATATATAACATCTACTTCTCGGATGCAAGAACATACATAGATATAATTATGGCTGTCTGATGTGTTGGCATTGGCTCAACGTCGGGACAGGCATGGGTGTTTTTAATATGAATGTATATTCCTGTTCATCATCTTTGTAGTTAGGAGTGTAGGACACGAGGGGGTTAGTGTACGTGAGGTGTGGAAAATGGTCAGTTTTAGAAAAGGTAAATGGGTGTGTCCTGGAGCTGTTTAGCCCTGCGGGCTTGGGCCTGGCTGAAATGGCTGGCTCGGTCAGCTGGTCCTTTCGTTCTGTGGACCTTTCCTTTGGTGTTTCTGTGTGGTGTTCGTTCATGGCTTCTGTGGTGGGCTTCTCGTTCTGGGGCATTTTAGCCATAAACAATGTTAAGGCACATCGTCAATGATGAAGGGGCCACTAATAAATATGTATTTATTGGTGGTGGGAATGTGTTGAAACTCGTAAGCACCTCAACAATTTAAGTTAAGTAGATATACTGTAAGTTTGAATTAGGCGCCAGTATTAGACTAAACTATATATCTTTATAAAAGATATGTATTCTTTTGTATTAAATTACTATGGGTTTATTATCCATAATTACTGTATATTTGGTTATCATTATAATTTATCCGGTATATCTTGTAGCTAGTTAAATGACGCATTAACACACAAAGAGCGGGTGGTAGGGTATTTTACACTGTGCCACCCAGCGGGGGGTTTTTACCCTAAATAGGGTTGTTTCCGTGCTCATTTTCATGCATAAACAAGACTCAGAGCGTAAAACAAGTATCTAGCCCTGAAAGGGCATAAACAGAGCTTTCCAATGACACCTGAACCATCCTTGTACGACCACTGGTTCTCTTGCAACGATCGTGCAACACGAGTGCAAAAAATCTAAAATAAGGTAATTTCCGTACATAATTCCCTGTGTAGCGAGTGAGAGGAGGGGGCGAAAGGTAGAATACAGTTCAGTACATCCACGGCGGTCATGGGGAGCAGTCATAAGGTTACTACGCTCGTCCCACCGCTCAGCTCTCTCTCTCTCAGCAACATTACGTGCTGAAAATGGCACTCGACAGATGTCGTGCACCGCCACATAATCCAAATTTATTTAACTCGACAGATGTCGTGCGCCGTTGGTTAAGGGTTAACGCCTTACGAGCGGGCCCGTCAGTAACTTCTACCCGCCCAGCGGGTGGTTTTACCCTAAACAACCTTATTTCTGTGCTCTTTTTCATGCATAAACAAGAGCCAGAGCGTAATACAATTATCTATCCCTGAAAGGGCGATAATTGAGCTTTCCAATGACACCAGAACCATCCTTCTATGACCACGCATTCTCTTTAACGATCGTGCAAGACGAAGGAAAAATCCCTAAAATACGGTAATTTCCTTACATAATTCCCTGTGTAGCGAGGTAGTGAGTGTGGATGTGTGTCGAGGGGACTGCAGTTGCCGCTCGGGACCCGTGCCGAACGGTCAGAGCCGACCTACGCTCCTCCCACCGCTCGTCTCTCTCTCAGAGCCAATTATTGCCCAAAATTGCACACCGCCTTAAGTCGGTCCCCGCCACATAGTCCTTTCTTCTCTAGACCGACTTAAGTCCGGTCCCGCCAGTTAAGGGTTAATGAATAGGATATTCACTGCGCATGCGTCATTTTTGGGTAACTGGCGGGTCCCCCGCCGAGAGTCCTCAGACTCGCTTTGAATACAACCTCAGCAACAACCCCTTCTAGCCACTCCCACTACAACCACTTTATTCATGCTAAGTCATTCTAATTCTTAACTCTTAGTGGCCACTATAGCTTCTATCTATTCCTAATTCTATCTTTGAGCTATCCATCACTATCAACATCTAAATTAAATTAACACTTATAAGTTCTTGGTAAATTAGACTTTGTTTATTCCCAAATTCATATACATCATTATATCTGCACTATCTTGACTGATTATTATTATGTAAGACTCTCACCTCTACAGTCTTCAGAGATTTTCAAGGAAGTCTCCACCCATCTGCTGAAGCCTATAGGTCTGGATTGTAAGAGAGAACGTAAGACACTGGTGAAATGGCTCCTTACTTTAATCCCATGATATGAGAGCATAAGACACTGGTGTAATGGCTCGTTTTTCATGTAAGACCCTCACCTCTACAGTCTTCAGAGATCTTCAAGGAAAATTATAGGTTTGATTCCCGGAGGGAAGTAATGAAAACCTAATATATAGTAGGGCTCCGTAATCATTGACGATATGCCTATTAGTATAATAGTCTCCCATCAAACGCCGCAGTCGCTAGTTTGAATCTACCGCAAGGGAGGACAGGAGTACTATACTTCATAAGGGTAACGCTCATTCTCTTATGGAATCGTCTTATGATCGGGTACTCAACTACGAAAAAACTTTGTAAATAAGAAAAAAGAAAAATTAACATAAAAATTGTTATAGTAAAGCTTTCCAATGCGTGGATTTCTTGTGTGTGGATTCCTAACTCTGGCCCTCTAGCGGCCATATACTTTCGCCACTGACATATTAAGAATAAACTCAAGAAATCAAGCGAATGGGAAGGGGATGGCAGGGAGGACCCTACATCGTCAATGATTACGGGGCCCTACTAAATATTAGGTTTTCATTACTTCCCTCCGGGAATCAAACCTATAATTTAATCGTGGCCCCTCCATCATTGACGCTATGCCTGATATCTAAGACTGGAGGGGGACATTCGTGACAATATCAGAACCACCAACCTAAATACCATAGGTGAAAAAGAATCTGTATAACATTTTAAGTTTTTTATTGTGTACAATATAAAAATAGGAAAGAAGGCAAGCAGTGCGTTACTTCAAAGAAGATCTGCTTGTTCATGACTGGATCTACACTTGAGATCTATTGCATTAGTGAGAACACTCTTGTTACTCTCATGAATTGAACATGAACTCTTTGGATTATGGTCTGGCCTTAAAAATATTTGTACAATATAATCTGTTTGTACATTCTGTTAATACTATATAGATGCAACTATGATACATTTCTTAAGAATACAAATAAAATTTGATTGAACTGTATAACCAGTTTGATACATATCACAGCTCGTGATTTATCATAATCTCCGGCGGAGGGGTTTTAGTGGGTCTTTGGGCTATTTTGCACATCCCCCCCCCTTTTTTTAGCCTTAACCCTTCCTCCCCGGGTGTCATTTTAATATGACACCACGGCAGATGGGCCGGTACCCGGGTGTCATTTTAATATACAGTAAGCTTGAAGGCCTATTCAGCTTGGCCGTGCGTCCGACGCATGTAAACAAAGCCGATCGTTGCGTCACCGCACCTCCGAAAACAAGAAGGAGAAGACTCTTTTGTTATTGTATGTCTGTATGTCGTTGTTTCAGTAGTGAAAAGATCGTCATATTGCTAACATTGCCTGAAAATGCTCTCCACTAAAATCGTCATCACAACTGAACCAGTTGACTTAGAGAGCTCTACTCAACGCCAGTCTACAGATTGGAAACCGCACTACATTTATAGATGCGTGGGAAATTTCTAGCAGTTAAAATTAACCAAAATACGGTAGCCTAGGCCTAGACGTTTTTCGGCCAGATCGCCCGGGTATGCCGCACTGTCATTAGGAGAGCTAGCCCGGGCCAGGAGGGTTAATAACCTTACATAATAATAGCACATGGACTACGAGACCCGCTGCCGCAATGCTACACAGGTCCGCTTTGGTTTATCCAGGGCGACTGACAGGTATCGCGTCAAGAAAGTGTGATTAGACGCCCACAACTGAGTGTTGGCTATGTCGTCAACGGAATTTTTTTGCATAAATCGAAGGAAGACGGCCCACTTTCTAATATCGTGGGCTCTGCCTAGTACGCCGGGATTACTTTCTTTAATGACATCTACGAGTAAAGAAGCTAATTTCCTTCTCGTGACGCGAGTACCTGTTTGGTTGATCCATAGGAAGCCTGGCTGTTGAGGTTGTGTTACCCTCATGAACTTAACTAGAGCTTGTACCGGGCACAATATGTGACGTGTATGTCCACATTTAAGTGCCGGGACTGAGAATTCTGAGAAAACATGATACTCTGTTACCTGTCGCCAAAGCCATAAGGAACACAGCCTTCTTAACCTCTGAAGTGCGCATGGGGGTAATTGGAAACGTCCCCCTGTGCTGACGTATTTGAGGTGTTTCCGTCACTAAAATATTCATTGTGCCATTAATAGCATTAATACTTATCCATATGCGCCTATTATGGGTTGATTATAAAGGTATTAACCTGAAACAACAATAAAACGAGTGAAAACAGCGTTTGGATGGTCAAAATCGGAGATATAGCCCGCGAGTTGTATAATGTATGGGTGAGGCAATCTGCTTTCCCGCCAATTTCCCCCAAGGCCACTGAGACACAGTCGATCGATACTCTCTCTCTCTCTCTTGCACTCGCTTGCTATCAGTGATGACCACACCCTCCAATCGGATTTCTAATGTTAGCACGAAAATATACCTCAGAATAAGGGAATAACAGGGAAAATAGGTGATAACTGAAGGAGAGGAGGAAAGTGGGGAAGGAGGGGAGGTAGAGGACTGAGATTTTGCATGGCCCAGGGGCCAAATAAAAAAAAAAAAATATAATTTTTTTTTTTCGATGTCAAAAGTTGATTTTTTTTTTCTCTGACTCTTAAGAGTCTCCCCGCAGTGCGCCGGGGGAACTCTTAAGAGTCTCCCTGCAGCTCCCGGGTTAAGTAATGATTCGAAATCCGGCGCATGGTTATACTTGCGCGACTGAATCAATGACAAAGCTTTGTCTAGCGACCAGGTAGGCATGAGCTGACGCGGTGGTGGGCGTAGTTTGAAACATGCCCTCATGAACCCTTTCTCCTCAGCCAGTGGTATGGATAGACCAGTAAGGTCGTAAAAGGGATTTCTAATGGCAGATAAGTGATTCTTTAACCCGTACAGCCCCAGCGACGCGCCTGACGCGTCGGCGATGTATGTAACGCACAGCCCCAGAGACTCGCCTGGCGCATCACCCTAATTGCGCCGACCGTAACCTCAGGTGTAGCCACTCAAGAGGGCTCAGATTTGTATGGGAACTGTGTACGTATCCCACGCAACCGTGCCGATGGTTGAAAACTCTCAAAGTCCACGTGCGTGCGCGGGAGTGCGCAATAACCTGGTTTTTTGGGGTAATTGCCTTCAATTTTTTACTCTTGTAAAATACGTTTCCGGGGGCTCTGTAGGACCATTCTTTAAGCTTTTTGAGCGGTTTTTCGTGGTTTTTCCTTCATTCCTAACCCATTCGCTATTGTTTCTGGAATAAAACCATTTTTTGAAAACCGGCCGGGTTCTGGTGAACAAACATTACAAAACTAGCCGGGGCTGGACGGGTTAATGTAATAACTGAGAAGCACTTCTGTTCAAATAAATAATTAAGTATTTAAAAATTAAAGCCACTGAGGCATCAGTTTGTGCTGTTTCTACTATCCAGGTTGTGAAAGTTTTCCAATGTGATTGGTATTGTCTCCTGGTGGACAGAGTATATTGATTCAGAAATTTACTAGTCACACTTTCTCCATACTGAGTTAGCCATTTGGCATTGTAAATGTCCATAAGGCAAAAGTTAGTGAGGTCTGAAGGTTGCCAATTGTCTCCAAGTGGAAGGCAGAGACCGGGAGTGACACCGGGTTCCTGCACCACGTTTGCAAATGGTGGTACCACACCTGAGCCGGCCATATTGGGGCGATCGTCAAGACTATGCCCCGGTAACCCCATAATTTGTGAACTACTTGACACATGAGTGAAGCGTCTGGAGGAGGAAAATTATAGATTGAATTCCACCTGTTCCAGTCCTCCAGTAAAGCGTCTGGACCCCCAGCCGGAGTTACTTCCCGGCGAGTTAGGTAGAGAGGTAGTCTGTGATTTCCCTCGGACGCAAAGAGATCCACTTGTGGACGGTATGGCTCTGCAATCATCTCGTTGAAGATGGTTTGCTTGAGAGCCCATTCTACTGAGGTACTCTGTCTTTGAGAAAGGGCGTCCGCCCAGACGTTCGCCACGCCCGGGAGGTAAGATGCGTGTAGATGGATGCTCAGCGATTCGGCCAGAGCAAAGATCTGTTCTGACAAGTCCATCAACTCTCGAGACCTCGTTGACCCTTTTTTCTGAATGCAGTGGACTGCATTTATGTTGTCCATTCGAAATGCTATTGACTTCCCCTGCAATGAAGAGCCGTGAATTTGAAGGAAAAATAACGGGACTAGAAGCTCTTGCTTGTTGATGTGAAAAGTTACGTCTTTGGACCACAGCCCCTGAGCTTGGTGGCCTAGGTTGGACTGATAACCCCAGCCTATTAGTCCTGAAGTATCTGTGTCTATACCATACCGTAGGTGGAGGAGAAGCCCATGTCATTATAGAGTGCAATGTTTCGGTCTTTGCCCAGACCGACAGTAAGTTGTGAATTAATTGAGGAATAGGCCATAGTTTTCCCGCCGGCAACAGTGGGAAAAATTTGTAGCCCTCCATGATTAATCTCTTTACTTTCAACCAGACCAACTTCACAGTTAATTGGACCCAGTTGAGCGACCAACCAGGGACTCCCACGTCTTCCTCGTTGTATCCAGACTGTGGAGAAAAAACAGTTTCCTGCGAAATCTGTTGCGATTGTCCACACTCTAAGTAAGAGTTGGATTGGCAGTGTCCCAGACCAGCCCTATCCACTGAATTTCTCTTGTGGGAATAAGGAGAGACTTTACCAAGTTGACCTTGAACCCTAGAGTTTGTACATGGTGTAATACTTGTTTGACATGGAAATGACACAACTCCTCTGACTCTACTACTACTAGCCAGTCGTCTAGATACCACAACACCTTTATATCTTGAGCTAGCAACGGCATGGGGGCCTGCATGCCGGACTAATTTTGTATCTTGAGCTAGCAACGGCATGGGGGTGGGCCGGACAAATTTTTTGAAAATTCTCGGTGCCAGGTTCAAACCGAAAGGCATTCTCTGAAAGACGTAAGTCTGATCCTCAAGGCGAGGATTTTTTGGAACCGTTTGTTAACCCGGGAGCTGCGGGGAGACTCTTAAGAGTTCCCCCGGCGCACTGCGGGGAGACTCTTAAGAGTCAGAGAAAAAAAAAATCAACTTTTGACATCGAAAAAAAATTTTTTTTTTTTTTTTTTTTTGGCCCCTGGGCCATGCAAAATCTCAGTCCTCTACCTCCCCTCCTTCCCCACTTTCCTCCTCTCCTTCAGTTATCACCTATTTTCCCTGTTATTCCCTTATTCTGAGGTATATTTTCGTGCTAACATTAGAAATCCGATTGGAGGGTGTGGTCATCACTGATAGCAAGCGAGTGCAAGAGAGAGAGAGAGAGTATCGATCGACTGTGTCTCAGTGGCCTTGGGGGAAATTGGCGGGAAAGCAGATTGCCTCACCCATACATTATACAACTCGCGGGCTATATCTCCGATTTTGACCATCCAAACGCTGTTTTCACTCGTTTTATTGTTGTTTCAGGTTAATACCTTTATAATCAACCCATAATAGGCGCATATGGATAAGTATTAATGCTATTAATGGCACAATGAATATTTTAGTGACGGAAACACCTCAAATACGTCAGCACAGGGGGACGTTTCCAATTACCCCCATGCGCACTTCAGAGGTTAATGGTGACATGCCAATAGGCGTCTTTCAGGTTTAATGAGCACATCCAACATTGCGACGGGATTGTGAGCCTGATTTGATTCACTGTAAGCATCCTGAAGGGTGAATTGTGAATATGTCTGTTCAGACACAATAGATCAACTACTGGTCGCATCTGCACACTGTCCCTCTTTGGCACTAGAAAAAGTCTGGAGGTGAAAACATGGCAAGTTGGATCTACCGGGACAATGATCTGCTTGGTGATCATTTCCTGGACAAGTGACTCCACCTCTAAAGAAACACTGTTGAATTCTAGAGTTTGACGTAGACAAGGTCGCCGGAGCCACCGCCAAGTTATGCCCTTGCTTACCACTGTCCGGGCCCAGGCCCTGCGGCATGCCTGGAACGACCCAGTTTCTGTACTGGGCCTGTTTGGCAGGACAACTCTCGAATCCAACTCACCTGCGGTAGGCCCCGGGAGAGAAAGAGTATAACTGACTAGTTTTTTGGTGGTGGTGGTGGAGGGGGATTAGGCCACTGGCTAGGTTTGGCAGGTGTCTGTCAGAGATTAGGCTTTTGGTGAGACTTACCTCTATAGCCTGAATATTTACCTTGCTTTGGTTTGTGCTGAATACCTCCCTGCTGTTGAGGCGGCCTGGGGTCTCGAAAGGACTGTTTAGTATGAGCAGGTTGGGGCTTTCCGCCGCCTTTGGGTTTAGAGTAAAGTTTCTTAACCCGGGAGCTGCTGGAAGACTTTTAAGAGTTCCCCCAGCAGACTGCGGGAAGACTCTTAAGAGCAGAGCTTTTAAACGCGTACCAAAACCGCGCGTTTATAGCCAGGCGGCTGAAAATTGGTGTGGGTATAATACTACATGTCAACTCTCGACACCACCCCGCCACACGCTCGCCCCGCACTCAAGCACCACCGCGCCAGTAACCAAGCACTAGTCATGGAGCCCACACGTCCCTCACGCTCGCTCCCTGATGACACAACCAGCCCTCCTTCTGGTGGTGTTAGCCGCCGTGGAAGGCAGAGGGTGGCTGCTAAAGACCCTAGCTACCAGTACGACACGCCCTACAGCTCTGAGGACGAAAGACCAGCACCCAAAGCACGGAAAACACGTGCAAGCACGGCAAATGTACAGAGGTCATTGGTGTTTCGGGACACTGCCACCACGACCCAGGCCACTGCAACAACCACTACCACCACCACTGCCACCCCTGCCACCGGTACCAGCAATGCAGGAGGCCGCCCTAGGGCTGCAGAACCTGCGGGGGCAGGAAAAATTAAAGGCACGGGCGTAGGGAAGAGAACCCGTACGCCAGCCACAGTGACCCTACCACCACCACCACCAGCCCCTGGCCCGGCTGCCCCTGCTGCCCCTGCCGCCCCTGCTGCCCCTGCTGCCCCTGCTGCCCCTGCTGCCCCTGCCCAAGGAAAAGGGAAGGGGAAGGGGAAAGGGAGAGGGAAAGCGACTGCTGGCGCTGCTGCCCCTACCGCCCCTGCCCAAGGAACAGAGAAAAGGGCGACAGGCACGACCATCATCTTGCCTGCCTCCAGGGCCACAAGACCACGCACCACTGCTGCCCCTGCCGCCGCCCCTGCTGTCCCTGTCCATAAGACTCCTGCACGTGCTAGAGTGACCCGGAAAACTCTGACACCATCAAAGTATGCCGCCCTGCTGTTTGATGGTGATTCGCAGGGCATTGGCAGCCCGGGTTTCGACGACGAAGCCCTAGGACGGGACCAAGGGTGGGGGGATTTGGGAGTGGACAGTGGGAGTGAGTCCGACGTCGGTGACGAGAATGAGGAAGGGCGTCTGTCAAGTGAAGAGGAGGGTGATGATGATGCAGTGCTGTATCGCGACCATGGAAGCGATATTTCAGACGGTGAAGCAGACGCAGACGACATTCCGATCCCTGGGCTGCCTTCGTTCGATTGGTCTGACGGGGTCAATTTTGTACCTGACGTGCCCCAGTTCAATCCTGGGACGTCAGGTACAACTGACGACTGGCCCTGTGACGAGCAAGCGAACGAAAGCGACTTCTTCCTCGCTTTTTTCGATATGGAGGTAATGACGTACATCGTTGCCCAAACAAACGCCTACTACAGGTGGGTGTTTGGCAGATTGGACGTCATTTCTCCAAAAGCGAGAATACGAGGCTGGGTGGATACGACTGTGGAAGAATTCATGACGTTCTTTGCCTTGTTGTTCCTCATGCCTCTGTGCAAGAAGCATGTGTTGCAACACTATTGGAAGCACGACCCTCTCATCGCCACCCCAACTTTCAATAAGTTCATGACTCGCGACAGATTTTTGTTGCTGCTAAGATTTATGCACTTTGCAGACAACGAAAATCCTAACAGGATTGACAGGATATGGAAAGTTCGGGATGTGTTCACCATGATGTTGGAGAGGTATAGGAAATACTTTTACCCCTTCCTCAATTTGGTGATTGAGGAGTCGCTCGTGCTCTTCAAAGGATGTCTTGTTTTCAAGTAGTATATCTCCTTGAAAAGGCATAGGTTCGGAATCAAGCTCTTCGTTTTGTGTGACTGTGAAACTGGAATAGTGCTTGACATAATCGTGTATACAGGCACTGACATTGACATACCGAAAGCCGCTGCCAATGACCCCATGGGCATGTCAGGTGCCATCGTCAGGAAAATGTTGGCACCTTACCTGGGCAAAGGCCACATCATCTACACTGACAACTGGTATACTTCTCTTGCTCTCTGCCAGTTTTTTCATGACAACCAAACGGGGTCATGTGGGACTGTCAGAAAGACAAGAAAGTTTATGCCTAAGTTCACCGGTAATGTCATTCCTCTGTCAGATGCCTCCTCCAGTGACACACCTTCTGAAGACGACCTGGCCCTGGAACACCGCGAGAGGCATGTGCGAAGAAGGCGACGAAAGTGGCAGAAATACAAGCAGCTCGAAAAGTGTGGGAAAGTGATAGCCCTGAAGTGGAAGGACAAACGAGACGTCCACCTGCTTTCCACCGTCCACACAGGTGCCCAGATGGATTCTGGCAAAATCCACTACCGAACCAGGAAGACCATCTACAAGCCCGACATGGTAGTGGACTATACCAAGAACATGCGCCTGGTGGACAAGTCTGACTGTCAGCTGTCAGGCGTTGAGTGTCTGAGGAAGACTGTAAAGTGGTATCACAAGCTCTTCCTCCACGGACATTAGTTCCAGGGCAGTAATTCCCTTTCCAATGTTCCCTTACCCTCTCTAAACCACTGTTTGGACACTTGATCCTCAGTGTTTTGGAGGACAAGCAACCTAGAAGGGTCACTAGATCTGTTGTTGCTTGATTTCCTTTGTACTCCTTTGTACTCCACCTAGTTGACATCACGATGCTCAACGCCTACAACTTGTGGTTGGTGAAGAGGGAGATGTCCCCAAACCAGAAGCTGAAATTCCGGGAGTTCGTCTACAACGTCTCATACCAATTCCTGGAGAAGTATGGCACCACCACTCACAGACGTACGGCATGGCGTGGGGATCACGTTCCTGACCGAGTCCAGGTGGGTGTCCAAAGACACTACCTAACCAACACCGAGCTGATTGGCACTCGTCACAGGCAGGTGCAGTGCACCGTCTGCAGCTCCAGTGTCAGGAAACCCCATGTCACCAAAAGAGTCACCTCAATGTGCGCCGAGTGCAAAGTTGGACTCTGCTTGGGTGACTGCTTCAGGGACTACCACACCTTCAAGAATTACTGAGTGTCGCCCCCTGCCCTGCCCTGCCCTGGACTCGCCCTGTGCCCTGCCCTGGACTCGCCCCGTGCCCTGCCCTGGACTCGCCCCCTTCCCTGCCCTGCCCTGGACTCGCCCCCTGCCCTGCCCTGCCCTGGACTCGCGCCCTACCTTACCTGACCTGGCCTAATTGATCACGCTACCTCATAATGTAACATATATATTATAAAAGGTATAAGTTCCAAAGATGTCCCTGTGATATAGCTTTTACATTATATAATTGTATGTTTCATTATTTAGTTTATAAGCTTCAAAGATTTACATGTAATATGCCTTCTTTTTTTAGTATATCAATATACAGTATATGTTTGTTATTAGCCTAAGTAATGTGTATATAATTATTTTCTTACCTCAAATGAATTGTGCAAAAATAAATATGTTTCAATAAATCCTGTCAAACCTAAGATAATTAAAAAAAAACAATAAAAAAACAAAAAAACAAGGTCATGTCATTGTATTCTTACAATATGATATATTCTATGAATATTTCATATTGTTTGAATACAATGGCATGATCTTGTAAAAAAAAAAAATTATCAAAAATTTTCTAGACAATATAAAACCTTCCCCATAACCCCCTCCTGGATTCGATGCCACTACCCTACCACACTTTGAGTTTTCCAGTCCGCGACCTTACCAACCATGCCACAGGAGCTCATACCAAATATCACTCAAAACTTTGTCTACAATCGAAATGACAATATACAAAAAAAATGAATTATCCCACCAATTTACGTTTGTAAATTGATGGGCTTATCAATTATATCATGCAATGGTTTATAAAAGTTTGTCTCTGTCAAGAATTAGTAATTATATAACTTTATTCTGTCAAAAATTGCCCAAACACTCAGCAAAATTGCCCCTCTCAGTGTGACTCCACTCATTATCACACGGTCAAGCGGTCACGGGGTGACCCTTGCCGCTCCTTGATGCTCCAGCCACAGCAGCTCTGTCTGGGAGCAAAATTTATATAAATATAATAATGCCTAAAATACTCTTCACAAATACATTTGTATTGTATAATATTCTAAATAAAAATTAATAATAACTGTGGGTGTCGAAAATTGCTCAACCAGCTTTCTTATGTCTCGCCTACGCGCGTATATTGGATTATACATAGTCATGACTGTCATACAAATACTTGCAGTAGGTCTCGAATATACATTTAGATTGCATATTACTTGGAAATAAATAAATATAAGTTTCTCTGGTGGCAATCTACCCTTTCGCAAGTGTAAGGAGACACCAGTCTATATTTAGCCCTCTATCACAAAAGGCAATCTGCCTGTGTGAATTGGTGGTCAGTAAGACCAACCTCGTTGCTGGTCTATAATATAGTACTTTATTTACAGTCAATGGCCTACATGTTTCTGTGGTACTTCACATGTGTCTAAAATGCAATTCTGAAGTCCATTTATACGTACGGCAAACGCATGTCTCAGTTTCTCTCTCTCTCCATTCCTGACTCATGTTATTGTAGACCTCTTGGTGGCAACGAACACCAGACACCTAGACATAAGGTTCAAAACCCCAAGACATCCATACGCCTGGGGCGCCTCCACAATTATGACACAGCTGCATATGTTTACTGCCTTCACTCTCTCCACGACTCACTCCCTGCCTCCCTCCCTCCCACCCACCCCCACCCACCCTTTTAGGCTTCCGTCTGCTAGAAAATCATTGATAATGTGCGTAAATATCGCATGAATTGGTCTATATGCGGTATATATATTGATATATGGCACGTTTACATACGTACAAGTCTGTATTATAGCATGACAGTGCTCTAAGTACAAGATATAAGTGATATTTATGGCGTAACACACCCTCTCCCCCTTTCATTCCCAGCACAACTCACTCACACCTTGGTTCACGCATAGAAACTCATTGATAATGTGCGTAAATATCGCATGAATTGGTCTATATGCGGTATATATTGATATATGGCACGTCTACATACGTACAAGTCTGTATTATAGCATGACAGTGCTCTAAGTACAAGATATAAGTGATATTTATGGCGTAACACACCCTCTCCCCCTTTCATTCCCACCCCTACCCACCCTTTTAGGCTTCCGTCTGCTAGAAACTCATTGATAATGTGCGTAAATATCGCATGAATTGGTCTATATGCGGTATATATTGATATATGGCACGTCTACATACGTACAAGTCTGTATTATAGCATGACAGTGCTCTAAGTACGAGATATACGTAATATTATAGTGCAAACCACACTCTCAGCTCATAAATTGCCGCCAAACCTCCAACCCATCTTCATTCCCGCCTAAAAATTCTCTTATAATTCCCTTATATATTGCAATTTTTGGTCACTATGAGGCATATTCATTGTTATATGGGTGGCCTACACACATATACATACTCTACATAGCCTAAAAGTGATCAAAAACAGAGATATACGTGATAATACGCGGTAACCCACCCCCTCCTCCCTCTCCTTCTATCCCCTGGGCGCGTGAAAATTCGGCAGGGAAATCTCGCCGCTTGATGACAATCTAGCCGCGCGGTGCCATTCGCTCCACATTTTTCAACTACGGACCATTCCCCCACCGCCCCCAGACATTTTTGGGGGGGTCAAATATATATGGGCCGATGCACGCAAACATTCCCTACACGATGATGTACTTTTTATCGAAATTGGCAATGGGTCCCAAAATCATCATAGGTGCGCACAGTATTACCCTGTAGAAAACCCCCTGTGCGCCGCGGAGAGGTTAACCCGTTGAGACCCAGCGTCGCACGTGTTGCGTCGGCAGTCTTTGATCACCAACTCCCAGCGACGCATCACGTGCGTCCGACATATAAAAAACACTTACGTGGTTCGTAAGGTAGGAAATGGCGGGAGAATAGGAGGGGGCGGTACCGTAGTGTGTGGCGGAGCCGGGCCAGTAGGTGTGAGCGGGCCGAGACAGCCGCGCGGCTGGTGGTGGTGGGCTTAGTGGGGATAGTTTACACCCCTAGTTTACCGCCACTTTGAACCTTCATTACTCCGGTCGTATGGGAGCTAGAGGCTTGAGATTTATGTGAGATACTCCTTAGGATGTATGCCGTACAATGCCATACTCAGTTTTTACCCTAGTGCTCCCGGGCGGGTGGTCATGCGGGGGACACGAACTATTGAAACCCCCCCCCCCGCCCCCCAAATGACCGAAATGAGTTTTTTTTTATTTGTGTGTTCATTTTTCACCATTCTCTTCCATTTTGGCTCAACAAATTTTTTTGAAGCTCCCCCCCCCCCAACCCCCCACCGGCCCCCCCCCCAAAAAAAAATGTCAGAGGTGATTTTTTTTTGTTTTTTTTTCATTTCTCATCCTTGTCTTCCATTTAACAAACAAAAAAAATAAGTGAAAATGGCTTGGGACTGGGGTGAACAAAATATTATAACTAGCCGGGGCTCAACGGGTTAAAGGGCTCTTTCTTAGGCTGGGAGGTACTCTGCTTCAAGCCATCTACCATATTGAACACTACACTCCATGTTTCCGCACTGAGAAGGGAGGCAGTTAATACCGGGAAAGAGTTACTCGGCGGCCTATGTCGTCCTGCAACTTCTTCACCAAGTAAACCCTCAAGTCCTGACGTGCTCTAACCGCCTCCATGATAGCTATTCTGATATCCCCTAAAGACTGAATATAGTTCTGCAAGAGGATCCTACGTGACAGTTCCGTATCTTTCCGCACATGTTATAGTTCTCGTGAGTGACTGGGCAACCTGGCGACTTACAATTAAGGTATTGAGAGAACAGTAAAAGCTTTGTTACGTAGCTTGAAATCTCTGTCTAAATGGGCTGGAGGAGGTGTAGAAAAAGGGTCATGCAGTTCATAAAGTGATAGTTCGGGATCTGCTAGGAATTCAAATAAAGCTGGTGACCCCCTCCCCCCCCCCCCCCCCGCCTTGTTAACAGGTAAGTTAAGAGAACCATGAATTAATTTCTTGGGGAATCTGATGGGAATATTTAGAAGTAATGGTGGATGCAAACACTTGCGCCTCCAGTTCCCAGTCCACCCATGGACCTACACTTACCTGCCCCACCTGCAAGACTGGCATATGTGTGTCTGATCGAACACCGGGATTGTATCCAGTTCCGGCGTAAGCGCATTAAGAGCTTTAATGTCAATTCCTACAGGAATTTGTTTTTACACCATACCCGAAAGAGGATTTATGGAGTTCCGATCTTACTCTCAACCATATGAACAATTTTACCAGCACACCTAAACTTCGTTAGATGTGGGAATAGCCTCCCGAAAATATCAAGCCCTGGTGGGGGCTCGAACTCTTGACCCTTGGGTTGTGAGGCAGACACCTTACCAGTTAGACTAACGGCCCAGTTGGCAACTCGCTTGAGCGGCTGGCAACTCCACAACCCAATCCAAGCGTTTCTCACATACACTCCCTAGCTTTTCTCTCCTATCCCAGGACAAGGAAGGGGATAGGAGAGTACAGGTGTAGTGAGAACTCGCTTGGGTTGGGTTGTGGAGTTGCCGGCCGCTCAAGCGAGTTGCCAACTGGGCCGTTAGTGTGCCTGCGCATGTCTAGCACAAGGTGCGTGTATGCACCGCTCAGTGAAGTTAACTCACCATTCCAGTTCACCTCTCTGACAGACACCGGTCATTCGGCTCAGGCTTGTTCCTCTCTGTTCGGAGCCTTCGCTTCCCGGAAGGTGAAGTACCGGTAGTGTAAAGTCAGTGAAAATAGGTTAGCCTAAACAGTAATCGGATGCGGAAATACCCTGAGCCGACCAGGCCAAGAGGGATATCTCTATTGGTCTAACTGGTAAGGTGTCTGCCTCACAACCCAAGGGTCGACAGTTCGAGCCCCCTCCAGGGCTTGATATTTTCAGGAGGCTATTCCCGCATCTAATGAAGTTTAGGGGTGTTGGTAAAATTGTTCAGATGGTTGAGAGTAAGATCGGAGCTCCATAAATCCTCTTTCGGGTATGGTGTAAAAACCAATTCCTACATAAGCATTTGGTATGGCCTTAATGGTAACATCTAATAACCTCCCTTCAACGTCCTTAGCCCTAAGCTTTCTACTCTTATTGATCTCAATGGTTCAATCACTAGGGACCGGTAGATCCCCCGATACGGTAACTTAATTGTGCCAGATGCGGTTTCTGTGGTATTGACGGAATCCATGAACAATCTGGCCCGTAACGGAGAGGCATAGGGCCTTTCCTCTGCGGGAGCTTATCAAGAGGGGGTGGAGTAATGTCTGCAATGACACGGACGTAAGTGGTAGTCTAAGAGGCCGGCACTGGTGTGCTTCTGGCCGTGGTCTTCGCCGGAGTTACGTTAAACAAAGGCAAAGAGGTATGGGGATGCAAAATACCTGCGGGTTCTAAAGGCCGTACCGTAGAATAAACTGGGGGAACTACCGGTGTATTAGTGGAAGGAGCTTGAGAAGTAGGTACCTGATACTGCCGCATCACTCTGTGTAGAATATCACTTGGATCATCAGTGGTAACACACTTACTGTGGGATCCTCGAGAGGACTGAGACCCTTCTTCCAACTCTTCTCCCTGATTAACTGGCTGAGCAGAGGACAGATCTATGTCCTCCAGCTCTTCTGGTAATATTATCACTTTCGGCGTTGGTGGCCGGGGTTCAGGTATTTGGTCCGCCAGTGGCCACACCAGATCCGGGACTGATGAGGTATAAGTATATGATTATATCTCTCATCCAGTTTGCAATGCAAAATATATAGTTATAATATTAAACCTGATCAGTGTTCTATTATGAAATTATATGTATAAGAACTAAACTATTACTTAGCCTAAATACAAGAAAACAAAAAATAACACTTAGTAATTTGCTTATTTACATAAGTTTTGTTGTGGTTTACAGTAACAGTTAGTATCGTGCCATTTTAACTCCCTCCGACATATTATGTTCCAGTAAGTCCAAGCAGGCACTTGACAAGTATTTTGGGTCTTGAATTTGGCTCATGAGTGTTGTCGAAGCCTTACATTTTTCGCGATTTCCATCCACCAGAATGCTGTTTATTGTGATGTATCATATATCAATGGAAAGAGGAATATTTATAGTACATGATAAAATAAAAAAAAATGTAAATAAATCGAAATATGAAAGTGTAAATGAGTCCGGAATACAATTATTTCCCATGCAATTGTCTTCACACCGTCCTAGCTCTAAATTGTGAGTGATGACCATATATTTTTTTTGCTCAAATATTAGTATTTTTTCTCCTCTTTCCAAATCTGAAAACAGAAATTGTTTATCTTCAATAGTTCTCAAGCAGTGACCAAATTTTTTTTTTTTTTTTAATTTATATGGTTTATAACAATTTCAATTTATTTCGTTGCTACAAAGTGTATGGTTTTAAATTTAGGCTGTATGAATACGGCAAATAATGCT
>CM064582.1:49269615-49272115 GCA_032716605.1 Paralithodes platypus | reverse complement strand
TGATTATAAAGGTATTAACCTGAAACAACAATAAAACGAGTGAAAACAGCGTTTGGATGGTCAAAATCGGAGATATAGCCCGCGAGTTGTATAATGTATGGGTGAGGCAATCTGCTTTCCCGCCAATTTCCCCCAAGGCCACTGAGACACAGTCGATCGATACTCTCTCTCTCTCTCTTGCACTCGCTTGCTATCAGTGATGACCACAACCCTCCCAAACGGATTTCTTAAGTTTGCCCGAAAAAATACCCCAGAATAAGGGGATAACAGGGGAAATAGGTGATAACTGAAGGAGAGGAGGAAAGTGGGGAAGGAGGGGAGGTAGAGGACTGAGATTTTGCATGGCCCAGGGGCCAAAAAAAAAAAAAAAAAAAAAAAAAAAAATATAAAAAAATATTTTTTTTTCGATGTCAAAAGTTGATTTTTATTTTCTCTGACTCTTAAGAGTCTTCCCGCAGTGCGCCGGGGGAACTCTTAAGAGTCTCCCCGCAGCTCCCGGGTTAAGAAAAACCTGAGGTTTTTCTATATTATACATATGAACTGCTTATACCTGTGACAAAGTGTCACTGGCCCACTCGACCTTAATCATTTGACTATCATTGATTATTCGGAGTAGATAGATAGATAACGAGCTTCATGACTAATTGAATCATATTATCACCCCACTAGACTGTTGCGCCGGGCGTGGTAAGTCTAAGAGTCTTGCCGTGTGAGACTATCGGTCAGGGCGAGTTCACTCGGCGGGCCGAGTTGACTCCCTTTGGAATTAGCATATTCCGCCGGGAGGTTCGTGTTTCAGCACACCACGCCGGGACATTTGGTTGGTTTTATCGTCTGAGACGAGAAAACGGAGGCTCTGCTGAGAAAGCCGCCGGAAAAACGAACCAAAATTTTTAGAGGTGAGGACTTATATGGGAAAGTCAACCCCCCCCCCCATATATACGGGACGTCTCCCACAACCCCTAGAGCATGTAAAGCACACATGCGAAAGCACACATAGGGGAATAAATAGGCTTAATATATACATAGAGAATAATTTATCAAAAATAAATAACCCCTAGCCTACATTGGATACCCCTAATGAGGCTGACCATGAGGTAACGACGAAACATCAACTTGGCAGCAACCAGACGCTCCGAAGATCCAGCAGCAGCAGCAAAAGGAGGAAGAGGCCCACGATAGGGGCCCATGCGCAGATTCGGACTCCAAAAAGTTCCGCACCACGTGTGGCAACCCTTGAACTAGAGCATCAGCGAAAATAACATATGCAACTGCTTCATAGTGACGGCCTGAAGCATAGACTTGCGGAATGGTAGCCTCGTAACTAATATATCAGAGAGCTAAGGCGCAAAAATGAAACACAAACAAAACAAATGGTACGTCGATCCTGGGACTCGTAGGCGCCTGTACAATAGGACCCTAATTTGAACACTTCCTGCGGGCGTACCAATGGGGCAGCCTTGCTAGCTAATCTATAACTCTGTTCAATACAACTCAGAAGTATACAAATGAGCAGAGACTCATTAGAAGCGAGCGAACGAAGAATGAAGCAGGAGCACAGAGCGACCCACCCTCACCGGGTAATGGCACGCGGGAGACGGAAAAAAAAGTAGGGCCGCTAGAGGGCCAGCGTTAGGAATTCCACACAAAAGACAATCCACGGCATTGGAAAGCTTTAGTTATAACAATTTTTAAGTTATTTTTTCTTTCCCTTTTTTACGAAGTTTTTTTTGTTCGTTTAGTTGGAGTGACCCACATCATAAGACGATTCCATAAAGAGAATGAGCGTTACCCTTATGAAGTATAGTACTTCACACTTCCTCCTGTAGCCCTCGCGGGTAGATTCAAACTAAACGACCCGCGGTAGGCGTGTTGATGGGGCAGACTAATTATACTAATAGGCATATCGTCAATGATGGAGGGGCCACGTATTAAACTAGTGACACATTGTATTACTTCAGACGTAGCTTGAAGGAAGCACCTGAACCGAACAGCTTGTCGGAGAAGGTGTAGCACCCAATAATAATAGTTTCTTAAAGCTAGCTCATGCTAAGCCAGCTAAGGGCAGAGCCCAAATAAGGCCGATTAGACGCTAATTCCATTGGGGGGTCCTGTACCTACATTACTAACCCCATCCCTTCTTGCTCATGAGGGATGGTAAACGGACTTCCATGTGCTTGTGAAAAATCTTTAATGCGCCGAGCGTGGGCGCACGCCTTCACCACCTTCACCACCACTTCTGGGTGGAAGTCCGAGACGCTAAGTCACTACACCAAGCGAGAGCCGCTGTCTTTCTTACTAATTTACTACTAAATCCAACGACATAAGAGATAGGGCAAAAACAAACTAACAATTTATTACTTAAATATTTTGACCAGTCCAACGTACCTATAGACTTCAGGTATCTTACTTAACCCCCTATAGAAATAGGTCTCTAAAGTCATCTACCAATCATATCTAATTTATATTTTTTATCCTCCCCTTTTTCCCCAGCTAACTT
>CM064582.1:49107159-49269515 GCA_032716605.1 Paralithodes platypus | reverse complement strand
AACATTGTATTACTTCAGACAGTAGCTTGAAGGAGCACCCTGAAAACCGAACCGGCTGCGAGAAGGGAGCACCAATAATAATAGTGTTCTTAAAGCTAGCTCATGCTAAGTCCAGCTAAGGGCACCCAATAAGGCCGATTAGACGTATTTTCCATTGGGGTCTCTGTACTACTACCCCATCCCTTTTCTCATGAGGGATGGTAACGCCTCAGTGCTACCTTGTGAAAATCTTTAATTTTTGCGTCCGAGCGTGGGCGCACTCCCCCTTCACCACCCTTCTGGGTGGAAGTCCCGAGAACCGCTAGTCCACTACACACAAGCGAGCCGCCCTTGTCTTACTACTGAATTGAATACAGACATAAGAGATAGGCAAAACAAACTAAAATGATTACTTAAATATTTTGACCAGTCCAACGTACTATAGAATGTAAGGTATCTTAATTAACCCCCTATAGAAATACTGTCTCTAAAGTATCTACCAATCATATTCATTTATATTTTTTATCCTCCCCTTTTTCCCCAGCTAACTTAATACCACAAGGACCCCAATGGAAATACGCCTAACAGCCTTATTGGGTTATCCTTAGTTGGAATTATGCAAAGCTGGTACATGTCATATTTGTAACATATTAAGTGGTACCAACATTGTAAAATGCTAACTGAATAAATATTATTATTAGTATAAGTATGTCTTCCCCTAACTTCTGTCACCGTCACACGACAGGATCACCCCCACGGACCAGGATGTCGTAGGGAATACTAGGCAACAACGTCTTCACAGATCTTCAGAACCTGCCTGTGTCTTGTCTTCAACTTGAGACACCTAGAGGATCCTCGATCGTGCTGCTATTTGAAACCTATCCCTGTCTTATGTAACATTGTACCTCTAACCATATGATTTTGTGTGAATAAGAATAACCCATATTTGTACTCTGTTTTATTATCTCTATTACCTTTGTGTTTGTGTTCTTGTGTGTTCTCATCTTCTCCAGTCAAGTAAAAACCTACCTATAAAGTCAATACAACACCAGTAAAAACCTAGTATAACAATATGGATGAAGGTGGTGCTGGTTGGGAGGAGGCGCGTCAACTGACGGGACAGTGGTGCATGGGGGCTTTTCGTTCGTGGCCACCCCTTCGGGGATCACGGCGTCAGGCAATAGATAGATAGATTATTATTATTATTACTACAGACTAATGAGGAAGTAAGAAGGAGGTGTGGTGTGGAGGTAGATGTGCTGGAAAGTGTGAAAAGGAACAACTTGAGATGGTTCGGCCATATGGAACGTATGGAAAGCGAGAGAATGACTAAGAGGGTGTATGAGAGCGAGGTGGAGGGACAGAGGGGGAGAGGTAGACCGAATATGAGGTGGAAGGATGGAGTGAGGAAGTACATGAACTAAGGTGGTGCTGGTTGGGGGGAGGGGCGTCGACTGACTGGGGACAGAGGTGGCATGGGTGCGGTTCGTTCGTGGCCACCCCTTCGGGGATCACGGCGTCAGGCAATAGATAGATAGATAGATGTATTACTACATTTTCTGACAGATTTTCTCGTGGATTCACGATAGTCAGTGGTAGGCTATAACCTACATTTTCTATGTATCATACCCTAAATACAGTTTGTAGTATGTAAGCTTAATAAGTTAAATAAGGCCTATTATACGAAAGTATAGTATTTAAGTGTCTTTAAGAATGCACCATGCCGTAATATTATGAAAGCGGTGCGATATTTACCGCTAGATATCCGCTACTAACTTAGCAGTAGCCGTAGCAGTAGCCTCTAGATTCGGAGCGTAAGACGATGACGTCTTGGATTGTGGCGCACCACGTCAGAGCACTTTTATACTTCGTCCAAGCAACAACTCCACTCTTTAGTTCGCCGCGATCCTGGTTCCGGTTTCATCTAGCTCTCATCATTAACCTAACCCTTCCTCCCCGGGTGTCATTTTAATATGACACCACGGCAGATGGGCAGGTACCCGGGTGTCATTTTAATAGACTACATACTGGGGCAGTGCGTTCCACTCATTTACCACTCTATCACAAAATTACCACTCCCATCCGAGTGGTATATGACTGCTCAGCCCACCTAGGCCACAGTCCCAGTCTAAATGACTGTCTGTTGACCGGCCCTTCAATGGTGTCGGATCTATCTCAGCAATTACTGCGATTTAGACTGGGACGATACGCATTCACCAGCAATATTGAAAAGGCCTTCTTGATGGTGAAACTACAGAAGGGGGATAGAGACGTCACCCGGTTCCTCTGGTTCGAAAACATCGACGACCCCGAGAGTCCCATACTAACCTATCGGTTTAAGGTAGTCTTGTTTGGCGCAACATGTTCACAATTTCTATTAAAACGCGACCATTAAAAAACATCTTGAGGATTCTGAAGAAGACACAACTGAACTCGCTCGCGGATTATATATAGACAATTTACAGGGGTCTAGTGATAGTGAAAAGGAACTAGTCGCAAGCTATAGCCAGGCTAGTAGGTTGTTAACTGAGGCTCATCTGTTTCTCCGCGACTGGGTTTCAAATTCTGTGTTGCTTCGGGATGGTCTCATAATAGATGGGGTAGCTTCTGATAACCAAGAATATGCCAGAATCTTGGGGATGATATGGCAACCAGGGAAAGACATACTGATGTACCGGAACAAAGATGATACTGAACAGGCAGGAACGCACACAAAACGTAGTCTGTTGAGTAAAGTCGCGCAATTTGTTTATCCTTTAGGTTTAACATTACCTGTTACCATCAGAGCTAGGATTCTAATACAATAAATATGGAGACGCAACGTAGAGTGGGACGAAAATTTACCCGATGATCTTATTGAACAGGGTAGGTCCTTACTAGAAGATTATAACACCCTATGTACATTAGAGTTACCGCGCCAAGTGGCCGCATTTGGACCCATGTCTTTACATGCATTCTGTGATGCGAGTGCCACAGCGTATGGAGTAGCTATTTATTGTGTTACCTCGTTTGGAATTAATTTACTCACCTCCCGGGCTAAGGTTGCACCGGTAAAGGGGGTCACAATTCCCAAATTGGAACTAACTGCCATGCTGCTATTGGGACGTTTGGTTAATCATGTACGCATTTCATACGATAAGGAACTGCAACTAAGGGCGGTACACGTATGGTGCGATAGCCAAATTGCACTAAGCTGGGTGCATAGTCAAAGGACATTGCCCGTCTATGTGTGCAATAGGGTGGATGAAATACGATCCCTACTACCAAACGCCTGCTATCATTATGTACCAACCAAAGACAACTCCAGTGACCTAATAAGTAGGGGAGTAATGGCGTCCAAATTGATTAAGTCCGACCTGTGGTGGCAAGGCCCAAAATGGCTGCTCCACGAAGGGGATTGGGCTGCATGGAATGCCGAGGTTGAGTTAACTTTGCCTTTAGACACAGTGACAGCTGTCATTCAACCGACATCAACACCGAGTCCTATGTTAGAGTGGGTAAGGATCGGTGGGTACAATAAATTAGTCAGGGTCGTAGCTTGGGTGTTGCGTTATATCACCAACATAAAGGCCAGGCTACAAGGACGACTCTGCAATCTGGGTCAAAGCTTAAATGCAGTAGATATAAAAGCAGCTGAGGTAACACTAATTAGATGGGTTCAAAGGGAATCCTTCAGTCAGGAATTAGAGTCCATGAGAAGTTCTGGTAAGATTAAAATGCCTAACATTGTGCGTCAACTAAGGCTACACCTGAAGAATGACATTATTAGATGTGGGGGACGTCTAAAGTGGTCAGGTGTAGACGACTGTGCCAAGAATCCTATCCTGATGCCTGCAACACACCATGTCACCGATCTACAGGACTAGACTATACCGGCGCACTGAGAACTAGGGAACTGGACAAGGTTTATGTGTTGCTATTTACTTGTGCCACTTCACGTGCAATACATTTAGAACTCTGTGACAATATGTCTTGTGAAGAGTTTATGCTGGCATTCAGGAGATTTTGTGCACGTCTTTCCTTCCCTCATTTGATTCTTAGCGACAATGCTCCCACTTTTCTTCAAGCTTCCAGGTACAATAGGTCAAGGATGAAAGTATACAGTTTTTCGTCTGCTATAGCCACACATGGTTTGTCATGTTGGTAGCCATGACAGCCTTTCCACTAGCCCAAACCGGCGCTCGCGTCCGTTTCATTGCCCTTTGGATCACATATAATCCAGTCTTGGGGATGAAAGTGAAATATCAATATTTACCTACTTATTAATTAACAAGTATTATTAGATTCCTCTTTCTACTCATTATTTATTATGAATGTTATAATGTTAAGTGTATATCGTAATATCTTTTATAGCCACTCCATATTCGTCTACTTTAGATACACAAAAATCTAATTCCTAAACGTGGACGTAAGGAAGCCTGTGTGTTCAATAGGGTAATGACCCAGCAATTTTACTCATCTTGCGAGCGCCATTGCTTTATGAGTCAGTCCTCGAAGCATAATGAGGCTTTACTTGTGATTTTTATTTATTTATTTATTTATTATTATTAATTTTATTTTTATCAGCAGAACACCTGCAAACCAACTGCAACATTGATATCACCATACCCTACATTATTAGCCACATATTACCAAGTGTGAAAATGGACCTGTATTCCACTGAAATATCGTATATAGGTAGACGTTTTGATTTTCGTTTTCACTCTCGCATTTCTTGTATATCTATCAATAACATTAAGTGTTTAATATCTCCGAAGTGATATTCACGTCAAAGATTATAGAGCAATATATTCATATTTCCGTCTGACAACTAAGTCCAGGAACACGTTTTTAAACACCCTGTATAAGGTGGGCGGGCTCTGAGATATGGCTACCAGGGCTGCCAACATGACAAACTATGTGTGGCTATAGCAGACGAAAAACTGTATACTTTCATCCTTGACCAACTGTACTTGAAAGATATTAGCGACGATCCAACAGTTGTTGCTTACTTGGGAGAGCGAAGGTGCGATTGGAAGTTTATACCAATCAAAGCGCTGTGGTTTGGTGGAATGTGGGAACGGTGTGTAGGCATCGTGAAGTCAGGCTTACGGGCGGTTGAAGGACGTGCCTTGTTAAAAAGGAGCGAACTAGTAACTGTGCTCACTGAAGTCGAGGCGGTTGTTAACGATCGTCCTCTCACTTATGTATATACCGACCTGCAAGAACTACTGCCACTAACACCAGCGCATTTGCTCTACGGCAAGCAGTTGACTGCATTTCCTACTGACTTGCAGTCACAGGCAGAGTTAGAGGACCCTTCGATGTTCACCGAGGCTGCGGTGTCACGACATTACCAGTATATTTCTAGGGTTACAGGTGATTTTAAAAAGAGATGGGTGAATGACTACTTATTGGCACTATGTGAGAGGGCAACTAAGACTGCACCCACTGTAGGCGAGATAGTGTTCATCCATGATGATAGTCCTAGGTTGTACTGAAAGTTGGGCCGCGTAGTGAAGGTGTACGAGGGCGAAGGCTCAGCAGGGCGAGTAGCGCTGCTCAAGACAGCTACTGGGACTACTCTTCGTCCGGTCGCACGACTGTACGCTATGGAGCTTGGCTCTTCTACACAAGAAGAAGCTCCACCTGATGATGCTGGATCTGAGGAGGCTGACTTAGCCGATCCACCACAACCCGTTGGAGTTCCGCCTCGGATCGGGACTAGACCCAGACGCGCAGCCCGTGGCGCCGTTGATAAGTGGCGACACAAGATTGCTTCTGGGCAACTCTAGATATAAGGTGGGGTTCAGGTATTGTGTTTTTTGGGGGGAGTGTATCGTGGATTCACGATAGTCAGTGGTATAACCTACATTTTCTATGTATCATACCCTAAATACAGTTTGTACAGTATGTAAGCTTAATAAGTTAAATAAGGCCTATTATACGAAAGTATAGTATTTAACCCGGCAAGTACGGGAAGACAAGAGTCTTCCCCGGGCGACTGCGGGAAGACTCTTAACCCGGCAACGGAGAGAAATGTAATGCCCTCGAAAATGTCCCGCAACCACAATAATGTACTACCCGAGTTGACGTCAGGTATAGCGTAAAATAGTCGTGGATGGTAAGTCCAATAAACTCATCACGTGATAACACCACGAGACTATCACCTGGTTCTTAAAAATCGGACAAAGGTTGCTATACTTTTAGTACATCCGTGGTAGTACAGTGGGTTAGCGCGCGGGCCTGGTGGTGATGGTGGTGCGTCACTAACCAGGGTTCGAACCCCACCCAAGGCATCTCAAAACCTGTGGGTTTTTAGGAGGGTTAAATTCCCTTCAGAGGTTCGTACCCCGCGCCAGGTACCAGGAAAGGTTGATCCTAAAGGTAGCCTGGGGATAATTCCCATTCCTATTTAACCTGGAAAAACTGAGCATAACATTGGCGGCAGCGGTGGTTCTTGATTCGGATAAAAGGTTGCATTACATTGCAAGTTTGGAACAGCTAGAACACGAGAACATCATGGCGCACCCTCCTCACGTTTCCATCCCACATTATGATGAAACAAATTATGGGATCGAAATATTCATGAACATAGTGAAACCCTCACTTGACATAGCTTATACCACGGACGCACAAAAAATAGCCGTAACATTAACGCACCTGGGAAAAGCCGTTTCCCTGGTTGCCTATCAAGTGCACCCTGATCTCACCTGGGACGAATTTCGCACAATAGTGATAGAAGCCATTAAGCCTTCGTTGGGCACTTTCGTGGCCCACACCCAGTAGAGGACTTCGTGCTGGGTCCAGGCCGAGAGCAAGTTGTGGATTAACCTCTGAAGTGCGCATGGGGGTAATTGGAAACGTCCCCCTGTGCTGACGTATTTGAGGTGTTTCCGTCACTAAAATATTCATTGTGCCATTAATAGCATTAATACTTATCCATATGCGCCTATTATGGGTTGATTATAAAGGTATTAACCTGAAACAACAATAAAACGAGTGAAAACAGCGTTTGGATGGTCAAAATCGGAGATATAGCCCGCGAGTTGTATAATGTATGGGTGAGGCAATCTGCTTTCCCGCCAATTTTCCCCAAGGCCACTGAGACACAGTCGATCGATACTCTCTCTCTCTCTTGCACTCGCTTGCCATCAGTGATGACAACACCCTGCTTGCAACTCGCTAATGTTAGCATGAAAATATACCTCAGAATAAGGGAATAACAGGGAAAATAGGTGATAACTGAAGGAGAGGAGGAAAGTGGGGAAGGAGGGGAGGTAGAGGACTGAGATTTTGCATGGCCCAGGGGCCAAAAAAAATAAAAAAATATTGTTTTTTCGATGTCAAAAGTTGATTTTTTTTTTCTCTGACTCTTAAGAGTCTTCCCGCAGTCCGCCGGGGGAACTCTTAAGAGTCTCCCCGCAGTTCCCGGGTTAATGGAGGAATTGGCCATTATTCCTTCTCCGGCAAGAGAGGGAACACTTTGTTGCCTTCCAGGATTAATCGCTTGGTTTTCAGTCGGCCTAGTTTGACAGTTAATTGTATCCAATTGAGAGAACCGATCAGGGAATCCCACGTTTTCCTGGTCGTATCCAGACTGTGGAGGAACCGGAACAGTTTCCTTCGAAACCTGTTGCGGTTGTCCGCACTCTGTGTAAGAGTCAGAGCGGCGGTATCCCAGATCAGCCCTATCCACTGTATCGTCATTGAGGGGACAAGGCGTGACTTTGCCAAGTTCACCTTGAACCCTAGGGCTTGTACATGAGCTAACACTCGGTTGACATGATCCTGACATAATTCTAACGAGTTTGCCACTACTAGCCAATCGTCCAGATACCAAAACACCTGTATGCCTTGAACTAACAGGGGTAAAAGTGCTTGCCTGACAAGCTTGGTGAAAACTCTTGGTGCTAGGTTCAGCCCGAATGGCATCCTTTGACAGACGTAAGTCTCTTGCCGGATTCTCAAGGCGAGAAACTTTTGGAACCTCTTGTTTATAGGGACATGCCAATAGGCATCTTTGAGATCGATCGAACACATCCAACTTTGCGGTGGGAGTGCGAGTCTGAGTTGCTGTATAGTCAGCATCCTGAAGGGTGAATTCTCTATAAATGTGTTCAGTTGCAAGAGATCTAGAACGGGTCGCATTTGCACACTGTCCCTTTTTGGCACTAAAAAGAGGTGTGACGTGAAAACTAGTTGGGAAGCATTAACTGGAATCAGAACTCGTTTGGCAATCATTTCTTGTACTACGGCCTCCTCCTCCTGAGACACTGGGGTATACTCCTGCGGCTGATGCAGTCGAGGCCGCCGGAGCCATCGCCAGGTAATTCCTTTGATCACTACTTTTCTGGCCCAGGTAAACTTGGGCCAGGCTGAGCGGAATGAACGGAACGACCCCAGGTGCAACCGGGGATCGTCCGTTACGGCAACTTCCCAATCCCGGGTCTTTGAGCTCGACTCCAGGATGTGGGGAGGATGGGTGGCTAGTTTTTTGGAGGGGGAGGTGTGTTGGCCTCGGACGCTTGACTAGTTTTGGCTACCTAGTGTTCGGATTACCTATAAATGGGACCTTACCTTTATACCCATGAGGCTTACCTTGTTTGGTTTTGTACTGAGGACCTCCCTGCTGAGGGGGTAGTCTAGGGTCTCGAGATGACTGTTTCGGATGTGGTTGGTACTGCTTGTGACTGCCCTTTGATTTATGAAAGGGTTTCTTGGGGGAGGTCCTTCCTCGCTTGGGAGGTAACCTGTTTCCAACCACTTACCAAATTAAAGACTAAGCTCCAAGTTTCAGAGTTAAGAAGGGTACCCGTAAGCACCGGGGATAGAGTTACTCGGCGACCTATGTCCGCCGGCAACTTCTTTACCAGATGCACTCTCAAATCTTGGTGAGCTCGTACCGCCTCCAAAATCGCGATTCTAATGTCGCCTAGGGACTGAATGGCATTTTGAAGTGACAGTCTACGAGACAGCTCAATGGTTCTCCGAATTTAGGGGTCAGTGACGGCCGAGATCGTACGTGCTAGAGAGGCGGCTACTTGATGGCTCACCAAGTATTGAGAGAACATCCGGTAAGCCTTATTTCGTAACCTAAATTCTTGCTTCAAGTGAGCAGGCGGTGGTGGAGAAAAGGGGTCATCTAAGGCATGCAAAGATACTTTGGGGGCCGCCAGAAAAGTTAGTAAGGCTGGTGGTACCCCTTCTGCTTTGGACACTAGTAGAGAAAAATAAGTGTGATTCTCTTGAGGAATTTGGTGTGACACTTTCGATGTAATAGTAGTGGCAAATACCTGGGCCTCAAGTTCCCAATCCAACCACGGGCCGGCGCCCACCTGCCGCATCTGCAGGACCGGGTTCTGAGCTTGGCCCAGAGCCGGAGTTGTAGCCAACTCTGGCGTAATAGCATTTAAGGCCTTGACATCATTGATGCCATCAGCCTTCGACCAGTCAGCGAAAAGTCGTGCAGAAGTGGTGGAAGGGACTGCCAGAGCAGGTGAATACACAAAATATGCTGGATTAAGGGGACTAGGTACACCTTTAATTAGAAAATCTAGCACCCTCCCTGTCTCGTCTTTAGCCCTAAATTTACGATTCTTATTAATCTCTATGGACCATTCCATGGGGACTGGAGGGTCTCCTGACACAGATGGTTGAGCTATAAGAGAATTCTCTGGTACTACAGGTACCCACGAGCAATCAGCATCATAGAGGAGAGGCATAGGGCCTTTTCTCACCAGTAACTTGTCTAAGGGGGGCGGTTTGAACGTCATTGATCACCCTCAGGTTGGACATAGCTAACGCCGCCGGTCCTACAGGACCTGGGGTCGTTGCCTCCACTGGGGTCGGTGATGACGTCAAAATTGACGGAAGATCTAAAGGTCTCACTACAGAAGTACTAGCGGGAGCAGTTAAAGAGAGCGTCCGGTTTGACTCGGAAAAGTGCTCAAAACGGCAATATTCCGCAACCCGATATATGGCATCATCACCCATCCCTCTGTCTTCAGTTAAAATCCTGAGGCAATATTCCGTCTGGAAGCATATTATTTCTGGGCTAGTTTCAAACTTTCGCGGGTCGCGGGTCGCGCAGACGCGTAGAAAATGCATTATGGGTTTCGGATCTGCAAAAAAAAAACAAAAAAAAAACATGAATTTTTGGTGAAAATATGATGTTCGTAGATATTTTCCCTAGCAGTATCTGCTATCTCTATCCTGGTAACACCGAGGGTGTGGTGGTGGTGGTGGAGAAAGAACAGTGTGCTGCTTGCCGTGTGACAGGTAGGGTGCGGCTGGCTGGCTGGTTTGCCACCGCTCTCCCACCTTAGTACCTCACGTAAGATAGTTCACTCGTCGGCGTTATTCTGACGTAACCAAACATGCTACAACAATGATTCGGGTGTCATTGGAAAGGGCATGAAATTCTCTACAACTCTACGTTGCCCTTTTTTTTTTATTTATTTCCCATTTCGACACACCACCCCGAGACATTTGTCACCTAATTTGTACCTAATTTTAAATGCCCTCATTCTACAATTAGATACAAAATGGAAAAAGTAAACACGGACAATTGAAACTACACCTATTGTTAGTACCCCCAATGCATTGAAACAATCAAGCAACAACATTTAAATGAGATTTTGATTTTAAACAAAGTCATAAATTTACACACTAATTCTCACCTAACTCAAAAAATAATTGTCCTAGAGAATTAAATTTTGGAAATTTCTTAGTTTTTAGGTCCCCTATACGTGTACCAAATATTATGAAATACAGACAAAATCCACTGACACGTTCTAGAGTAAAAACCGGACGCTCCCCTTAAGGTGATAACCGGCTGATCTGACGAGGCATGGAGTTGGTACTGCTGTAATACCTTATGTAATAAGTCATTTACCTGGTCCGAAGTCATCCATTGTCTTGAGGTGTCTTGAGGATGAATTTGAACTAGCTTCAGAATAATTACTTGGAAGTGACTGAGGAGCCGGGGAGAACATAGGATCCGCTGGCTCCTCACTCTGCTCCAAGAGTTCATGTGATAATAACTCTTGTGAGTCCTCGTGATCCCTCGGGGGCCAAGACAAATCAGGCACCGAAGATAGCAACACGTTGGTGTTGCTATCCTCGGTCTGTTCTAGAGAAGGTTCTAGATGGCGCCAGTAACCTCCCACCGCCAAGGGCTGGGGGTCCTGGACCCAGATTCACTAACGGTCGTAGCGTGCGATGTCATACAGCAACCTACGATCGTTCCTAAGGGAGTGCGGAAGGTGTATTCACGAACGCATCGTTGAGCTCCCTTACGGCTCCCTTTCGGTTATTTTCACCGAGGCTTCTCTTGACCAATCAGGCGCTTGGCCTTTGTAAATAAACAATATGTCACCCACATGATCGAAGCGCCAAGAAGAACCTAATATACTTTAATTTATGAGCTTGTCATTGTTTAGCATGGCTAATTCGATCCACCACAGCCAGCAGGAAGAAGAATAGAGTATCTTGTGAATTGATGATAAGAAATTAGCCTAGCTAGGCTACAGGGAAGCCTGTTAGTGGCCCAAGTTAAAGGATTTTCGACGGATTGATCATTGATAATCATATGTTAGGCTAGTTGGGAGTGTATTATTTATACCTTAACCACAGTATATTGTTCTACTTTACCATGTCTACACCTAGACAGGACGAGCCAAACCAAAATGCCAGACTTTACTATGTCTATGCCTACACAGGCAGTTCTAGCCAAGCCAAAATGCCAGACTTAGCCTAAGCCTAATTTTTCAAAATAGGCCTAGGCTAGGATAATTTTTTTGTATTCACAACACCTCAAGGCCTATCTACCTTTTCAAAATAGGCCTAGCATAGGCCTCCTCAATCTATTATCCAACAGTTGGCCATGGGAAATAATGATAGGTTGAGGGGGGCTTTGTCCCCCTCACCTCCCATGACTTATTGCCATCATCAAATATATTACCAGCATGGGACTAATAACAGCTAGGCCTAGTTAACAATGAGGACGGTACGCCTGCAAACACCATCTTAACATGCTAGGCTTCTACTTTACCATGCTTAGGCTACACCAAGCTTGGCATTGCTAGCCTAACCAAATACCATACATAGGCCTAACTTTTCTAGCCTAAATAGCCCTAACTTTTTCAAAATAAACCTATGTTATATCCTAGGCTAGGCTAAACAAAAATATTCACACCATATAGGCTAGCCTATTATTTTTTGTTTAGACTATGCCTAGGGTAATTCTTTTCACAATTTTTTTCCTGTGATACTTTCAAATTTGTTGAAGAAATAGGCTACCCTAATCTAACCCAGCTAGGCATTGCTAGCCTAACCAAAATACCATACATAGGCCTAACTTGTCTAGCCTAAATAGCCCTAACTTTTTCAAAATAAACCTAGGTTATAGCCTAGGCTAGGTTAAACAAAATTATTCACACAGCGTTTATTATTTATTCATTTTTTAGGCTAGGCCTAGGGTAATTCTTTTCATTATTTTGTTCCTGTGATACTTTCAAATTTGTTGAGGAATAGCTAGGCTACCCTAATCTAACTCAGAGGTGGTGGGGAGTTGGAATAAAACATTTCCGCAATAAATGAGGGTTAAAATCTACTAATGGTAGGCTACGTGTTGTCGCAGCACATGCATTTGTGCATCAATTAACCTTGACTAGGTCTAGGCTGGCATATGTAGGCTATTCATAGCTTAACCTAACAAGTGCGCATGGGGGTAATAGGAAACGTCCCCCTGTGCTGACGTATTTGAGGTGTTTCCGTCACTAAAATATTCATTGTGCCATTAATAGCATTAATACTTATCCATATGCACCTATTATGGGTTGATTATAAAGGTATTAACCTGAAACAACAATAAAACGAGTGAAAACAGCGTTTGGATGGTCAAAATCGGAGATATAGCCCGCGAGTTGTATAATGTATGGGTGAGGCAAGCTGCTTTCCCGCCAATTTCCCCCAAGGCCACTGAGACACAGTCGATCGATACTCTCTCTCTCTCTCTCTCTTGCATTCGCTTGCTATCAGTGATGACCACACCCTCCAACCGGATTTCTAATGTTAGCACGAAAATATACCTCAGAATAAGGGAATAACAGGGAAAATAGGTGATAACTGAAGGAGAGGAGGAAAGTGGGGAAGGAGGGGAGGTAGAGGACAGATTTTGCATGGCCCAGGGGCCAAAAAAAATAAAAAATAAAACAAAACAAATTTTTTTTTTTTTTTTTTCACTCACTCTTAAGAGTCTCCCCGCAGTCCGCCGGGGGAACTCTTAAGAGTCTCCCTGCAGTTCCCGGGTTAATTCGGCCTGTCATAAGACATTAAGGATACAAATATATTCATACTTTGTATTAAATGCCTTAACCCTTATTTAGCGGGTGGTCAGGTATTTTACACTGTACCGCTCAGCGGGCATAATCCCGAAATATTCGCTCAATTTCACTCGCCCTAGCGCCGTTACTATGGCTCCAATGCTCCATTTTTGGAAAGAGCAACTCTTCGTCTCCCCATATAAGTCTATGAATGGATGTTATGAATGAGTGTGGAGGGTGGGAAGAGGTGAGGAAGAGGAGGTACTTTTTGGTCTATTTCCCAGGCGCGTTCGGTTGCGTTCGCTTTGGCCTGACTTCGGCCTCTCGCGCGTCTACTATTCCTTCGGTAATCGGTCTTATTTTTCTCTTATTTCTCCTTATTTCTGTATTCTCTCTCTCTCTCTCTCTCCTGTCTGTCTGTCTGTTTCTCTTTCTCTCTCTCTCTGGCTTGCTCGCTTTCCCTCTCTCGCGCGCTCTGTCTCTCTCTCTTCCTCATCCGTATATGTAATTCTCATTATTATTTTCTCTAATCTCTCTCACTCCTCCTGTCTGTCTGTCTCTCTGGCTCGCTAGCTTTCCCTCTCTTGTGCCCCCTTTCTCTCTTCCTCATCCGTATTATGTATTTCTCATTATTATTTTCTCTAACTAATCCCTCTATTTCATTTATTTGCTTGTAATATTTCTGTATTATTATATCTTTTTCACTCAGTCTTCAGTTCAGTTTCTGTATTCTCTCTATACGGTGGGAATGGTATTTCGTATGAGGGATGTGCAGCACAAATATTCAATCTTTCGTTGTTTGGTTGTTTGTATTACCGTAAGAAATTTACTGAACGCCTGCAAATAATACGCTATAATATGCTTGCAATCAAACTCTCAAGCAATTTCAAGGTCACATGCAATTATAAATGTAGGCTATAGGTAACCGACCCAGAGAGGAAGAGACAAGAGAGAGAGAGAGTGTCGTGATAATATAACAATGTTACATATGTATCATATATATATGAAAAAATAATATATAAGGTAGGCCTACATCTGTTCCCCACAATCATATAATGCCAAGCACAAATATTAAATCTTTCATTGTTTGTATTACCGTACGAAATTTACTGAACGCCTGCAAATAATACGCTATAAAATGCTTGCAATCTCTCTATTTTCTCTAATCTCTCTCACTCTTCCTGTCTCTCTCTCTCTCTCTCTCTCTCTCTGGCTCGCTCGTTTTCCCTCTTCCTCATCCGTATTATGTATTTTCATTATTATTTTCTCTAACTAATCCCTCTATTTAATTTATTTGCTTGTAATATTTCTGTTTTACTATATCTTTTTCACTCTTTCTTCAGTTCAGTTTCTGCATTCTCTCTCTCTCTCTCTCTCTGTTTTGCTTGCTTTGCAGGAATTTTGTTTTTGTTTTATATATAATATATAATAATTTCCTTATCATTACTTACTATATCGTATAAACAATAGTAGGTAGCCAACTTACCATAATACCGATACACCAAACCGATCCGCATGCGGTTTTGTTTATCACCTGTTTACTAAAGTGCCACCATTATCGATTTTCTTGGAGCCGACTAGAGCGGGAGGGTTACCAATTGAAATTAAATCCGCTAGCATATATTGTTAGATGTAAGACATGATAAATACCACTAGAAATATGAATTGGCAAAATCCATATAATATCACTTCGAAATTGTTCTGAAATTTCAAAACAAAACCGCTAGTGTAAGTCATTGCTGCTAGATCGAAGTAAAGGTCTCTAGATCTAGCGGAAGTCGCTATACGTATTGGCAGTACTGCACACTCATTCATTTCATTCATTCATTTTCTATTGAGCTCGTCCTGGAATCTTTACGACTCTGAATCTTACGATTGCCAACGGCGATACGTTGTTGACATTGTTGTTGATGTTCCAGTGGAGGGATGAACAAAATATTGTCCTTGTCCAATAATAGCTATTTCATAGTCCCACAGGACTTATTTTGATATATTTATCAAATTTATCGAACGCCTGAAAATAATACACTATAAAATGCTTGCAATCAAACTTTCAAGCAATTACAAGGTCACATGCAATTATAAAAAGATATATTGTAGACCACAATCTTCGCCAAGCTTCGTTGTTGCTTGTATTATCGTGAGAAATTTACCGAACGCCTGCAAATAATACGCTATAAAATGCTTGCAATCAAACTCTCAAGCAATTTCAATGTCACATGCAGTATAGGTAGACCCAGAGAGGAAGACAGAAAGAGAGAGAGGGGAGGTCAAAAACATCTGCTAGGTGTGATTTCCCCTGGGAGGGAAGAGATTAGTTAGGGGCGTGCCCTGGCCTACATCAGACAAAGAGAGTACAAAGGAGTACAAACAAGAGAGTGAGACAGAGAGAGAGAGAGAGTGAGAGAGTAGTGATAATATAAAAATGTTACACATGTATCATATAATATATGAAAACATAATATATACGGTAGGCCTACATCTGTTCTCCACAATCATATAATGCCAAGCACAAATATTCAATCTTTGGTTGTTTGTATTACCGTAAGAAATTTACCGAACGCCTGCAAATAATACGCTATAAATGCAAAGGAAATTTCTTGTAGAGTGCAATTTTGAGGACGTAATGTGCTCTGAGAGAGAGCGGAGCGATGATTAGGAGCATAAATTACCTCAAGACCGCTCGCCACACAGGGAATTCTATAAGGAAATTACCGTATTTTAGGGTTTTTGCACTCGTGTTTTACGATCGTTGAAAGACAACCAGTGATCGTAAAAGGATGGTTCGGGTGTCATTGGAAAGCTCAATTTACGCACTTTCAGGATACATACTTGTATTACGCTCTGGGTCTTGTTTATGCATGAAAAAGAGCACGGAACAACCCCATTTAGGGTAAAAAAAAAACCCGCTGGGCGGCACAGTAAAATATACTCCACCAGCCGCTCGTAAGGTGATAAAATGCTTGCAATCACATTTTCAAGCAATTATAAAATATAAATTGTACTTACCAACACCCACACCAGTATGTTCTTCGTCAGGAACGTCTCCAATTTGCTCAAGGGTCTGTCCAATATCAACCACAACATCCACCCCACGCAAATTATGCTTGGGGTGAAAGCCTATGATCGGGTTATTTTCGTCTTCCGAGTCATCCACACTACCAAAACTCTCACCCAGACCTTCGACGGTTTCATCCAACAGCTTATTAGAAAGTTCTGAAGAGTTCAGCATGATATCTAGTTTCTGGGTGGTGAGCCGGGCATGGTTAGTAGGGTGGCGCGACGCACTAGGAATTGGCGGCCACCGAATCGAACACGGGCAAATCTTGACCTTCCATTATGGCTGCTTGAGGGTCACTTAGTTACGGTCACGCAGTGGGGATGTGTGGGTGGGCCCTTGTAGTACACCGCCTGACCACCAAGTTTCGCTTTCCACCAAAATTAGGGCGGGAATACGCCCACGGACTTAAGTCCGACCCCGCCATTTAGTCCAATTTTCTCGTATCGGACTTAAGTCCGACCCCGCTAAATAAGGGTTAATGGTGTTGTAAACACAAGTTAACAATCATATTGCGCTATTATTGCCTCAATAATGACTTAGTGTGTAATAAAGAGCTATACTGCAGACGAATTTGTTATGGTCGCGGGTTGTGTTATCGATATTTGTGTACCTATATCCGGGTCAAATTCATGTAAGGGTGGTCTGGACCACCCTTTGCGAAAGGGGATTTTAGGGGCTTCCTACGATCAAAGATGGCCGCTACGACGCTTCGTGAATACCAGCGTTGAGACGTAAGGGAACGGTAAGGGAGTTTTCGGATCGTACGACCGTTAGTAAATCTGGGTCCTGGTCCATCGGAGATATAACTTGTGCCCCCGCCGGACGACCTCTAAATTGATCGGCCAGTACCCTACTATGGCCTGTTGATTTCACACCCCGGGGAACTAGAGATAATTTTGGTATTGCAAATGTTACATCCGAAGTTACATGCCTAGAATGTTCCTCACTAGTAGTGGGAGTCTGAGAGTCAGAGGGCGGTGACAGTTGTGGAGTCTCCCGCTGGCTGCTTGAAGAGGTATACTGTTCTCGTCGGCGTTTGTGGGACCTCGAAGAGTCCGAGGTAGAGTGGTGAACGTGGTGTCGTGGAGACTTTGACCTGGACTTCGACCTCCGCCGCGTGGCCCGGGTCGAGGAGGGGACCTCTGTGACGTCGCTCTCACTACTACTATTGACATATTCTTTGCTTATGTCTTTAGTTTTGACCTTAGGTCTGACCAATTTAGAGTGACCGGGTTTTACTAAAGGTGACTTTATAATAAGCTTCTCCCATAGGATCTCGTCATCACACTGGAGGGCCTTATGGGCAACATCTTTAGCATATATATATTGAATGTCGCTTTAACTTCATGTAAAGCCGCCAAACATGAAAGGTCTGTTTTAGCTAACAATGCGGACTTTAATTCTGAGCAAATGTCGCACCTTTTTGACAACCACACGCCGCGTGAGCGATCGCTGCACTTGACACCTTTCGTGCAGAAAGTATGAGCAAACACTGGTAGGAGGGAACAAGTAGGGGTAGCACAAAGATCAAATCTGGGCATAGTGCCGTTCAAAGAGAGGGACCCCTCCTCCGTCGGGATCCGATGGCCAACTCCACCGGAAGGGAAGTCTCGGGGCCTGGAGAGAAAATTTCCAGGAATCCATGCTCATAAGGATAACCTGCGAGGTATTATACATCCTATCTCAAATCCGCCGGAAACTTAGTGAAAAGTGCACACTTATTCTAACCTTCCGCCGGATCTGTCTAGCTGAATTTCTCACAATTTTACCTGTGACAAGCATCACAGGTCCCTGACCTTATTAAGGGGACCGACCGGTTAATTTTGGCTTAACTCCTTCAGATATATGAGGAGGTCCGTGCCAGAGGGGCCAACTCGCCACATTTTCAAAAACAGCGCTCTAGCTGGTTCCCGCTCCGTGAAATTCTTGGGAATCATCTGGCAAAAAAAAACATCCGACATTCGTCCTTATAGCAACTGCACATAGGGTTGAGCGACCCTTGTTTTTGCCGTTTGGCAGACCGTTTATGGGTGTGAATCGGGGTAGACAGAGGGGCCAACTCGCCAATGAGAGCGCGGCTACGACGTTGGGAATTAAATGGCCGCCCGCCCGACCACTCACAGGCGCTGTACGAGATGTGCTTCAGTAGTCACGCTCAAACCGAGTTAGAGTCAACACACGAGTGACTACCTCCGCTACTTTAAACATCAATAACTCAAAACTCTACTCGTGGCGAGTTGGCCCCTCTGGCACGGACCTCCTCATATTATGTTCCAATAAGTCTGAGGAGGCGGGAGCCCCAGGATCATTGCCACTGCCTCGCACTACACTCACAACAACACTGCGGCCATTAGAATTATCGGAGGAGGCTGAGGTTGCCACCAACGGTTTTATCGTAAGCTAACTTATCGGACTTACTGAGCTCATATGACGCAAAATCGCGTCATAAACTTATTGGAGAGGCATGGAGATAAGTCCTATGACGCGATCGTGTCATATGAGTTTTTGGTTATAAGTTCCATATGACGCGATTGCGTCATATATGTCTGAGGGAGTTAAAAAACTCAAAATCCTGAAAATACCAATAGGTGTTCAACAAGAGTCAACATCCCTTCATAAGCCAGTGAAATGTTATTAGTGAAAACCCATTGGAAATCGTTTTTTTTATGTTTTCTAAACTTTTCCTGTAATTCTAAAAACGTTATATAGCGAACTTTGAAATTAACATGTTCAGTAACTACTGGTCGTACGAGGAGCATACCTATATAAATCGAAACAGCGTAAGCTACTCTACAACCTCCCATACGCTTTATCTTCTACTTTGCCATGTTCCTACGTAAAATATTGTAAATCTAAAAAACAAAAGTAAAAATGTTCACCTAATTACCTTAGACTTTCACCTGTTTTTCTCAGAACCTATATTGCCGCACTATCGGATGTTATTCTACAGTTATTATTGGACCTATATGAATGGTGTATATACCATTGGAAAGGTAATTAAAAACTACTAAAAGGCCTATAGATCCAATTTACTCTAGTAATTTTTAAAAAATCACAATATGTCGTCAAAGTTGTAATTTTCTATAAATATATTCGCCTGAATCTGTAATCACCTAAATCGAACAAATACACAAAATATATAAAATGTTTTTTATAGAAACTACAGATACACCTTTTGTGAGTTGTTTGATCACATAAAACATGCGCTATGGGGATTTCTGTAGGAGTTTATCATTTTCTGCAGTGCTATGATTTTCAACGTTTTTTTACCTAAATTGCAAGAAAACAGATTTTTTTATTTTTTATCTAGTTTTATGGTCATATACACCTGTGCCAAATTTCATTTAAATTGAAAGTAAGACCTGGAAGTTTGTAATTAACCGGTCGGTTCCCTTAACCCGGGAACGACGGGAAGACTCTTAACCTCTGAAGTGCGCATGGGGGTAATTGGAAACGTCCCCCTGTCCTGACGTATTTGAGGTGTTTCCGTCACTAAAATATTCATTGTGCCATTAATAGCATTAATACTTATCCATATGCGCCTATTATGGGTTGATTATAAAGGTATTAACCTGAAACAACAATAAAACGAGTGAAAACAGCGTTTGGATGGTCAAAATCGGAGATATAGCCCGCGAGTTGTATAATGTATGGGTGAGGCAATCTGCTTTCCCGCCAATTTCCCCCAAGGCCACTGAGACACAGTCGATCGATACTCTCTCTCTCTCTCTTGCACTCGCTTGCTATCAGTGATGACCACACCCTCCAATCGGATTTCTAATGTTAGCACGAAAATATACCTCAGAATAAGGGAATAACAGGGAAAATAGGTGATAACTGAAGGAGAGGAGGAAAGTGGGGAAGGAGGGGAGGTAGAGGACTGAGATTTTGCATGGCCCAGGGGCCAAAAAAAAATAAAAAAATAAAAAAAAAAAATATAAAATTTTTTTTTTTTTTCGATGTCAAAAGTTGATTTTCTTTTTCTCTGACTCTTAAGAGTCTCCCCGCAGTGCGCCGGGGGAACTCTTAAGAGTCTCCCCGCAGCTCCCGGGTTAAGAGTTCCCCCGGCGGACTGCGGGAAGACTCTTAACCCTCTCACATCCTGACGTGATTTTTGAGCCTATTAGGGATACTTTAAATCCTTTGTTACCATCAGGGGTATCTATAAACCTTTAGTTTGTTTACTTCAACCTCTGCAGTTGTCTTTGAGTTAGCTGTGGGCAGAAAACTAATTTTGGAGAGGTAATTATAACAGTGAGAGTAATCTATTTCTTATTGCTAGTCTGGCAACCTCTGCGTCCTATGGTCGTGAGAGGGTTAAGAGCGAGGCTTTTGAACCCGTACCAAAACCGCGCGTTTATAGGCAGGCGGCTAAAAATTGGTGTGGGTATAGTACTACATGTCAACTCTCGATACCACCCCGCCACACACTCGTGCAAGCACCACCGCGCCAGTAACCAAGCACTAGTCATGGAGCCCACACGTCCCTCACGCTCGCTCCCTGATGACACAACCAGCCCTCCTTCTGGTGGTGTCAGCCGCTGTGGAAGGCAGAGGGTGGCTGCTAAAGACCCTAGCTACCAGTACGACATGCCCTACAGCTCGGAGGACGAAGCACCAGCACCCAAAGCACGAAAAACACGTGCAAGCAGGGCAATGGTACAGAGGTCATTGGTCTTTCGGGACACTGCCACCACGACCCAGGCCACTGCAACAACCACTACCACCACCACTGCCACCCCTGCCACCAGTACCAGCGACGCAGGAGGCCGCCCTAGGGCTGCAGAATCTGCAGGGGCAGGCAGAATCAAAGGCATGGGCGTAGGGAAGAGAACCCGTACGCCTGCCACAGTGACCCTGCCACCACCACCACCACCAGCCGCCCCTGGCCCGGCTGCCCCTACTGCCCCTGCCGCCCCTGCCGCCCCTGCTGCCCCTGCCGCCCCTGCTGCCCCTGCCCAAGGAAAAGGGAAGGGGAAGGGGAAGGGGAAAGGGAGAGGGAAAGCGACTGCTGGTCCTGCCGACCCTGCCGGCCCCTGCTGCCCCTGCCGCCCCTGCCCAAGGAACAGGGAAAGAGAAAGGGAAAGGGGCGACAGGCACCACCATCATCTTGCCTGCCTCCAGGCCCACTACACCACGCACCACTGCCGCCCCTGCCGGCCATTCTGCCCCAGTCCATAAGACGCCCGTACGTGCTACAGTGACCCGAAAAACTCTGACACCATCGAAGTACGCCGCCCTGCTGTTTGAGTGTGATTCGCAGGGCATTGGCAGCCCTGGTTTCGACGACGACGCCCTAGCACGGGACCAAGGGTGGGGGGATTTGGGAGTGGACAGTGGAAGTGAGTCCGACGTCGGTGATGAAAATGAAGAAGGGCGTCTGTCCAGTGAAGAGGAGCGTGATGATGATGCTGTGTTGTATCGCGAACATGACAGCGATATTTCAGACGCAGAAGCAGACGGAGACAACATTCCGATCCCTGGCATGCCTTCGTTTGAGTGGTCTGATGGGGTCAATTTTGTGCCTGACGTGCCCCAGTTCAATCCTGGGACGTCAGGTACAACTGATGACTGGCCCTAGGATGAACACGCAAACGAAAGCGACTTCTTCCTCGCTTTTTTCGATTATGAGGTAATGACTTACATCGTTGCCCAAACAAACGCCTACTACAGGTGGGTGTTTGGCAGATTGGACGTCATTTCTCCAAAAGCGAGAATACGAGGCTGGGTGGATACGACTGTGGAAGAATTCATGACGTTTTTTGCCTTGTTGTTCCTCATGCCTCTTTGCAAGAAGCATGTGTTGCAACACTACTGGAAGCACGACCCTCTCATCGCCACCCCAACTTTCAATAAGTTCATGACTCGTGACAGATTTTTGTTGCTGCTAAGATTTATGCACTTTGCAGACAACGAAAATCCTAACAGGACTGACAGGATATGGAAAGTTCGGGATGTGTTCACCATGTTGTTGGAGAGGTATAGGAAATACTTTTACCCCTTCCTCAATTTGGTGATTGATGAGTCGCTCGTGCTCTTCAAAGGACGTCTTGTTTTCAAGCAGTATATCCCCTTGAAAAGGCATAGGTTCGGAATCAAGCTCTTCGTGTTGTGCGACTGTGAAACTGGAATAGTGCTTGACATGATCGTGTATACAGGAACTGACATTGACGTACCGAAAGCCGCTCCCGGTGACCCCATGGGCATGTCAGGTGCCATCGTCAGGAAAATGTTGGCACCTTACCTGGGCAAAGGCCACATCATCTAAACTTACAACTGGTATACTTCTCCTGCTCTCTGCCAGTTTCTTCATGACAACCAAACGGGGTCATGTGGGACTGTCAGAAAGACAAGAAAGTTTATGTCTAAGTTCACAGGTGATGTCATTCCTATGTCAGATGCCTCCTCCAGTGACACACCTTCTGAAGACGAACTGGCCCAAGAACACCGCGAGAGGCATGTCCGAAGAAGGCGACGAAAGGGGCAGAAGTACAAGCAACTTGAAAAGTCTGGGAAAGTGGAGCCCTGAAGTGGAAGGACAAAAGAGACGTCCACCTGCTTTCCACAGTCCACACAGGTGCCCAGATGGACTCTGGTAAAATCCACTACCGAACCAGGAAGACCATCTATAAGCCCGACATGGTAGTGGACTACACAAAGAACATGCGCCTGGTGGACAAGTCTGACTGTCAACTGTCAGGCGTTGAGTGTCTGAGGAAGACTGTGAAGTGGTATCACAAGCTCTTCCTCCACCAAGTTGACATCACGATGCTCAACGCCTACAACTTGTGGTTGGTGAAGAGAGAGATGGCCCCACACCAGAAGCTAAAATTCCGGGAGTTTGTTTACAATGTTTCATATCAACTCCTGGAGAAGTATGGCACCACCACTCACAGACGTACGGCATGGCGTGGGGATCACGTCCCTGACCGCATCCAGCTGGGGGTTGAACGACACTACCCAACCAACACCGAGCTGATTGGCACTCGTCACAGGCAGGTGCAGTGCCACGTCTGCAGCTCCAGTGTCAGAAAACCCCACGTCACCAAAAGAGTCACCTCAATGTGCGCGGAGTGCAAAGTTGCATTCTGCTTGGGTGACTGCTTCAGGGACTACCATACATTCAAAAACTACTGATTGCCGCCCCCTGCCCTGCCCTGCCCTGCCCTGCCCTGGACTCGCCACCTGCCCTGTCCTGCCCTGGACTCGCGCCCTACCTTACCTGACCTGACCTAATTGATCATGCTACCTCATAATGTAACATATATATTATATAATGTATAAGTTCCAAAGATGTCCCTGTGATATAGCTTTTACATTATATAATTGTATGTTTCATTATTTAGTTTATAAGTTTCAAAGATTTCCATGTAATATGCCTTCTTTTTTTTAGTATATCAATATATATGTTTGTTATAGCCTAAGTAATGTGTATATATTTTCTTACCTCAAATGAATTGTACAACAATATATACGTTTCAATAAATCCTGTCAAACCTACTAAGATAATAAAATAAAACAATAAAAACAAAAATAATACAAGGGCATGTCATTGTATTCTTACAATATGATATATTCTATGAATATTTCATATTGTTTGAATACAATGGCATGATCTTGTAAAAAAAAAAATACTAAAATTTATCTAAACAGTATAAAACCTTCCCCATAACCCCCTCTTGGAATCGATCCCACTACCCTACCACACTTTGAGTTTTCCAGTCCGCAACCTTACCAACCATGCCACAGGAGCTCATACCAAATATCACTCAAAACTTCGTGTCTACAATCGAAATGACAATATACAAAAAAAAAATGAATTATCCCACCAATTTACGTTTGTAAATTGATGGGATTATCAATTATATCATGCAAAGGTTTATAAAAGTTTGTCTCTGTCAAGAATTAGTAATTATATAACTTTATTCTGTCAAAAATTGCCCAAACACTCAGCAAAATTGCCCCTCTGAGTGTGACTCCAGTCATTATCACACGGTCAAGCGGTCACTGGGTGACCCTTGCTGCTCCCTCCAGCCACAGCAGCTCTCTCTGGGAACAAAATTTGTATAAATACAATAATGGATAAAATACTCTTCACAAATACATTTGTATTGTATAATATTGTAAATAATAGTGAATAATAACTGTGTGGGTGTCGAAAATTGCTCAACCATCTTTCTTATGTCTCGCCTACGCCCTTACGCGCGTATATTGGATTATACATAGTCATGACTGTCATACAAATACTTGCAGTAGGTCTCGGATATACATTTAGATTGCATATTACTTGGAAATAAATAAATATAAGTTTTCTGGTGGCAATCTACCATTTCGCAAGTGTAAGGCGACACCAGTCTATATTTAGCTCTCTATCAAAAAAGGTTAAGCCGATGTTTACTGACCACCCTCGTTCCTGGTCTATAATATAGTACTTTATTTACAGTCAATGGCCTACATATTTCTGTGGTACTTCACATCTGTCTAAAATGCAATGTCTGCTTGCATAAAAATGCAATTTGGAAAGCCATTTTTACGTACGACATACGCATTCAGGACTCATGTTATTGTAGACTCTGTGTGGCAACGAACCTCAGACACCTGGTATAATATAATAATATAATAATAATAATAATAATACTTTATTTCAGACTCACACAGTACAGAGGGGACCATACTGGGGTCCATATATACCTTACAGTAACATAAATATATATATATATATAAGCTACTGTACATAGGCTACATAAAATAAAAAGAAATTAAATAATACCCAGCTTGCTATCATGTAGTTCACAGCACTGCCTCAACCAAAAACAGTGGTCATCAAACTACTGTGTTACCAAAACCACTGTCCTAATTGTGTACAGTACCATGCCTCACATCATTTAGCTTCCGGTACAGTATGTTGCTACAGTACAGTATAGGAATATCGGTACTGTACTGCACTATGAGGATCAGTACCGGTATGCTAATTCTGTAGAGTAGCAGACCTGAAATCATTACTTAAGGTTAAATATAGAGCAACTTCCTCCAGTGTGCCTGGATCCTGGAGGTGTACACTATGCTTGGAGTTTGTAGCATTTTAATGATCCTGTTCTCAGAAGTGTTAAGGCGCTGAATGAATTTATATGTTAGCTTTCTAATGAGTGATTTGTAACAGTGTAAGTTCATATAGGCACATAGCGTACTTGTACTCTCATATTTTGAGAGCCCCAGAAACATTTTCATGATATTGTGATATGAGATACTTAGTCTATTCACTGTAATTTTCTTATATTTCCACCATAGTTGTGCTGTATACATTGGTGAGCAGTAGGAGTTGAACAATGTTATTTTTGTATCCCATGTGCACATATGAAATTTTCTTAATATTGAATTTCCCTGATGTAAAGTTGCCTTCGCTGACGACCCATATCCTCATCATCTGAGCGATCACATGAAATATAGTGTCCTAGATACTTTACTTTACTTACTTCTTCTATAATTTCTTCATACAAATGGAATTTAGGTAGCTTTGATTTCAATAGAAGGTTAGATTTAAATATTATGATATTGCTCTTTATAGGATTAAATTTGACTGAATGTTCGATTCCAAATTTTTCACATACTCTTAATAATTTATCCAGTCCTGCTCCAGAGGGCGCGATTAAGGCTAGGTCATCAGCATACATGAGATGATTTACAATGGTGCTGCCAATACAGCACCCAGTGCGAGTCTTGTTCAGCTCCAGACTAAGATCATCCATGTAGACGTTGAAAAGATACGGAGACAATATCCCCCCCTGCCTAACACCATTGGTTACGGCGAAAGAGCCTGACAGGATGTTGCCCCATCTTACACACATTTTTTGATTAGCATACCAGAAAATAAGTATCCTAACAATATAGCTAGGCACTCCCCTGTTAACTAATTTTTCAAATAAGGTTTTGTGACACACCCTATCAAAAGCCTTACTTGCATCAAGAAAACAAGAGAAAATTGAGCTATTTAGTTTGTTGTATGTATCAATCACTTCTTTCAGCACATATATGCATTGGTCTGTGCCGTGATTTTTCTTAAAGCCAAACTGATTGCTGCTGGTGACAATATATGCAGACATTCTTTCTAGCATTATCATTTCAACTACCTTACTCACCACACTAGCAAGTGCTACTGGGCGGTAGTTGTCTTTTGCTGTAATTTTACCTGATTTATCTTTAATGACAGGAACAAGTATTACGGATATCATAGACTCCGGCAGGACACCATGCGTAAATAGACTGGTGATGCAAGAACTAAGTTTATCTATTAACAACTTATCTGCATATTTAAGATGTTCTGCATATATACCATCCAGCCCACAAGCTTTATTTAGGTTAAGTTTTCTTATGGCATTCTCAAGATCACTTTCAGTCACTTTAATGTCTTCATAATTACTATCTTTCACATATTGAATTGCACCATTAGTAGACCTTTGGTTTACACTGTTAAGTAGTTCCTTAAAATGAGTTTTCCATAAGTCAGCAATGTTCTCTTCACCTGTAACCCCCTCAACACTGACAGGTAATGGTGTGTTACAATTTTGCATGGATCTGATGTCCTTCCAAAAACAGTTAGTATCCTTTTCTGCCAGACTCTTTGCAAGGGCTTCCTTCCTTAATTGGTTTTCATTTTGCTTAATAAATCTAATGGCATATTTGGTCCTAGCCTTTGCTCTTTTGTGAAGTTCAAATATAGGCCCCTGTCTAGGCTGACCTACTTCAAGCCAATGAGACCTAGCATCTCTGGAGGCCTGATACAGGTCAGCCACATAGTCTTGCCAACCTGGCTTATTGAATGAGGACTTATATTTACGGCTATTAAAAATACTTTCCCCCGCTTTTGATAAAGAATCTATTATACTATTGTAAAATTTAATAATGTCCTTTCTGTGTTGTGCATCACTACATTTTGGATCCCTGCATTGTGCTACACCATTACCATCATATTGCACCCTATTTAATAAGTCCTTGGTTTTATCACAGTACATTTGGCACTCTTCATTTGAGATTACATTCCATGGAACTTTTGCCTTGATGCTATTGCTATTTTCTGTTATTTCTATCTATCTATCTATCTATTGCCTGACGCCGTGATCCCCGAAGGGGTGGCCACGAACGAACCGCCCCCATGCACCTCTGTCCCCAGTCAGTCGACGCCCCTCCCCCCAACCAGCACCACCTTCGTTCATGTACTTCCTCACTCCATCCTTCCACCTCATATTCGGTCTACCTCTGTTATTTCCGGTGCTTTATTAATTTGGATTGTTAATTCTATAGGTATGTGGTCGTCATCCGTAATGTCGTATCTTATGGCCATTTCTGAGATAGAGTCATGAAAGTCAGAGCTAGAGATTGCATGATCAAGCCACGACCTGGTCTCCCATGCTTCACTAACATATGTATAGCTATTTTCTGGAAGCAGGTTTTTGGAGGACAAAATTAAACCTTGCTCCTCACAAAACCTTAACATATGTTTAGCAAACATGGAACCACCCAACTCGTGAGGGGTAGCATTCCAATCACCTACCACTGAGTAACACGTTAGACCTGGTAGACATAAGGTTCAAAATACCAAGACATCCATACGCCTCGGGCGCCTCCACAATTATTACAAAGCTGCGTATCTTTCTAGAGATCTCCCTGCCTTCCCTCTCTCCACGACTCACTCCCTGCCTCCCTCCCACCCACCCTTTTAGGCTTCCGTCTGCTAGAAACTCATTGATAATGTGCGTAAATATCGCATGAATTGGTCTATATGCGGTATATATATTGATATATGGCACGTCTACATACGTACAAGTCTGTATTATAGCATGACAGTGCTCTAAGTACGAGATATAAGTGATATTTATGGCGTAACACACCCTCTCCCCCTTTCATTCCCAGCACAACTCAATCACACCTTGGTTCACGCATAGAAACTCATTGATAATGTGCGTAAATATCGCATGAATTGGTCTATATGCGGTATATATATTGATATATGGCACATCTACATACATACAAGTCTGTATTATAGCATGACTGTGCTCTAAGTACGAGATATACGTAATATTATAGCGCAAACCACACTCTCATCTCATAAATTTCCGCCAAACCTCCAACCCATCTTCATTCCCGCCTAAAAATTCTTTGATAATTCCCTTATATATTGCAATTTTTGGTCACTATGAGGCATATTCATTGTTATATGGGTGGCCTACACACGTATACGTACTCTACATAGCCTAAAAGGGATAAAAAAAGGAGATATACGTGATAATACGCAGTTGGAGGTAGTAGGGGTAGGCAGCCCCGCCCAGGGAAGTACTACCGACAAGGTTTCGGGAGACTCAGGGAATAGCCTGAATTCCATTTTCTCTCCCAGGCCTTGGTAGCTGGATACATATCTTTCTGCCTCACACATCAGGGGTATCAGGAAAACCCTCTTTATATAACATACACATCCAACTTCACGACATTGCCCTACATTGCTATCCTCTATCCATAAAACACTACTCTTCCCACTACATATCATACATGTAACACCATACACCTTACCCAATAAATATGGCAGTACAATTGTTAAGAGCAAACCTGGTGGTCCCTCGGATATCCACCCCCGGCAGGGTTGGGTCATTGACACAGGGCCCTCCCGGTCGTCATCATGCGACTGTGTCGAGAGCATTCCACGTCCCAAAGCTGCTCGTCGGTGCAGCTTTATCTTTAGCAATATAAGGGGACTTCACTCTAACATCAATTCTGTACACCAATTTCTTCAAGCAGAATCCCCTACTCTCCTTTTTTTGACAGAGACTCAAGTAACATCCACATCTGACACGTCTAGATTTAATTTTCCAGGTTATCAACTGCTCCAAAATTTCAGACCTAAAGGAGGTGTATGTTGCTTCGCAAAATCTGAAATTGCCCTGGAGGAGGTTACTGGTTTCAATTGTCCCTATTTTGATTATTCTAAATACAAATTAATTTCTGCTGGTAAATTTAAATACATATGTTGCATCTACCGTTCCCCAAATACTCCTCCAGAACAAAGTCTTTTTGATTCTCTGTCCTCACAACTCAGTGTCCTCAACTTAAATGCTTCTTCTGAAATCACTGTGTTGGGTGATTTTAATGTCCATAATGTTGAATGGCTCACTCATTCAGCCAGGACTGATGATGCTGGTCTTGAATGTGAGCTATTTGCAGACTCATTTAATCTCACTCAACTAGTCAACCAACCCACCCGTGTACCAGATAATCCTAATCATAATTCCCACCTACTGGACTTATTTTTAACAACCAATTCAGAAAATTATGATGTTACAGTGAGGTCCCCGCTTGGATCTTCTGATCACTGTCTGATACAGGCCACCTGTCTATCACCTACCACACCTTCCCACTCTGAACCTGTTTTGGTGACTAAATGGCATTACGATAGGGCAGACTGGGAGGGTCTTCAGGGTTTCTTTATTGATATTCCCTGGACCTCTTTCTTTTCTTATGATGCACACTCCACCTTGAGCCACATACAAGATTTTGTAAAAATTGGAATGGAAACTTTTATTCCTCATCAAAAGTACAGTAAAAGATCTAATTCACCTAAATGGTTTGACCATAATTGTGCTAGAGTAACTGAACAAAAAGCAATAGCCTACAATGCATACACAAGATCAAAAACTCATGAAGCCTTTAATTACTTTAGAAACATCAGAAATCATGCCAAAACTGTATTAAACCTAACTAAATCAAACTTTCTCCACAAGCAGGCAAATAAACTTCTAAATAATCCAAATGATAACAAAATATTTTGGTCTACTCTTAACTCATTTAAATCCAACTTCACTACTGCTTCATCCATTCCACCATTAAAATCTCCGACTGGCAATCTTGTAAGTGACCCACGAGGTAAAGCTAACCTTCTTGCGGATATTTTCTCCACCAACTCAACCTTAGATGAAATAAATCAAGATGTCCCTGTACTTAATTTTAATTCGCCTGAAATTCCCTCACTTAAGATCCACACCAGACATGTCAAAACTATTTTGCAGAATCTCTCAGTAGATAAGGCTCCTGGCCCAGATGAAATTCCTCCAATAGTACTTAAGAATTGCTCCTTGGTGCTCGCTCCTGTATTGGCAAAAAATTTCCGTCTGTGTACTCATACCTCATGCTTCCCAGTACCCTGGAAAGAAGCAAACATCCATCCAGTTCCTAAAAAAGGTGCCTCTTCAGATCCATCAAACTACAGACCAATAGCTATAACTTCCACTCTTGGTAAAGTCTTTGAAATTATATTAAATAATCACATAATTAAGCATCTTGAGAATAATAAATTAATCAGTGATAGGCAATATGGTTTTAGACGATGTCGATCAACTGCAGACATGCTTTGCCTTCTTACGCATCAAATCAACCAACCTACAGACCAACATGGTGAAACACATACAATAGCACTGAATATATCAAAGGCATTTGATAGAGTCTGGCATCAATCCTTATTGTCGAAGATGTCACACTACGGCCTTGCATCATTAGTTCCACTAATTTCTTCTTATCTTCATAACAGAAAAATACGTGTAATGGTAGATGGCCTTTATTCTCAATTTCACTCAATAAATGCTGGTGTTCCCCAGGGATCAGTTTTGGCCCCAATTCTGTTCCTCATTCATATCAATTATCTCATATCTACCACTCATAATCCAATACATTCCTACACAGATGACTCAACACTCCACAGTTCCTTCACATTTACCAATTCTTTCACCCAACCCGATCTTATAAATTCAAAAATAAACACTGCAATTTCTCTGAACCAGGAGCTTTCTAGAATTGATGGATGGGGACAAAAGAATCTAGTTTCCTTTAATGCACAGAAAACCAAATACATTCAATTTTCTAACCGACAGAATCTCACTGACTCCCATATATTTTTTAATGATGTAAATATTCCCACTTCCCCTAGTATTGACATTCTCGGTGTAACATTAACTACTAACTTGAGCTGGACACATTATGTTAGAAGCATTGCTAAGAATGCCTCTAAAAAACTGGGACTCCTGTACAGAGTTCGAGAATTATTCACTGACGAGCAGTTGGCCGTGATATATAAAAGTCATGTGCGTTCTCAGATGGATTACTGTTCACCTCTGTGGGGTGGAAGTGGAGTGGTTGCATTGAGGCAGTTGGACAAAATTCAAAATAAAGCTATTAGATTAATCAATAACCCTGCAATCACACAGGACCTTCCTACATTATCCATACGAAGAAACGTTGCATCCCTTGCATTATTCTACAGATATTTTCACAGCAATTGTTCCGAGGAACTTGCTTCAATTGTGCCGCCTCTCCACATCTTTCCGCATAGAACTAGGGCAGCTGAGAGCGCCCATGAATTTACACTTTCTCCTCCACAATGCAGAACTTCTGCTTATCAGAATTCATTTATCCCCAGAGCTACTACTCTTTGGAATTCACTTCCCTCGAATTGCTTTCCACAAACTTACAATCTGCAAATGTTTAAATCCAGTTGTTACAAACATTTTATGAATGGAGGATGCCCTTAGGCACATGGACCTTTTTGTTTTATCTGTGTTTTTCCTTCCTCCGTTCATTGTCTCTTAAAAAAAAACAAAAAAACAAAAAACCCACCCCCTCCTCCCTCTGGTTCTATCCCCTGGGCGCGTGAAAATTCGGCCGGGAAATCTCGCCGCTCGATGACAATCTAGCCGCGCGGTGCCATTCGCTCCACATTTTTCAACTACGGACCGTTCTTCCACCCCCCCCCCAGACATTTTTTGGGAGGTCAAATATATATGGGCCGATGCACGCAAACATTCCCTACACGCTGATGTACTTTTTATCGAAATTGGCAATGGGTCCCAAAATCATCATACATGCGCACAGTATGACCCTGTAAAAAAAAAACTGTGCGCTGCGGAGAGGTTAAGTTGTGACTGTATCTAACCAGTTTGCAAAACTAATATATCACGTAGTGAACACTTGACTAATGTTGCCGCGGGCGATGAAGTCGTTACGTGTCACTAGGTCAGACAGGGTGAGTTCCCTCGGCGAGCCGAGATGGTGGCCCTGGTAGGAATGTAATTCCGCCGGGAGAGTGGTTCAGCCAAACCACGCCGGGATCTTCTGAATGTTCCTATCCGCCAGAGGCGGACACTTGGCTCACCGCACGGGCCGCCAAAACAAACAAAAACTGACGGGAAACATGGATGGCACAGCCCTTTTCCTGCAGTCCCACACACATATAATAATATGCATCATGACATATAGGGACGTCTCCCAAGCCCCAAAGGATCGAGCTAGCAAGCTAGAACCAACACAGGGGGAAACAAACGTTATCAATAACAACAGAAAAATTTAGACACCTAAATTACCTGTAGCCTAAGACGGAGACCCCCAATTATGACGACCACGTAAACCGAAGACATACCAGCCGAAGACGCTCGAGAACCCGCAGCCGCACCAAGTAGAGGAAGGCCTTCATCAAGGGGCCTAAGCAAAACACGAACCCTGGAAGGTGGAGCACCACGTGCAGACACCCTTAAACCAGAGCATTTGCTGATAATTGTAGACAGTGGCATGTACTCCTCAATAAATACAGTCTGTATCATGCCTTGTAGTGTGGTCACCTTTTAGCTAAGTAAACACAACAGCTAAGGCGTCATACACAAATAAAACAACACACACGCTCCACCCATCCGGGACTCCTGGTACAATGGTACCCTATTTTAACACACTCTTCCTGCGGACCGACCAATCTGGCAGCCGTGCTAGCTAATCTAAACCTTGTTACTGCAACACAGATATATACAAATGAGTAAGGACTCACTAGAAGCTCTGCGAACGTCGAATGAAGCAGACACGGTGCAAGCCCTGTGATCGGGAGGGGCGCGGAAGAAGGAAGAACGAGGATGGCCGCTAGGGGTCCTGGTATCGGGGAAGCAAAATGTTATGCCCTGTTTTTCTACAGGTTTAACTTGGGTAATGTGAGTTCTAATTGACTGGGTATATAAGGCTGCATGCACAATACAAGATATGAGGAATAGAGAACACAAAGAAACACATGGTAGCAAGTTACATGATCACGTTTATTGATATACCACTGCAGAATACTTGTGTAACACAATATAATAGAATTGAACAACACTAGCATAAGTGGATCTGGATGGAGCCTAGTCTCCCACTTCCAACGTTCAGGTATTAATCTTCTGATCACTGGCTTTGATTTCACAGGTTTATATACCGAAGACCATCAATGTTACTTATAGATTCATATTCACTGTTAGATTTATTACTGGTAGCTCTGGTGCACAAGTAGTAGTTCACAGACTAGATTAGACACGCGTATTTTGGAGCACGGGAATTCTAGTAACCTCAGGGGGTACTGATCTAAGTTTTATATTCTTGTCTCAGAAATACATAGAACGCAAATCAGTGGGCGAACGTTAGATATCACTAGAGTTTTAATATCTGAATAAGGTATTTACGAGAGTCAAGGTCGCCTGTTAATTAAAGAGCACTGATCGCTTAGTACGTCCCAAATGGAATGGTTAAGTATGAATTACACTGGGCAAGGTCTTAGCCACTTCGTAGAAATATTAATTAGTGAATCTCTAAACAGCACAGTAATATGTAGTACTGCTAAAGGGAATCTTGGGTAGTATCTGATGGGTCTGGTCCTGGTTATCTTGCGTCCATGATGTTGGGGGCTAACGACTGGTTCCGCGGCCGTCCAGGGGGGCCATATGTGTGAAGCTCTCAAATACGTGGGCAGGTCCTTCTATCCAAATCTGCCACGGAGTCTGCCGGCTCTGGAATCTCACTCCTGAACAACACAAGGGCAGAGCTAGAAGTTAACTGCAGGGTAGTGACCACTGGTTGGTGTCTAGCTTTCAACTGATTTGACTGGGGGCGGGAGTTAGATTTATAGGCTCGGTTCTGGGCCCTGTAGACAGTAGGGATCTCGAGTCTTATGGACTTATTTGAGCTCTCAATAGATATGGGGACTAGGCTAGGTGGTATTTACTGTTGTGGCACATGGCTATAGGAAGCCTTTATATTTTCATATAACTGAGCCTTAGTAAGAGGTACTATTTTGGCTATACTGGAAGTATTTAGGGGAGAGAGACTGGATCTACTTTGCGAGGAGGATGGGGACAGCTGTGATAGGAGCGTCTCTCTAGATTGTTCAATCTTCATTCTATGGTATAGCTGAGGTGCTAATTTAGTGATCAGAGCATGCAAGAAAGGTAAATGGTTTATTGTGAGTTAATAGAGGTTAGTAAAGGTGTTAGTCATGCATGGTTAGTTCATTGATAGGAAGAATTCCTGTGCTACCTGGCAATGACTCGGAAGTCAAAACAGGGGCCAGGTATACCTCCGCGGGGGTGGGGGTCTCCCTCCTCGGGTGGGCAAAAAGGGAGAGCTGGGCGCCCTCTCTCTGTGATAGTCGTCCGGCGGCTCTGGCTAGGGGCTTGCCATATCACCAGTGTTTGTAATAACCCTCTGTGTATGAGACAGATGTGGGTGTCCTTAATACGAGCAACATAAGTCGAGTTAAATAAAGCTGGACTATGTGGCGGCGCTCGACATAGGTCGAGTGGCAATTTCAGCACGTAATGTGGCTGAGAGAGAGAGACAAGTGGTGGCAGGAGACTAGCGAGCGTATGACTGCTCCAGACCACCGCGGCGAACCTACTGACACAAATCTCAGCTCCCTCCTCCCTCTCTCACTCGCTACATACTCAATTATGTACCGAAAGTACCGAATTACCTGCTTTTTGCACTCGCGTTGCACGGTTATTGCAAGAAAACTATCCATCATACAAGGATCGTTATGGTGTCATTCGAAAGCTCTGTTTATGCCCTTTCAGGGATAGGTACTTGTTTTACGTTCTGGGTCTTATTTAGGCATGAAAATGATCACGTAAACAGCCCTATTTTGGCTAAAAACACCCCGCTGTGCGGTACATATAAATAAACCGCATAGGCCGCTCGTAAGGTGTTAATACCAAAACCGTAGGTGCCTTAGCTAGCTGGTTTTACTCGGCTGGTTGTTAATTGTAGGGTTTGCTGGATGTGGTGGAGACTAGGTTGCTAACTCTGCCACATTTATCTGGAAGTATGGCAATAGAAGTTAGTTACTGGCGGGGCGGCTAGCCTCACACCGACGACCATTGGGTGCAGGGTTGTGAATGGGTTGTAAGAGAATAGATGGCATGCAAGGGGCTAGTAAAGTTCTAATGTTGTTCTGGCCTACTAAGTGAAGGTAGGCTGGATAGGAGTATATAAAAGGTTGGAGAGCGTTAGCAACGGACAATTCAAGGATCTTCAAGAGGTATGAGGGAGAGGCTAGGTCGGACAAGAGTCGAGAAGCGCGGGTGTCTTAATGAGAGGGGGGGGGGGGGGGAGAGTTCAAGGGCTACAGGGAAATTTTGCCCCTAAGGTCCCTGGGCGTGGGGGTGGCATTAGGCTACAATTGATATGGAAGTTTGAAAAGGCAGTAGAATACGTTAGCCAAATGCTACCGGGGAATGCAACTATGGGGTGGTATATGAGTCTGGAAAAGATAGAGTTATGTGATCAGTCCGAGGGTTATGGATACTATTAGTTGGCCCTGGGAACTGCGTTTTCTATTAAATATAAATACCAACAACAGCGGCAGTTCGCAGGGGTACTTAGTTATTGTTTCGGGGTACTTATGACAGATACTGGTAACCAGGTTATCTTATACAATCTCTTGTTGGGGTAAGAGGTGTAAGACACGAAGTAAATTGGCGTAGTGTGGACTGTGGATACGAAGGAGGCAAGGGGAAGACGTATGACAATTGTGGAAAGTAAAAGGAAAAAGGTGAACACAATGGCGGATAAAAATACTTAACCTAAGGATTGCATACATCGATGAACGATGACATTATAGTCGTCGTCCTAATAAGTGATGACACCTGGTTGATCTGTACTTGGCACAATACGACACAAGGACAGTGCTGCTATGTCGCATCAATGCTGGTGGCAGTTAATATTATAGACTTAGTTACTAGAGGAACAATGCAAGGGGCGACTGAGCACGGGTTACATATATCTATACTCGTTATGGAAATTGATATACGAGGTCTAGGGACAAGCGTGGGTGTTTTAACTGCTAAGATATATAACATCTACTTCTCGGATGTAAGAACATACATAGATATAATTATGGCTGTCTGATGTGTTGGCATTGGCTCAACGTCGGGACAGGGCATGGGTGTTTTTAATATGAATGTATATTCCTGTTCATCATCTTTGTAGCAAGGACAGTGCCGCTATGTCGTATCAATGCTGGTGGCAGTTAATATTATAGACTTAGTTACTAGAGGAACAATGCAAGGGGCGACTGAGCACGGGTTACATATATCTATACTCGTCATGGAAAATGATATACGAGGTCTAGGGACAAGCATGGGTGTTTTAACTTCTAAGATATATAACATCTACTTCTCGGATGTAAGAACATACATAGATATAATTATGGCTGTCTGATGTGTTGGCATTGGCTCAACGTCGGGACAGGGCATGGGTGTTTTTAATATGAATGTATATTCCTGTTCATCATCTTTGTAGTTAGGAGTGTAGGACACGAGGGGGTTAGTGTACGTGAGGTGTGGAAAATGGTCAGTTTAGAAAAGGTAAATGGGTGTAGCCTGGAGCTGCTTAGCCCTGCGGGCTTGGGCCTGTCGGAAATGGCTGGCTCGGTCAGCTGGTCCTTTCGTTCTGTGGACCTTTCCTTTGGGTGTTTCTGTGTGGTGTTCGCTCGTGGCTTCTGTGGTGGGCTTCTTGTTCTGGGGCATTTTACAAAACATGAGAAATCCACATATATATGGCAAGTCATATAATAACAGATATTAATTTATATTGGTTTTTTTCTTCTTTTTTACAGAGTTTTTTTCTGTAGGGTACCCAATCAAAATGACGATCCCATAAGGGAATTAGGCGTGCACTTGTGATGAGTACTCCATGATCTTCCGCGCGGGTTATTCAAATTGCTGGCGCAGGATGTTGAATGGAGACTATTAATGTTAATAGGCGAAGTCGTCAATGATGAAGGGGCCCTATTAATTAAATAGAAGAGTAGCATATCTGGTCGGGTTAGAAGGAGGGGAGGAAGAAAATGTGGGGCGAAGAATGCAGATATTAAAAAAGTTTCTGAGGGAAGTGTGAATAAGGGGGGGAGAGGAGGGAGGAGTAGGTGGACCTAGCCTTAGTCTATTATATAATTATACCTTAAGCTAATTTCTCTGACTATCCTTTTCTTCACTAAACCTTAAGCTTATTTCACTTTCCCCTTTCGATACAGTACGATACTGTATTATGTATTCTTTCCATTCCACTAACTTTTTCACAAGGGGAAAGCTGCTGATATAAAGGGAGGCGCTGTACGTAGCTCTAATACGTGACGTCACTCACCTTAATTGGCCCCGCCCCTCACCTCCGTTGCGTTCAAATATACCCTTCAAACCGTTAAGGCCGGTTCACACAAAAAAAAATTGTTTCCAATTCTCTCACCCGTCCTTCCAGGACGGGGGAGAGTTGCTTTAAAATTCCCGGCGAAACTCAAAAAGTTTTCACACGGGAGAGCCAAGTCAAAGGTAGGGATTATGGACGGAGAATTGCCAAGCAGAAAGCACATGTATCAATTTACATAGTGATATGAGTGCATATTTGGACCACTCATGTGTGTAGAGGGTCTCAGGGGTGCAGGGTGATGGTTATAATGAGCAGGGGTGAGATAAATACACGAGGTAGCTCTAGTTGTTCCACCCCACTCGTTCTTCAATGGTCACTCCCGCAGCCCAACCGTGTTTAAAGATAGCCTTCACACCTTAATTGACATGTCGGTCGTAGCTCAGTCAGTACGGGCTAGATCTCGTGAACAGGAAAACAAGCGTTCGATTCTCCTCGGATCCGAAGTATTTTATATTTTTATTTTTTTATTTTTGTTATATATAATTATATTAGGTTAGTTAAGTTAGGTTAATCTAACAAAATATTATAATCAGACAAGAACAAAAAGCAAAGTCGTCGCAAATGGTAGGCCCAGGCTATACAATCATGATGGGAGCAATTAAAAGAAAACGGACGATGGCAAGCTATAGTAAAATATTAATGGATATTGTTCCAACTCACAAGATCGTATGCATTTTGTTATGGCAGACATACTTAAGAATAAACTTAAGATAAACCTAATGCGTCTGTTGGTGCTTGGGATATAGTGGTATACACGACTGGTTGATGTTAGGTTAGTGAGATTGCCTCCCTATTTGTTTTGTTATTATCAAGTGAATGAGTTGACCGACTTGTATCCTTCTTTTCATATTTCTGTAATTATTATCTTTACCTCTTCTTTCTTCTTATCATCTCAGAATAGTATCATATATCTTCTTCGTATATGACCTGCTTAATATATAGTTTTTGTTTCTTGAAGTGGAATGATATGAATGTAAACAAACACGCATTACTCAACGTCTTTTGTTTTTCGTGTGGTACGAAAGGTGGCCAAAAAGGCGGCCAAGTCATTGTATCGGATATATACGCAGTGAACAGAGGGCTGTGAATGTCCAAAAAATCAACCAGTTGGTTTCCTGAATTCCCCAGTGAAATATGACACCCCGGCGAGATTTTCCTCCCAATTGTCAGCCCTCAATGGACTGAGGACAAAAACTTGTCCGTGTGAACCGGCCTTTACACTCAGATCTCTCCATAGCTCACTCGGTATGGCACCCGCGTGTCACCATGAGGAAACCAGCGATCGATCCCACTCGTATTTGGTTTATTTTGTATTTGTTTATTTAGTTATATTTGTTATTTTGGTTATTTTTGTTATATTTTAGGGTTAGGTTAGGTTAGGTTAATCTAATCTTATCTAATCCAATATTAGTTGTACATTTGAGGGGCGAGGCCAAGATTCTCACGCATGCGCAGATGGTGAGTGACGTCATGTATTAGAGCTACGTACCTATATAGGTACTGAGGCTGAATGGAGGTACGGTACTGGTACCACAAACAATGTTAGGAATTCTATGGCTGTGCAAATTCAACCTAGGAACTTTATGCATCAGGGGATTAAGGGTAAAAATAAAAGTACAGGGATAAGTACAGTTAAAAAAGTGAAAAGATCACGCATAGCCAAAGTATTCGCTACAGGTTTTAAGCCAGGAGTGACGGCATCCGACTTGAAAGAATATCTCCAATAAACTCAGTCTTAGTATGGATGTTGAACCAATTATTCCCTGGTCTGATAGGCACACATATTTCATTCAGAATAAACTGTGAGTGTCCAAATCCCGAGGTGTTTATGGATGAAGAACTTTGGCCAGAGGAAGCATCGGTGTACTGGTGGAGAGAACGTAGGGCACAGGTACCGGTACCAACAAATGAGGACTCTATAACTACGGTAACCCACCCTCCCAACAACTCTTAATCATGGATATAAAGTCTACTTCATCTCCCAACAATTTGCGTATTGCTACTTATAACTGTAGGGGGCTCCCTAAAACCAACAGAGGGCTTCTACGCCCTGATGTAGTAGACGTATTTAATACCAGTGATATTGTGTGCCTGCAGGAGACTTGGTATTTTAAACAGGATTTGGGTAACCTCAGTACTATCTGTGATAATTTTCATGGGTTTGGGGTCTCGACAACCGATGCTATGGATGGTCTAGTAGCAGGTCACCCACCGGGAGGAGTAGCTATTTTGTGGAGGGACTCTTTAGACAGCCGGGTTAAACTACTTGTAACAAATTTACCATGGTGTACAGGTATAGAAATAGAAGATAACCAATGGAAAGTAGTTATTCTTAGTGTGTACTTGCCCTACCAATGTAATGAAAATGAAGAAAAATACCTGGAATGCCTTGGAGAACTAAGTGCTCTTTTACAAGAACTAAATACCACCTGCTACTCTGTAATAGGGAACTGGAATGCTAATCTGAAGGACATGAGTAACTCTCTGTTTGCTAGTCATATGACTAACTTCTGTGGTGAGCATGATCTAATTATCTCTTCTCAGCTCATGCTCCCTCATAGTAGTTACACATGTGTCAGTGCAGCATGGGGCTCAACGTCTTGGCTAGATCATACCGTAGCTAGTGCTGATTTCCATGATATGATAACAAATATGGAAATTCAGTATACATATACAGATGAAGATCATATCCCATTGACCTTAACAGCAAGTTTGGAAAGAGCGCCAGAATTAACCCAGTCAAACAATAGTGTAAATCCAAAACTGCCATGGGGCGGGCTTCACGAGGAGGAGTGTGAGCAATTTTGCACTTTAACACACACTCTCCTTTCTGAGCTTGATCCTGGCAGTGAGGATGTCATTACCTGTGAAGACCCCAATTGTGTTAATGGTAGTCATCGAGAAGAGGTCAGCAAGCTGTACAATAATATTATATCTTGTCTTACTAAGGCTAGTGACATAGTATTTCACAAGCATAACAAAAATTACTCTTTTAACAAACCTGGGTGGAATGACCATGTTTTAGAACTATACCAGGCATCCCTAGATGCTCGTAGTGTATGGCTGGATCATAACAAACCGAGACAGGGACCCATTTTTGACATGTTCACCAGACTAAAGGCTAGATGCAAGTATGCAATCAGATATATAAAAAACAATGAAAATGTATTAAGAAGAGAAGCATTGGCCAAAAACTTTGCTAGCAAAGACACATTGGCCTTCTGGAAGGATATTAAAAAAATGCATAATAGCTGCACACCTCTACCCGTTAGTGTAGATGGGATCTCTGGTACTAATAACATAGCCAATTTTTGGAAAACACATTACCAAACTTTGTTTAACTCTGTTGGGCACCAAGGAAATACCATTGCTGCTACAACAGAGTGTAACAAAGAAGAAAAATATGACACAATTAAAGTTACAAGTGAAAAAATCAAGGCTGCAATAAGTAGGCTAGATGCTAACAAATCCTGTGGTTTTGATGGTATATATGCTGAACATTTGAAGTACTCCTCCACTCTCCTCTTGGAGAAACTCAGCAGTTGCTTTACCAGCTTTCTAATCCATGGTTTCCTACCAGAATCTATGATGTCCGTTACCTTGATACCAGTAATTAAAGACAAGGCTGGCAAAATTACATCAAAAGACAACTATAGACCTATTGCCCTTGCCAGTATTGTAAGTAAGATACTAGAGTTAATCATTTTAGACAGAATCTCAGTGTATATCTCAACTAATAGTAATCAATTTGGTTTTAAAAAGAATCATGGTACGGACCAGTGCATCTACACTCTGAAGGAGCTAGTGGATGGGTACATCAAAATGAACAGCTCTATTTTTGCATGCTTTCTTGATGCTAGTAAGGCATTTGACAGAGTCTGCCACAATATCCTGTTTGATAAATTAGCAACAAGGGGAGTGCCATCCTATATACTGAGAATCTTGAAGTACTGGTACGCCAATCAAACATTTAATGTAAGATGGGGTAACATTATTTCGGATTCCTTTACAGTAACCAATGGAGTGAGACAGGGTAGTATTCTCTCACCTTACTTATTCAATGTATATATGGATGAATTAAGTGATAAATTGAATAAAGAGCAGATTGGATGTTATGGTGGGAATAAAATCATCAACCATCTCATGTATGCTGATGATCTGGTCATTATTGCACCGTCTTCTGCGGGTCTGAGCAAACTTCTTGATATATGTGAATCGTTTGGTAGTAAACATTGTGTTAAATTCAACCCACTGAAAAGTGCTGTTCTTATATTTAGATCAAAATTACTGTATAAAAGTAAACTGCCAAATTTCTCACTCAATAATCAAATTATTCAAGAAGTAAACAAAATAAAATACCTGGGACACATTATCTCAAACGATTGCTCTGATGATGCAGATATCGGCCGTCAGCGCAGACAGCTATATTTACGTGGTAACACCATCTTGAGAAAATTCCACATGTGTAATTGGGAAACTAAAGTCACTTTGTTCCGGACATATTGTTCCTCTATGTACACGGCCCATTTGTGGTGGAAGTATAAGAGAGCCACCATAAATGGTCTGTGTACATCCTATCATAATATACTCAAGATGTTCATTGGTCTCTCTAAATATGAAAGCACTAGTATGGTGTGCACACTGTTGGATGTGCAGTGCTGTCGGGCTGTCATCAGGAGACTGGTGTACAGCTTTTCGCAGCAACTGCAATCCTCCAGTAACACGCTGATTGTAGCTCTTCGGTCTAGTGATCATATCTATGAATCCCGTATTATATCTCACTGGCAGAAGCTGCTGCACACATAGTATGTAATGTAATATATAGGTCTAATTGAACTATGATCAATGATCTGTGCAATAGGTGTTAACCAACATTGAGCAATAGCCTTAGTTAGCCTATCTGTGTTATATTGTGACAAAATGTGATAATATTATGTGCTCTATTCTGTAAATAGGCCTACTGTATTTTTTATTTTATTGTTTCTTTATTAATATATCTTTATGTATAATTATTATCTGTGCTCTGACGAGAAGTGTATGTGATATGGAGCATTAGGTCGTACTGTATTTATACTGTATCTATCTTATGTGTCTGGAATAAAAAAATATTATTATTATTATTATTATTATTATTATTATTATTATTATTATAGGTAGCCTCCTGTATGTAGGCCTCCCGATATAAAGGCTTGGCCGGCGGGGGGAGGTCGAAAGGATCCAAAACCGTAGCGAGCCACCCCGCCAAGAAGAAGAAGAGTTGAAAAATGCAGCTTACGTGAGTTGGCAACAATGTCATAACAATAACAACTTATTACAGGGCGATATGTACACCTATTTTGACTCCGTGAATACCCCCCTGATACTACTCTCCTTGACGCGGTTGGGGGGGCTTCAGTGACTAATTTTGAGTAGTTTTTCATTCCTCATTCTATGATTTTCCCCTTCTATTCTTACTCTGTCCCATCTAAACGCCTGTGCAGTAATCTGGAGACAACCCTCCAAGCAAACTGCAAATTTAAACAATAGCCTAAGAAGAAGAAGAAGACTCCGTGAATTTATTGTACCCAATCAATAGCAAGGTAAGATTCAATTAAATATATTTCATCAATGTAGGGGCGCTGTAATCTCAAAAGTGCCCATATAAAACAAGGACATAGGCCTAGGCCTATCGCTATAGCCTAGCCTAGGGCCTATCTCCAGATTAGCCAAGACCAAGGACCAGGACCCAGATTCACTAACGGTCGTACGATCCGAAAACTCCCTTACCGTTCCCTTACGTCTCAACGCTGGTATTCACGAAGCGTCGTAGCGGCCATCTTTGATCGTAGGAAGTCCCTAAAATCCCCTTTCGCTAAGGGTGGTCCAGACCACCCTTACATGAATTTGACCCGGATATAGGTACACAAATATCGATAACACAACCCGCGACCATAACAAATTCGTCTGCAGTATAGCTCTTTATGACACACTAAATCATTATTGAGGCAATAATAGCGCAATATGATTGTTAACTTGTGTTTACAACACCATTAAGGCATTTAATACAAAGTATGAATATATTTGTATCCTTAATGTCTTATGACAGGCCGAATTAAGCTATGAATAGCCTACATATGCCAGCCTAGACCTAGTCAAGGTTAATTGATGCACAAATTCATGTGCTGCGACAACACGTAGCCTACCATTAGTAGATTTTAACCCTCATTTATTGCGGAAATGTTTTATTCCAACTCCCCACCACCTCTGAGTTAGATTAGGGTAGCCTATTCCTCAACAAATTTGAAAGTATCACAGGAACAAAATGATGAAAAGAATTACCCTAGGCCTAGCCTAAAAAATGAATAAATAATAAACGCTGTGTAAATAATTTTGTTTAGCCTAGCCTAGGCTATAACCTAGGTTTATTTTGAAAAAGTTAGGGTATATATTAAGCAAACCACCCACCAATTTTCATGACAATTTTGAAATGCATGTTGGAATCCCTATAAACTGTACTTCATTTTTATGTAAGTTTGATAATTTGAAAAAATCAATTAAGGGAGAAAATTAACATTGAAAATTATGTGTAAAAAGTCTCCCATAAACGGCGGCCCGCTATGTTATTGTAATTTGCGGCCTAATTTCGTCTGTTAATTAACTTTCTCCTTAATTGGACCCCTATGAAGTACAACAGATTATGATGACATAAGTGACGGGTGTTTAGAGGGGGCAGAGCTCCCCCTTCAACATATTACGTGTCTCACAGTAACTTCTATTATATAAACAACCCAAGAATTTTCACAAATTTTTAAAATTTCATTTAGGCCTAGGATGTAATATAACCTATAGCCTACTCCATGTTAAAATAAGTGTCAACCCTCAAAAAATTCTATTAAGGGAGATACAGAACCTAGAACCTGTAACCTGTAATGATATTTGTCCAGTGTTTCCCACAGACGCCACCCCGCTAGGTCAGCCATGTTGATACTATAATTGAGGAGCGCTTTTATCGTAAATATTCGAATATAACGCCCTCTGCCTTTCTCTATGTGAACTAATGATCAACACGTCACTATGTTTCTGCCATATTATTGGTTATTTTTTTGTATACGTCACCATACGTCACGGTATTGAAGGAGTCACCCAATCATGGATCAATATATGGACAATTACGTCATTTTAGTCAGCCAATGAGTGCATTGAACTCCAGCCCACCGACAGGCAGCATGGTTTTAAATGTCAGTTGCAGGATGGCCAGTGTCTGTAGTGGTTGTGCACTTACCCCTGAACAATAATTATACAAATTTCTCAAAACAACCAGGCAGCCCTTAAGATACTTACAGACCACGGTATATTGCCTACAAGTGTTGAGTGTCCTAGGTGTGGACATCCTTGCCATTACCGGCCAGATAAAGATCACTGGCGGTGTACACACCATTATTACGAGGAGAAGTCCAGAACACGCAGTCACTGTCCCTTTGTTATCCTACATAAGGTTGGTTATTTTTATTTTTATAGATGTAAAAATTTATATAAAGTTTATTTGCACCTAGCCTATAGTGTTTTTTCTGTATTATTCTAGCGTTACTTACACAGCGCACCCATCAATTTCTATGACTTCATTCCTATATATGTCAGTAGCGGCAGAAATGCATTAAAGCAATTATAGCTACTGTAACAAACATAGACGGCACACAAGACGACTCGGCGGACCTCTTTCTCCCTGCATTTCAGTCTAATTAACACTAGGAATTGACATAATTTTCTATCCAATGTACTATCCAACCAGCGGGGGTGTGGAGGCGGCAGCCCCCACCCATAATACTAGGTTAGGTTAGGTAAGGTTGGTAGGTTAGGCTAAAATCTTTAATGTTGCTTAATTGTTGGATAATGGATAATGAGCTTACTGGGTAAGTTCATTTTCTATCCCATGTACCATCCAACCAGCGGGGGTGTGGGGGCGGCAGCCCCCACCCATAATACTAGGTTAGGTTAGGTAAGGTTGGTAGGTTAGGCTAAAATCTTTAATGTTGGTTAATTGTTGGATAATGGATAATGAGCTTACTGGGCAAGTTCATTTTCTATCCCATGTACCATCCAACCAGCGGGGGTGTGGGGGCGGCAGCCCCCACTCATAATACTAGGTTAGGTTAGGTAAGGTTGGCAGGTTAGGCTAATATCTTTAATGTAGCTTAATTGTTGGATAATGGATAATTAGGTTACTGGGTTTTTGGAATAAGTTCTTCAATATTTTTCTTTATTTTCATCTTTTACCCCACAATTTCCCTGATCTTCATAGCCCTCCCCACTATCGGGCAACATAGATGATGATTTCAATTAATCACGGGTGTGTGTGTGTGGTGGTGGTGGGGGGGGGGGGGGGGCAGAGCTCTCCCACACCCCATCCTGTATCCAATGGCGAAGAGTTGGCTGGCATTTTCTACATTTTCAGCTTTTATGAAGCCTAACAATTGTCCAATCCGAGCCAACTTTTGCCAAAACATGACTGTTTTTTTTCATTTTGGGGTTTTCTTAAGTTGAAAAACAAGAAAACCTGAGCCAATTTTTTTTGGCCACTTTCTGACTTTTATGAAGCTGAAAAATCTTAAAATCCGAGCCAACTTTTGCCAAAACTTGGCTCGGGTTTTTTCATTTTGGAGTTTTCTCAAGTTGAAAAACAACAAAACCCGAGCCAACTTTCATCATAAAAACCCGTATATCGCCTTTTTATGTCTTTAACCCCATATTTTCCCTGATCTTCATAGCCCTCCCCACTATCGGGCGCCGTGTCTTAAGATCGTTGGATAAAGGGGAAAACGATTTTTGCGGAGGTTGAAACTAATGCCAATCACTATATATTGATGCAAATAAACTAAAACTAAAAAAAAAATAATGAAAATAATTGGTGGGTGGTTTCCTTAATATTTTCCAAAGTTAGGGCTATTTAGGCTAGACAAGTTAGGCCTATGTATGGTATTTTGGTTAGGCTAGCAGTGCCTAGCTGGGTTAGATTAGGGTAGCCTATTTCCTCAACAAATTTGAAAGTATCACAGGAACAAAATGATGAAAAGAATTACCCTAGGCCTAGCCTAAAAAATGAATAAATAATAAACGCTGTGTGAATAATTTTGTTTAGCCTAGCCTAGGCTATAACCTAGGTTTATTTTGAAAAAGTTAGGGCTATTTAGGCTAGACAAGTTAGGCCTATGTATGGTATTTTGGTTAGGCTAGCAATGCCTAGCTGGGTTAGATTAGGGTAGCCTATTTCCTCAACAAATTTGAAAGTATCACAGGAAAACAATTATGAAAAGAATTACCCTAGGCATAGTCTAAACCAAAAATAATAGGCTAGCCTATATGGTGGTGTGAATATTTTTGTATAGCCTAGCCTAGGATATAACCTAGGTTTATTTTGAAAAAGTTAGGGCTATTTAGGCTAGACAAGTTAGGCCTACGTACGGTATTTTGGTTAGGCTAGCAATGCCTAGCTTGGTGTAGCCTAAGCATGGTAAAGTAGAAGCCTAGCAGGTTAAGATGGTGTTTGCAGGCATACCGTCCTCATTGTTAACTAGCTGTTATTAGTCCCATGCTGGTAATATATTTGATGATGGCAATAAGTCATGGGAGGTGAGGGGGACAAAGCCCCCCTCAACCTATCATTATTTCCCATGGCCAACTGTTGGATAATAGATTGAGGAGGCCTATGCTAGGCCTATTTAGAAAAGGTAGATAGGCCTTGAGGTGTTGTGAATACACAAAAATTACCCTAGGCCTATTTTGAAAAATTAGGCCTAGGCTAAGTCTGGCATTTTGGCTTGGCTAGAACTGCCTGTGTAGGCATAGACATAGTAAAGTCTGGCATTTTGGTTTGGCTCGCCCTGTCTAGGTGTAGACATGGTAAAGTAGAACAATATACTGTGGTTAAGGTATAAATAATACACTCCCAACTAGCCTAACATATGATTATCAATGATCAATCCGTCGAAAATCCTTTAACTTGGGCCACTAACAGGCTTCCCTGTAGCCTAGCTAGGCTAATTTCTTATCATCAATTCACAAGATACTCTATTCTTCTTCCTGCTGGCTGTGGTGGATCGAATTAGCCATGCTAAACAATGACAAGCTCATAAATTAAAGTATATTAGGTTCTTCTTGGCGCTTCAGTCATGTGGGTGACATATTGTTTATTTACAAAGGCCAAGCGCCTGATTGGTCAAGAGAAGCCTCGGTGAAAATAACCGAAAGGGAGCCGTAAGGGAGCTCAACGATGCGTTCGTGAATACACCTTCCGCACTCCCTTAGGAACGATCGTAGGTTGCTGTACGACATCGCACGCTACGACCGTTAGTGAATCTGGGTCCAGTAGCCTAATGTTTGTTGTAACTTTAGATATTTCTGCAGGAGATGGACAGGAAATACTCTGTATTTGCAAGGGAGCCTAGCGCCACTTTTAAAAGAATTAGGCTAGGCTATATGACGAAACTAGGCCTAGGATGATTTGCGTATTTTTCAATTTTACCATAGGCTAGCCTAGGGGTAAAAATTGAAGAGACCCCGGACAGCCTTTTTGGTAAGATTTTATGGTGTGACAGACTGACAGTTACAAGCCCCATCGATGTTTGTGTAGCCTATAGGTATGTTATATAATAGTCTTCACTCTTCAGTCCTATATATGTCCTTCCCTTCGCAAATGTATTATAAGGGAGATATAGGGTAAAACACAGTCATGTCTGCATAATGACAAGTCCTGTTTTACGGGATTTCTGCATTATAGATTTTTTTTCCGTCCTACCTTACTCGGGGGACCTTTCAGTTGCGCGATCCAGTGCTGCTTTGGTAATTGCGTACATTTTATTTTCCCTCCCCTATAACATTTTCAGAGTCCCCTCTGCACAAAGCCACTGTCACTTTGTTTATGTTCTCTCTGCCGGATTACACTTTTCCCGCTATCCACGTATTACTTTTAGGTTAGGTTAGGTTTCTTAGTTTGGTTCATGACAAGGGATCAGCTGGTAGGTATGGGATAAACTAGGGACACATACTAGCTGGTAGGTAAGGGTTATTCTTGTATCCAACGTTCTAGGTTAGTTTACTGTGTTTTTTTACTTAAAAAAATCGCTAAACCCGAGCCAAGTTTTGGCAAATGTTGGCTCAGGTTTTCAAATTTTGGGGTTTAATGGACATGAAAACTCGAGCCAACTTTCAAAATTCAATTACTGGGTTGTTTTACTTTGAAAAATGCCCCCTATTTTTCCTCTTTTACCCTGCAATTTCCCTGATCGCTTACCTTAGTAAGGTAATCGCTTACCTTAGTAAGGTAATCTCTTACCTTAGTGATCGCTTACCTTAGTGATAGTTTAAGAGGCAGAGGAGTCAATGCTCATAAAGGTTGCCTCTTCTCAATCTTTCAGTCTCATACCGGTCATAATTATTTTTAAAAATATTTACACTCTGACTCGTAACTACTTCCTCTGGGAGACTATTCCAGTTGTTTACAATCCTAGCACTAAAAAAGTTGTTCCTCTTCGTGGTTCTGTGCCTGACCTTGGCCAGCTTCAGTCTGTGTCCTCGGGTGTTTGGTTGGTTTTCTCTTGATGCAATTGTCAAAAAGTGCCCGTCCTTGACCGCATCTATGCCATGAATTATCTTGTAGGTCTGGATCATGTCTCCTCGTTTCCTTCTCTGCTCCAGTGTCGTTAGTCCAAGACGCTCCAGTCGCAACTCATATGGCATTTCGGACAACTCGGGAACCAGTTTAGTGGCTCTCCGCTGTACTTGTTCCAACGTGTTGATGTCTCGACGGGTATATGGAGACCATGCCTGGATACTGTATTCCAGTCGAGGTCTGATTAGGGATTTGTACAAAGGGAGAAACATCTCTGAATCCATGTATGTATATGTTTTCCTTAGAAGTCCTACCAACGAGTTGGCACTGGCTGCTGCCTTGGCCACTTGTACTGCTGGCTTCAAATCCGGGGTGACATAAATTCCTAGGTCTTTTTCCTCCTCTGTGGTGGTTAGCGGATTATTCTTCATGTGGTATTGGTACTCTGGGTTCCTCCGTCCCATGTGCATGACCTTGCATTTCTCCTCATTAAATTCTAGTAGCCACTTTTTACTCCACTCTTCCAGCCTGGTAATGTCCTCCTGTAGTCCTTCTCTGTCCAGCGGGGACTTAATTCTCCTGTACAGCTTGGCGTCGTCTGCGAAGAGCTTGCTGTCTGACTGAACTGTATCCATGAGGTCATTTATGAAAACAAGGAAGAGAACTGGCCCCAGCACACTGCCTTGAGGTACTCCACTCCAGACCCCCAGCCATTCTGAGGGTGCGCCCCTGTTGACAACTCGTTGAATTCTCCGACTCAAGAAGTTCTCGATCCATATTATGATGTCTCCTGATATCCCGACTGCCTGTAGTTTCTTGAGTAGACGGAGATGGGGGACAGTGTCAAAGGCTTTTCTGCAGTCTAAGTAAACCACATCAACGTCATCCCCCTCGTCCATGGCATCTTCTAATTCCTCAAAATATTCGAGCAGCTGCGTTACGCAGGACCTCCTTGATCTGAAACCGTGTTGGGAACTGCTGAGGAGATTGTTGTTTTCCAGATGATTCACTATCCTTTGCTTTAGCAATTTCTCCATTATCTTGCATGGAACTGAAGTAAGGCTGACTGGGTGGTAGTTTAATGGATTTGACTTGTCACCTTTTTTGTATATTGGAGTGACATTTGCCTTCCTCCAGTCCTCAGGTATAATTCTGTCGGTGAGGGTCTTTCTGAACAGCAGCCAGAGAGGAAATGCAAGCGAGGATGCGCACTCCTTTAACACCCTCGGGTGAATCCCATCAGGCCCTGGAGCAGAGTTTTCTCTCAGGCCTTCCAGACATTTTCTTACCTCGTCCTCGGTGAAATCACAGTGACCTATCCCGACACCATCAAATTGGTTTTGAACATTCGGAATGTCCGTTTCTGGCTCTCATATGAAGACCTTTTGGAATTCTTTATTTAGGAGTTCACTTGCCTCCTGGGGGGTGTTTGTTAAGGTTCCATTGGGGTGTTTGAGCTTGGACACAGCCTCTTTGATCCGGGTTTTGCTTCTCGCGTATGCATAGAAGGCACATGGTTTTTCTTTGACTTCCTGTGCAAGGGACTTTTCAAACTGATAAACTGCCTCTCTGACTGCTTGTGTTGACTCGTTCCTTCTTTTGCAGTACGCTCTGTATCTTGCTCTGTTTCTCCTCTGTCGGTATCTCTTCCAGGCATCCTCTTTCTGTCTTATTTTACACAGAACTCTCTGTGTCATCCATTTGGGCTTTGGTTTCGTTCCTCTCCGAGTTGTCTGAAGCGGAACGCAAGTTTGTACTACCTTGTTGTATACTTCCAAGATGCCTTCCCAGGTCTCCTCATCACTGCTGTTCCTCAGTATCTCCCAGTCAACATTGCTGAACATATGGTTTGCTTGTACATAGTCACCCTTGTGAAAAAGTTTCTTATTACCTTCATCATCACAGTGCAGAGCACCATCCACAGCCATTTTGAAAACTATGACACTGTGATCACTGGCTCCAATTGGAGCTTTGTACTCTATGTTACTTATCTCTAATTCATTCTTGGTCAGGATGAGATCTAAAAGTGACGGGGTATCGCTTCCTCGGGCTCTAGTGAACTCTGCTACATGCTGGTGGAGAAAGGCATCCTGGCAGGTTTCGTAGAACTTTGTTTGTTCGCTCCTTGGTCCCCCGTGTACGTAGTGATTTTCCCAATCAATTTTCTTAAAGTTAAAATCTCCGCAAATTAGCACCTGATTTACTCCAATATTGCATGCTTCAAGCAAGGTCTGCCTGATACTGCTATTGTAGTCTTCTGTTGAGTTTGGTGGCCTGTACATACATCCCAAGAGGGTAGAGTTTCCTCCAATACTCAACTCACACATGACAGCTTCAACATTTTCCTGGACGTTGTATGAACACTGCGATGAAGGTACGTCCCTTCTCACCAAGATGGTGACGCCTCCTCCGCCCCCTGTTGCTCTGTCCTTCCTGTATACCGTGTATGATTCACAATCGAAGTACCAGGCAGACGATTCCTCTGGACTTAACTTAGTCTCTGAAACAAATATAATATGTGGTTTATCCTTACTTATAACTAATCCTAAGAGATCACTTTTATTTTTGGTATTAACCCCATCTATATTAGTGTATATACAGGTGAGCTCCTCTATTGGGTTTACTGCAGTGGTGGTGGAAGCGCTAGGCCCGAGTTCTGGTTCTGTGGGGTAACCGGTGGACTGCAGGGTGGGCTAGTCCGGACGGGGGCGTTCCTGATTGGGTCACGGTGGTTGGACTCCGTGGAGGTGTGGGGACACGTCCTGTTCGGCCGGCTTCCTGTACCGTGACCAGCTTCAACCGCCCGCTCACTACGATCCACTTTTTCCTCATGTTTCCCTGCCTCGTCAGTACTCCGTTTTTTTCATCCCTTTCCTTTGCCAGCTTGGTGTGTGCCTGCCTTTCTTTAATTGTGCGATCTGGCATTATTCTGATGTTTCTCCTGTTTGGTCTGTCCATCTCCTTCAGTTTGCTGCTTTCCTTTAAAATTTTCCATTTCATTTCCTCGTCCCTTAGGACCACTTTGAGAATCCTAGGCCAAACTTTGTCAGTTTCACTTGGCTGCGGAGCGTGGGCGTGGGATCCCTGGTTAGTCTAACCAGGGATTTGACTTCCACTTCCCCGTCTATACTCAGGTCCTTGACTATATCCTTCAGAGTGGAGATGTCGTCATTGAATCTTTCATTTGGGTCCTCGGCCCTTGATTCTGGCACGCCCGTCAAGATTAGATTAGGCCTTCTGAAAGCCTTTTCTTTTTCATCTGCATGGAATTCACTTATCTGATTTTGGACTGACTCTCTAAACTCTTCATTTTCACGGTAATCTGTTTTTGTTTCCAGGTTTTCTATTTTATCCTTCATGTTTGTCATTTCTGTTTCTATTTCCTTCATCTTGCTGCCTAAGTCCTTGAGAAAGTTCTTAGCATTGAAAAGATCCGGAACATCGCTTGAACATCCAGTGCAAATGTATGCTCTACCATTGCTGTTGAAAAAGTTGTAAACCTCCTTGGACATGTCAACACATTTGCAATGATACCACTTTGAACAGCCGTCACACGCTATCCAGTCACAGGGGCCCGATGCTTGTGAATATGTACATACCCCATTTTAGGCACCTGCACATTGGTTTTTCTCACCTGTGGTCTGTTGTCCTGGACTGTTATTTGTATGAACATCAGGACTCATTACCGAAGCAGACGCTGTTGCTTGATGTAGGTGCGTCAGGCTTCTTTGTTTAGGTGTACCGCAGCATTTTCCCCTTCCCCCACGTCCCACAGAACTCCTTGTTGCAACCGTTTGAGACATTTCTGCGCTATGATACTTTACCACATTAGACTGCAGACCTTTATGGCACCTCTGACTACCTCTCGGCTCTCCTTAAACCACACTGGTAAGCATAAACTGGAGAAATACAGCGAGCATGTGTCTAGCCGTCCTCCAACAACAACAACAACATTGAGTCATTGATCTTCATAGCCCTCCCCACTAGTGGGGGCCGTGTTTTTAGATTGTTGGATAATGGGTAAATACTCATTTGCCTCAGTCCTTGGTATAAAACAACACTGTATATCAAAGAAAAATACACAAAAAACTAGAATCAACTAGTAAAAAGGCTGTCTCTTCAATTTTTACCAGCCTAGGCCTAGGCTAGTTGAGATGTTTGGGTTTGTTGTGTTCGTTCTTTTGGTCAATGTCCAGTGATTACAGGATGTTTCGACGGTGTGCCAGTTCGACGGCGCTAATTGGACGGTTCGACGATACCGTCGAACCTCCGTCGAAATGTCTATTATTTTTATTATATTTGTGTAGCCTAGCCTAGGCCTAGGGTAAGATCCTGTGTAGCGGGTGTAACTATTTTTCAGATGCCTATTTAGGCCTAGGCCTACTAAGAATTATTGAACAATATATTTAACCTAACCTAACCCAACTTAGCATAGCCTATTAGCCTAGTGGACTATTAATGAATGTAAAATGTAAACAAATATTGTAACATTACCAAATTATTGAGATAGTCTATAGGCCTAGGCCTAAGTACAGGTCCACCCGCTACACAGGATTATCTATCTAGCCTATCTCTATGCTCAGCCTGCAGCTCAGGCCCAATCCCCATTTTTCCAATTTTTTATTTTTATTTTCCTCTATTTTATTATGTTTTTTTTTTGTATTTTCTTGGGGGTGGCCGACTCAAGACAGAGCAAGAGCAGGAAAACACAAAACACAAGACAAAACAACGAACAAACACAGACAAAACACAAAATTCACACACATCTAGGTCACCCAGGAGAATACCCAGAGACCAGGGTCACCAAGGTCGCTCCAGCACTCCCCCGGCCCCCGACCACCTGGAGAGGCTCCGATCTCGGCAGGCAGACATGCAGCGAAGCCAAAGCCACAAGCCCGCCCACCACACTTCCAGGCGCACCCTTCATATTAATCGTCTCCCCGGGCCAGGCGCCTGGTGGACTATTATCTAGTCTAACTTGCGCCCGACCCCTTCCCCCAAATGACCACGTGTTCACTCAACTATTCACAAGCATTCTCCATTCATTCCTGTTTATTACCACTTCCTTTGCCTGATCTATAGTCATTCCTCTATCATCCAAACCTTGTCTTACACAGTCTCTCCATCTCAATGAGGGTCTTCCTGCCCTTCTATCTCCCCTTGTATCTGACTCATATATTCTCTTTGTAAGCCTTTCATCTCCCATTCGTTCAACATGACCATACCAGCTCAGCACCCTTCTGTCCACTCTGGCTGACAAATGTTCCTGCTGCCCCAGGATACTATGACGTTGGATACTCCGAGGCTACCTACCAAATAGAAGGTTTTCCTTCTTTGGTATTGGGAGAGTGTCAAACCTCCCAATTTAATAGTAGCCTCTACATCTCCAACGTAGAGCTAGAGTAACAAATTGGAGGCGGACATCCAAGCGAAAAAACACAAACTTAGCCCTTAGGAAATATCAGGACCATGGAAAGACTGACTTAAACAAGAGAGTTTATATAAAGAGTGTACAGACAGGTGCATATCAAGAGAGGTCAAGTACAGTCAAGTCTTATTCCATGAGATAACTTAGCCTAAGAAAAAGAATGATGCATTTCATAATGATGAATATAAATTCCAGGATGCCCCCCCTCCCCCTCCTTCCGGAAGAAAGCAGGACGACCCATACTGTAACAAGTAAATACCGGCATACGCCGAATAGGAGTACCGTACAGGATGTGACGAGAAACTACATGAGCAGTGTCAGTGACGAGCACTAAAAGCCATATGAGAAAAGTTCAGTGGTATGAGGACAAGACATACCGAAAGAATGTGGTATTCTTAAGACTAGAAAGTATATAAAAAGCTTAGCCCAGTTATTAATCTTTAACATAGGTGCAAGTATGGGTATAGTGCAATACCCTTCCCTCCCCCCCCCCCCCCCCCAACCCCCAATAAGGGAAGGACAGGACAGGAGAAGGACAAGAGACAGAAGGAACCCTGCAGGTAGACCCCGAGGGAACCTGCAGGCCCAACGCACTACAAGGACGCCCCGGTCTGTCGGTGGACCACGACAGAGAGGAGGAGACAAACGTGGTGGGGGAAGAACAAAGCCCTGTGTCGGCAAAGTCCGGGCGAGAAAAATCAAGTAAAACCTGAATGTAGCAGCGTACGAACGGACGGCATGAGCTGTGCCCTGAACGTACGGGTTACTGGCCCGAAGAACCCGACACAGGCGAAGTCCCACAGCACGGCGATCAAGCCTCCTATCGGACGTAGGCGCCACCCGTAATGTCAACCCCGACACTGGCCTGGCCGAGTACACATACGTATGCAGGGTCTGAACCGGGCATAATGGACAATGAACCCTACCACGTGTGGAAACCGGTACAGGAAAGGCCTAAAAACGGGAGTGTCGCGTACAGTTGTAGCTACAAAACGAACAGACGGAGCCAAAGTAACTGACCCAAGGACGGGAGAAAACGTAAACAATGCGGGGTCCTAGACATGGCAGCCATCTCCGAGACGCCGTCACCTGCCGCCAAAGCCAGAATGAACAGTGTCATGGCATAGAAGTGTTCAGGCGTGGGGTAAATAGTGTAAGAGGCAGACGAGAGCAGTAGGAGAGCCTCCGCCAGAGACCACTGAGGAGGAATCTGACGCGGGGTAGGCCTAAGCACAAAGCAGGCCCGCATGAGGAAATCCAATGCCCTGTGAGGAACGACCAACCCCGTGAATGACTCAAACGGTACCCAAATGGCCGACAGGCGGGTCCTAAGCGTGGTGCATATGTTGGGACGCATCTCAAAAATAACTAAATGAGGTAGGGAAACACGAACGCCACCGACAGGCATGTCCGTGATGTATTTACCTAATTGTATTTACCTAATTGTAGTTTACAGGAGTTGAGCTAAGCTCGTGTTGTCCCGTCTCTCAGTCTACTTTCATCCAATTTTTTCTTGAAAATATGGATGTTCCCTGCCCCTACCACCTTCTCCTCCAGCCCATTCCATTTGTCAATACATCTATAGGGGAAGCTAAACTTCCTGATATCGTTCTTGCAGGTAGGTCTTTTTACTTTGTAGTTGTGGCCTCTAGTTATTCCTGTATCCATGATTAATATATCCTCCCTATCCAGCCTTTCCAGCCCTCGGGTGCACTTGTACATCATTATCATGTCTCCCCTCTCTCTCCTCTCTTTTAGACTCGGTAAATTTAATTTGTCTAGCCTCCTTTCATATGGCAGTTCTCTAAGACTTGGAACCAATCTAGTAACTGTTCTCTGGATTCTTTCTAACTTGTGAATATGTTCTTAAGATGCGGGGACCACACCATTGCTGCATACTCCAATCTTGGTCTAATCATACTTTTTATAATCTTCGCTAACATGTTCTCATCCAAGTACACTCGACCCTCCATTTAAAGGACAAATGCGTGCAAGCACCTGTCCGTTCCTGCTAAATGTCCGTTGCTGCTAAATACTGTCCAGTCCGGATGTAATCCGGAAATTCCTTGAGAAAAATCCGGTGTTGAGTACAGGTGTCCGGATCGGATCGTGACATTTAACTGTTATGCATATTTTTTTTTACTGTACCTGAAATAAATCCTGGTAATCCCTTGTGCTACACCCTATTGATAATGCAAAACTATTGAACACACTTAAAAGTGTATATTATTTGGTCTCTATATAATCTGTGAATCATTTCCGATATGATAGAATTAAAGATTTTATTTTCCACCAACTCATAATCAGCAAAAACGACACAAATGTCAATTGAAAACATGTTATAATATTTCCCCATCATTTTGTGTATACGTGGGAAAAAAAAAAAAAAATCTATCAAACGTAAATCTCCCATCTGGGAAGCTCAGCGCCTAGACGGAGGGGAGGGTTGAAATATTTTGTTGACTATCTCATTTATTATTTATCTATGTGCTGGAAGGATATTATATTTTTCAATTCCATCACATTAGAAATTATTCAAAGATTACAAAAAGTCCAAATAAGACATAGTTATGTTAATGTATAAGGGATTTAGGTAGATGAATTAGAGAGATAGATAGATAGAAAGAGTGTGTATATCGAGGGAAAAAAACAAAACAAAAAATCTATCAAACGTAAATCTTCCGTCTCTGCTGGCACGGAGGGGAGAGCTGAAATATTTTGTTGACTATCTTATTTATTATTTATCTATGTGCTGGAAGGATATTATATTTTTCAATTCCATCATATTAGAAATGATTCAAAGATTACAAAAAGTCCAAATAAGACATAGTTATGTTAATGTATAAGGGATTTAGGTAGGTGCATTAGAGAGATAAATAGATAGAGCAACGGACTTTGCTCCAACTTTTTTATAGCAACGGACTATGTCTGTTGCTGGGTCCATTGTTCGGCCTACATTTTTTTACCGTTATTGCCGATATCCGTTAAATCGGAATCCGTTAAATGAAGGTTAGAGTGTAGTTCAGAGCAACTTTCATATTCCCGGCCATTGCATACATTCCGCTAAAGAGCTTGTTAATATGTTTCTCTGGCGACAAGTTATCTTGTATAATCAACCCTAAATCCCTTTCTTTTTCGGCCTTGCTAATTATATTATCTCCCATCCTGTACTCCCAATTTGGTCTATTCACACTTCTTCCCATATTTAACACATGACATTTACTTATATTAAATTTCATTTTCCACTTGGTGCTCCATTCGTATATTTTATCTAAATCCCCTTGCAGCTCCTCACAACTACTTATATTTGCTATTTGTCTCATAATTTTTACGTCATCTGCAAACATTGACATGTAGGAGTTTATGTCTATCGGCAGGTCATTCACGTACATAAGGAACATAAGAGGTGCCAGCACAGATCCCTGTGGCACACCACTCTCAACTTTCCACCACGATGAGTAAGTTCCTCTAATGTTGGTCCTCATTTCTCTATCTGTTAAATAGCTCTCCATCCATTTCAGCAAACTCCCCCTGACACATCCTATCGTCTCAAGCTTAGATAACAATCTCTTATGTGGTACCTTATCGAATGCTTTGGAAAGGTCTAAGTAGACGCAGTCCAACCATCCGTCTCTTTCTTGCAGTACATCTATCACCCTACTGTAGTAACATAGGAGACTGGTAACACAAGATGTCCCTTCTCTGAATCCAAATTGCTTTGGCATTATTATCTTCTTTCTCTCTAACATTTTCATCCATCTCTTCCTAATTAGCTTTTCACAAATCTTGCATACAATACTAGTAAGTGAAACTGGTCTATAGTTTAAATTATTATTATAGTTTTATATTATGTGTTGGTTATCCCAGAAGGATAACTGTGCCAGTGAGAGACAGAAGTCTGCCACTGAGAATGTGTCCAGTGGAGAGGATTTGACAGTCAAAGATCGACTAAACATCGGCAGCCACCCTGCCTCACGATGTGAAGGCCAACGAGGTCCCTAGGTCACCAATCGATCCCAAGTGGAAATCGGGGAACGATAGGGGAACAGGACTCGGGCGCCACCGCCACAGCTGAGCGGACCAGGCGTGTGCCGGCCAGATGGAAGTGAGCAACCAAACAAAGTCCATGTACCCACTCAGCCTGTGGAGGACTTTGCACATCAAAATGGGCGTCGGGTGGCGGAAACACATCGAATACGGTGTGTTGGAAAGACCAAACTACCCGGGTGCTCTGTCCCATCGACAGAGCAACCGCCCATAGGTTGGCAGTCCCGGGTAGGTAGGTTACACGCAGTGCGACGGAGTAAAGGAGTGCGTGGTAAAACAGGTACCCCGCCAGGTCCTGAATAACGAAAAGACTACGCAGTCACCTGACTCAGGGTCACAGGCGTGCTCGACCTTTCCCAGTCGAGGCCCGCCCACGGCACATCGTGCGATGGTGGAAGGCAGGACTCGGGAACGGCGACTAGGAAACCGAACCGAGGAACAAGGAGAGCGTTGTGTACACAGTGTGTGGGAGAGTTCGCGGAGAAGATCCCACCCACCTAGGAAAAATAGGAGCGGAAGACCCCGAGTGAGCAGGGGAGGCAAGGCCAGTCCGACGAGGGTCGTAAAGACACGAGGGGCGACATGGAGACCGAAGGGTAAACCGCCGAACGTGACATAATTAGAGTCATCAATACGAGGCACGACAGGTCGACCACCGGTCACACCTCGCTGTCCGTCACGGAGACCAGAAAGACATGCGACAGGAAGCCCCGCTGGTGAGGCGAGACTTCCCGAATAATCCCATCCACGTGCATGGACAGAATAACTTAGGCGACGTCTGGGGAGACAGGCTGATGTCACGCAGGTCGCCGAAGTGGAAACGTGGACTGGCACCTCGAGGACAGACCCCGCTGTATTACCCGGCATGCCCATGAACGGCGAAGCTAAACCGAGAGTGGGGACGCAAGAGCCGGTAGGGGCCCCGAGTCTGGCGGCCTCGTTACGAGCCGGTCTGCCGACCTCAACTAAGAGGAAGCGGTTGAGGAGGGTCGTGACATCCCAGGCGGACGGGGAGCGAAGAGCCCCGCAGTAGCAAAGAGGGAAGACCCCTGCCATGCAGGGGCAGAGAAGAGCCCCTCCGGATGGAGCACAGAAAGCAACAGCGACGTGCGGACCTCAGCCGGCACCAGTGTACAGAAGGAAAACCACAGAGACTGGCGACAATGCGCAGCCTCATGGCAGGGACACTGAATGAAGCCGACGAGGCGATGGCAAGCTACAGTCGCACTCGCCCGAATTGGGCCCCACCCTTCCCGAGCACCCTAGTCGGTCAGGCTACAATAAGCCTGAGGGGAAGCCGAGCTAGGTGCAGTCGCTCGAAGAGGGTGGAGAGCATGCGAGCAGTGCGCCGCCAGGGCTTGTGAACTCATTCCAGGGCACCCTTCTCTGGTGGCGTGAAGGAACGCGGCATACATTCAGAAAGATAACGGAGGGGCAAAGAACCAGGCCCAAAATGGAGGTGAAACCCCGGATGAAGGCATGACGAGGCTCGACACGGAGGAGTCGCTGACAGGAGGGAGTGGTGAAGAACCCATCTCCGACCGAACCCTGAAGTCGACGCCCTCCGTCAGCCACAAGGAATAGTAAAAGATAAACTATGGAATTACACTACTGAAACTCATACGAGGCCGACAGAGTGGGCGCGTTGACATGTATGTCGTGTCGAGCAAAGGCTTCGAGCTGTACCTGCCAACTCGCAGGCACCAGGCACACCCCTTGTGCATGTGTAAGAGCTCGTTCCGGGCGGGATGCCGCCACGTTCCCCCACGATGACGGCTTCCCATAAAGGGAAGGGAAGCGACGTCCGTTAGGGACCTGAAACGTCCCAAGGGACGGAACGTGGACATGCCGACCAACCAGCCCCAGGCTACATGCAGGGAGCATGACTAAAGAAGTCGATGCCACCTGGGAGCGAGTGGGAGGATGGACAACCGGAGCAGCAACCACAGGGAGAGCAGGTTACGTAGGCAAGAACACCGCCCAGTACGGAAGCACGCCCGGAGATCGTACAGGGGAAGAGACAGGGCGGCGTGGAGCCGTAGACCGTCGGCGGTCGGCGACGTGGTGAAGTAGAGTGGCGTCTCCCCTACGACCCGTCCTCGGAAACAGTAGGGACGTCCGAACGAGGCACCGGGGGAAAAGCGTTCAGACGCCATCGACGAGACACGGTCTACACCTCCGAGGGTTAAACCCATCGCGGTTGGAGCACGAGATATGGGTAGGACTCTCCATGTCCCAATGGGCATGGCAGGACGGGATCCCCCATGGTGTGCGCAGGGAGGAAAGGACATCCTCACTGCAACCGGAATGGAAAATATACCGATGGCCCATCTATGAAGCGCCCCAGGCAGAGCAGGGGAAGAAGGCAGGCGGGCCACAAAGAGTTACCGTACCACAGGTAAATAGGAGGGACGGTAGTAGAGCGTCCCAAGTACATAAGCATGGGGCGGATGGAGGCAAACCGGTCAGCGGTGGCCTCCTGAGCCTTGGGTGGAGCCACATGGATGGCCTGAACCGGACAGAGGAGTCGGAGATTGTCGGCGGGATGGTGAAGGAGAGCGACGACCCACCTTCGTTTTGGAGTCCTCGGAAATAGCCAGGACGCCCGAACGAGGCACCTGGAGGAAAGGCGATCTGGCGCCTTGAATACATCTGACGTGCACGCCTATGGCGTGCGCAAGGAGGAAGTGACATCCACATCGTAATTGGAAAGTAAAAGATACTGATGTCCCACGTATGAAGCACAGGAAATGTGTGCAAGCACAATATTGGGAAAAACCCTTGAATCTGTGATAGGAGAGTACCCCCTTCCCCTGTTGAGGAAAGGAAGGACGAAAAAGGGGGGCCCTTCGAAACTGGCACGAGGGCAGAAAAGCGCACAAAAGTGGTCACTACCCCCTGCAAATGAAGCACCTTTCATGAAAGTGAGTATCCCCCTCCCCCCCCCCCCCCTTGTGTGTGGTGAGGGGTGAAGAGGGACCCCCTATGCGGAGGGTCAGGGGTGCAGCAAGTGCAAAGAACCCGGTGCAAGTCCCGAGAAGGAAGGCATGAAAAGCCTTATAATGGAAGAGGATAATAATAATACCCAAAGGTTGAAGGTACTGAAGAGAAGAAGACGCCCAAGGGTACCATCAGAGTAGAGTGGGAGCACAATCTGATGAAAAGGAGAAGTCCGGGAACTACTGCAACCGAGTCCCTATACAGAGGCAAAGCAAAGCACCCTAGCACCGACCCAGAGAGGAGTGGACCAGAACGGGCCGCTGTGCTCGGGGGCGGAAATCCGCTTTGGAGCGGAATGTAGGATGTAGGACGAATGTAGGATAGGTGGAACTCACCACCCGGTGAGGAACCCGTGGCGAGAGCAGAGCGAAGTAGACATACTACACTGGAACCAGAAGAAAAAAAACCTGTGAAGACCCCGTGTAGGCCATGGGAAGGCATGCATGTATGTCATCGACAGTAACAAGAATGAAGCCTGTTTGTAAGCACCATGAAAATAAAGGCCATGGCAATGCACGCATGTATGTCATTGGCAGAGACAAGACGAAAGCCTGGTCGGAAGCACCACGAAAAAAACACTGAAAGTCGATGAATCCTTAAGAAGAAGGCCAAAGAGTGCCCCCGAAATGGGAGGCCAGGCAGGAGTATCAGTCATGAGGTCATGCAAAAAATAAAGATCAGAGATCCCAGAATAGGCTACAGGCACCAGGTCAGGGAGTAGCCTAAAAGCTCTCACTAGGCCTGGAGACTGGAGTCCCGTCCAATGAAGGAGAGTGCCCCCCCCCCCCCCCACCCCATGTTCCCTGGAAGTTAAAGCTGAAGAGAACCCTCCAAAAGGAGGATCAGGAAGGCCATAGGGGAACCAGCAACAGGCCAAAGAGCCCCAAACCCCAGGTCAGAAAAAAACAAGGGGTAGGCTCAACCCTCTGAAGAACTGAAGGAAACCCCACCCCAAAATATAATGGAGACCGATACCTTAAGGCCACTATGAGTGAAGAGGTCCTGTAGGTCAGAAAGCACAGCCTGGTAAAAAGGAGCATTAAAATACGTCTTAATGGAAGTGCAGGACGACCAGTCTAGGCCTAAACTGAGGCAAGAGTAGCGCGACCGTAAACGCCAACATCCGTTCGAGAGCAGAAAAAAACCGAAATCGAGCGGGAACGTCCGCGTTCCAAGGCGGGCGGAATCGTCCGTATACGGACTCGTACGTTCAGGTGCGGGAAGTGGTATGAGACGGCAGTAGTGCGTGAGGGAAAAGGCCCGTCCGAGAGCGGAGAGGCCCAGAAGGGCCCCGCCGTAAGCCGAGGACCCAGGAAAGGTAGCCTGGCAAGTCACAGCAGACGTGGGAGCGTCTGTGGGTAACAGACAGTGGGAAAACAGACCTCCGACATAGAATGGAAAGTCCCGTTCTAGAGCGTCTGTGGGTATCAGTCAGTGTGAAAACAGACCTCCGACATAGAACGGAAAGTCCCGTTCTAGAGAGGAGGGGCCCAGGGAGACCATGGGACCATAAATGAAAGGTCCGACCTAGAGCGGGGAGTTTCCGACCCAGGGCGGAAACCCATCGGTACGTCTGAGAGGTCTGTGGCACCCATTAAGGTGGAAGGCCAGTAAAAGAAAAGTCCTTCCAAAAGCGGAGGGGCCCAAAGGTAACCCTTCTAAAGTCACATTAGGCGCGGGAGAGCCTGTGGGTAATCAAGTGCACGACCGTAGTGGGGGGCAGTAGACAGAATAAAAACTGTCAGATAAAAACTCATCAGAACGGGCTACGTTCGCGGTTTTGTGGGACGGAGGCCAGGTAGACAGAGCACTGGAGCCGTCAATCAAACAGTGAGCATTAAATGCTAGATTGAGGAAGCCACAGTGTCGGACACCTAAAAGCCCCCCACCTAGGCTAGGCCAAAAACGGAAGTAAGCCTAATCGGTACGTGAGTCAGTAATATATGAAATTACAGGGAGCCATTAGGTATCGTACCCTTAATGAGGGTAAGCAACAAGGGATCGTAGTGACAGGAATACAGAGCCCTGGGGCTGCCGATCAATACAGGGGCATGTATGCCAGATTGAGGAGGCCACAGAGTTGTACACCAAATGCCCCCCTTCTAGGCTAGGCTAAAAAAGAAAAAGAAAAAAAAAAGTTAGCCTATTTGGGACCTGAGCCAGTAATATAATTATGAAATTACAGGGAGTCACCAGTGACCATAACCTTGATGAGGGGAAGCAACAAGTGACCGAAGCTTCAGGTAAACAGAGCACTGGGGCCGTAATATCAAGACAGGGGCAGATTAGCCTATGCCAGATTGAGGAGGCCGCAGAGTCGCAGTCTAAACCAAAACGCCCCCCTTCAAGGCTAGGCGAAAAACGGAAGTTAGCCTATTCGGTACTAGAGTCAGATTAATAATGAATTGGAATAGGCTAGGCGAAAAAACGGAAGTTAGCCTATTCGGTATCGGAGCCAGTAATATATGAAATTACAGGGAGTCGCCAGTTACTGTACCCTTGATGAGGGTAAGCAACAAGTGACTGAAGCGTCAGGTAGACAGAGCACTGGGGCCGTAATATCAATACAGGGGCAGAGTATGCCAGATTGAGGAGGCCGCAGAGTCGCAGTCTAAACCAAAACGCCCCCCATCAAGGCCAGGCTAAAAACGGAAGTTAGCCTAATCGGTTCTGGAACCAGTAATACAGTACATGAAATTACAGGGCGCCACCAGTTACTGTGCCCTTGATGAGGGATATAATCAATACCGTAGGATGGGCAGTAGACAGAACAAAAACTGTCGGACAAAAACTCATCAGAACGGGCTACGTTCGCGGTTTTGTGGGACTGTATCCAGGGAGACAGAGCACTGGGTCCGTCAATCAAAAAGTGAGCAGTGTATGCCAGATTGAGGTTGCCACAGTGTTGAAATTCAACCCCCCCCCCCCAGGCTAGGCCAAAACTCGGAAGTTAGCCTATTCGGTACTTGAGGCAGTAATATATGAAATTACCTGGCGCACTAGTTCCTGCACTCTTGATGAGAGTCAGCAACAAGTAAAAAGGCCACCAAAAGGGATCGGCCCTACAAGGGTCAGCGCCCCCCTTCCAACCAACTAGAAGGGCACAAGTAAGCCTAGGCCTAATTTCACGAAAAGAAATAGCAAAACTAAGGCAGTGACAAAAAACTTTAATGAAAGAACTGACTAAAGACAAAACTAAAGCCACCACAAGTGAAACAAAAACAAAAGGCAAAGCCTAATTGAACGAGTATCGCCCAAGTGGCGACGCATGCGCAGATGGAAAAAAATAAAGTAACCTCCAGTTTCGACGCTACACTCCAAGAAAAACACATTGGAGCTAATTTTTTAGTGTGCCTACAACACGGATCATCTGTCTAGAATCACAGGTACCTTAAATAAGGCCCACAACTCCCCCCAAAGGGGAGGTGACAGGCATGGTAGGCACAAAAACAGAGCACCAGAAAACGTGTGTTGTCATAGAGTGTAGCGCGAAAAGGAATGATCTAATGAACCCGGTCGGGTTGTGAGGTGGACCCGTGACAACGGCTTAAGGAGCCAGATAGGATGGACAATGTTGCGCAATTTTCTCTTTTCTTTCTCATCAATATTTTCATTTCCTTTAAAATAGTAGCCGAAGTGTGTACAACGTACCTAGTAGAGAGAGTAAGGTGCTACTCTAGATGTTATCGATTTAATCGCGCTAGTGATTACGATAATTGCCCGCTCCAGAGCGGAACGGAATTATACGATAAGTATATAGCTCTACGTTGGAGACGTAGAGGCTACTACTAAATAAACTTATTATTATTATTATTATTATTATTATTATTATATTAACTCCCCCAGACATATTATGTTCCAGTAAGTCCGAGGAAGCGGGAGCCCCAGGATCATTGCCACTGCCTCGCACTACACTCACAACAACACTGTGGCCGTTAGAATTATCGCAGGAGGCTGAGGTTGCCACCAACGGTTTTATCGTATGGTAACTTATCGGACTTACTGAGCTCATATGACGCAAAATTGCGTCATAAACTTATTGGAGAGGTATAGAGATAAGTCCATATGACGCGATCGCGTCATATGAGTTTTTGGTGGACTTATTCATATGAAGCGATCGCGTCATATATGTCGCAAGGAGTTAATATGTTACAAATATGACATGTACCAGCTTTGCATAATTCCAACTAAGGATAGCCCAATTAGGCCGTTAGGTGGAATTATGCAAAGCTGGTACATGTCATATTTGTAACATATTATGCGGTACTAACATTGTAAAATGCTAACTGAATAAATATTATTATTATTATTATTATTATTATTATTAAGCGGCAGATGATAGGCGAGGCAGCTGTGTTGGGTGAGGAGGACGAGCGGGGTGGGGGGGGAGAAAGGCGGTGAGGCCCAGTAGGGGTGCCTAGCCTAGCCTCGGAACCCAAACGTCAAGCTAATTAAGTCAACAAACAATTTATTTAAAGGATTCTTCCTCGCAAATGTGGATTAGGGGGTTGCAAATTAAGAGGAAATGGCGGATTTCCCTTATAATTCTACGGGCTGGTTCGCAGATGTGAAATCTTATATTTTCCCCCATCCTAGCTGCTAATCGGTTCTGCAGAAATAGAGCTAGGATTGAAACAGCCAAGATTGGGGCACTGTTCTTATGGGGAAAATTCAATCGGTTCCGTGCTCATGCCAAAATTTGCGTCTTTTTCTATTTATTGCCTATGAAAACATGTTTTATTGTACACAAATTAAATTTTATGCATTATACTGTATCATATAATACACCATAGAATAAGTTTTTAATAACTAGAAAAAAAGGCCCAAATCTAAACAATTACCGCACTTTTTCCCAGTGTTCGGCTATGAAAACATGTTTTTTGTCTAGGCTACATCAAGTAGCCTAGGCCTAAATCTTATGCATTGTAAATAATAATGTAGACATGGCTAAATAACAGTCCTAACCATAAATACTGTAGATTGGGGCATTGTTTCTATCTTGCGAACATTTTTAGGCCTAGCCTAGGCCTAGGTTCTAAATTCGTCCAGCCACCCCTCAAGTACCCATTTCGCCCCAAATACATCCAATAAATACATATTATGAGGAAAATATGTATAAATACGTATTATGAGAAGATTACTTACCACACAGACTTTATTATAAATCATCGTCATATTTAGCCTAGCCTAGGCTAACATCGTCTAGGCTAGGCATTTCAATCGCTTTCGTCCGACATGGACTGCTCTTTGCTCTGTGTTTTGAGCATGAAATTCCTTCATTGCTACCACCAGGCCAAGCATCCCTATCACTAGATGTACTAGAGGTTATAATAAACGCGAGCGATAAGGGGTTCAGGCACAAAAAAGCTTGCAAACGGTTGTTTTGTCAACACAGATACTAAACTGCAAGCGTCTGCTTAGTGATGACGTCATACAAAGATGGCGGCATCTTGCGCATTTGACGATCGGATCTCGGATTCACTAGGATTTCGTCTCTAAACGGCAAGCACCTGGCAGATTATTTTTGTTACCGGGTATGTTAAAACAAAATTATTGTTTTGGTTTGTTTTCTAGTTTTAAGTCGAGATTTTCGTTATTTTTGCTATTTTTTCGGGTTTCGGCTGGGATTTTGATGCGAGAATTGAAATTGGGAATACAGTATTTGGTGTGTGCCACGAAATTTGAATCAGCAAAGACTGATGTAGCGAAAATGGGGACTCCACTGTACGCAAATTTGGAGGATGGACTATACTCGGTACTTTTCTTCCGTAAATAGGTACCGCCAACTTCAGCTGGGTGGTATTCTTCTTTTCTTTCTTCTTCGGTTTGTTTACACACGCCAGCCAGACTCACTCATTCACTCTCTCCACTTTAAAGGTAAAATATATCATATTTAAGCAATTCCATAGGTCTTACTAGTTATTAAGTGAATATGTGTGCGCGACAGAACAAGATTCGCCGGTGCGGACAAGTTCTTAAACTTTCTAAACATTGATAAAACTACATTACCTTGTCTCAAGATGGTTGTCAGAACAGTACTGGGGAGTGTTCAGCTGCATGTGTCCGATTCCATGAGTTATGAAATGCATCCTGTGGCAAACTATGGATTTTTATAAAAATGTACGCAATTTTTGCGGCGTGTCGATAAAAGTGCCATTGTTTTGGGTGGCCTGAGGTTACTTTTATGGCATAAATCTACCTCTTATATGTTATATTTTATATATTTCAAAGTAAGATACGGTCACCAGTAGTGTATCAAGTCGAAGCCAAAGCCATGCCGAACTGTCACAATGTCTAGTGGTGATTTTTAGTATTTACTTTGGGAAATAATGGCTATAAATCGCTCAAATTCTATTAATTGTATACTAATTGTGTAATAAATATGAGTTATATTTATTTATTGACATGTTCTTATGTAGATTGACTATTATTTATTGACATGTTCTTATGTACTGTAGATTGACTATATTTATTGTATTGACATGACGGCTCGCTTGGTGTAGTGAATAGCGTCTCGGACTTCCACCCAGAAGGCCCGGGTTCGCGCCCACGCTCGGCGCATTAAAGATTTTTCACAAGCACTGAGTCGTTACCATCCCTCATGAGCAAAGGGATTGGGTAGTAGTACAGGACCCCAATGGAAATACGCCTAATCGGCCTTATTGAGCTATCCTTACCTAGCTCAGCATGCGCTAGCTTTAAGAACTATTATTATTATTATTATTATGTGGATTGACTATTTAACCCCTTAAAGGCGAGCTGTGTGTAATGGACACCCTACCGCCAGGCGACGATATTAGGCCCCATTCCCACCTAAAATCGTCATTTTACGATAAATATTGTTATTACTTAGTTATATGCGCCTATTATACGTTTAATATGAAGATGGTAACATGTAACAAAAATAAAACAAGTGGGAATAGTGTTTGGATGGTCAAAAACGTGAATTATTGCCCACCGGTCATTCATGAAATGTGAGGCAGCCGCGACATAATTTATATCCTCCCCTCTCGGTGCCTCGAGAGAGACTGAGGGTGTGAGGGTTGTCTCTCTCTCTCTCTCTCTCTCTCTCTCTCTCTCTCTGTCTTTCCCACGCATAGACACACGCAACACCACACCCTAGGATCGGCTTGGAGATATTGGCACCATAAATACACCAATAAATAAGGTAATAAGTGGAAAAATAGGTGATAATTGAAGGGGGGGGGGGGGATTTTGACACATGTGGAGGAGTGATAATAGGTATGGAGGGGAATTATCTCACTTAATCACCATTTCACTTGTTTTAAGTGCTATTGAGGCTTTTTTAAATGTTTTTTTTTAGGCCTTATCTCTTAACCTGACAAGCCCGAAATAGACCTAGGGGCTAGGGTAGTTATTTGTGCATTTCTAGCCTTGGATGCTGACAGAATTCGTTATATTTACAATATAGAGCATTATTTGTTTTCGGTATGATTTTATTTTACATATATGATGTATATATGAACCTTCAAGAGTGCTAAAATAAGTTGGAAAAGTATTTGGGTGGTGAAAAACGAAGATATTGGCCACCCGGTCATAATCTCAGGTGAGAGAGAGCCACAGGCAACCCTCCCCTCTCCCTGTCTGTGAGTCAACTGAGGCGAGCGGGCGGTGTGTGCCGGTGTCTGGGTGTTATATAACAATCTTTTATGCAACCCACTTGTGCTACATTATCGCGGGAGAGAAAAATAACCGATAAATGATGAAAATAAGAGGAAAAATAGGTGATAATTGAGGAGGGGGGAGGGGGGAAGGAGGGGGGGGGGGGAGAAACACATGGATGAGTACTAGAGGGGAATTATCTCACCTAGAGACAAATTCCTTTGTTTTGATAGCCCCTGGGATGTTTTGGAAGGCTTTTTTCATGGTCTTGCTTCCGTGAGGCCTATCGCGCTTGCCGGGTTAAGAGTGTTCTCGCCTTTGCCCACCAAATCCTCTTAAGAGTGTTCTTGCCGTTCCGGGGTTAGGCTAGTAATTTTCGTATATAATCGAAGAATAGATGCCTGTAAGGGGGTGTTCAGAACTTCAGTCACTGTTCTTAGAGAACCGCCAGTCTCTCTCACTCGTGGTTATAGAAATGGCGGCCTTTCAGTCTCGTCAGCTTAAGAATGTAAACAGAGAAACCGATCTGGGAGTAACAATATCGAGTAACCTAAAACCGAGTCAACAATGTTCAGAAGTTGTTAAGAAGGCAAACAAAATAATTGGCTTGATAGGCAGGTCATTTGAGCATAAATCCAAAGAAGTTATCCTAACCCTTTACAATTCCTTAGTCCACCCTCTCTGGAATACTGCGTTCAATCCTGGTGCCCTTATTACCAAAAAGATACAAACAAGCTAGAACGAGTTCAACGTAGAGTTACCAAAATGATACCTAGCCTAAAGAACAAACCATACGAAGAGCGTCTTAGAGATCTTAAATCTATTTCCTTTAACTCAGCGCAGATTAAGAGGTGACTTAATTCAAGTGTTCAAAATCATCAAAGGCATCGACAATATGAACTGTAGTAAGTACTTCACTATCGACCAATCTAATTACACGCGGGGAAACGGTTGCAAAATTATGGGTAAATCTTTTAACTCACACGAATCTAAGAATTTCTTCTTCAATCGAGTTGTAAACTTGTGGAATGGGCTTCCCCGAGACGTTAGACTGCAGCACCGTTGATTCATTTAAACTCCGCTTAGACAAATATCTCGCATCAAACCCGCGACTGACTGCGTTTGTAAATGAATAACTTTATTTTATCCCCCCCTCAGTTACTAACCCATCTGTCCCCTACTAACTTCCTAATCCTGCCACGGACATTAGTTCCAGGGCAGTAGTTCCCTTTCCAATGCTCCCTTACCCACTCTAAACCACTGTTTGGACACTTGATCCTCAGTGTTTTGGAGGACAAGCAGCCTAGAAGGGTCACTAGACCTGTTTTGCTTGATTTCCTTTGTACTCGTCATATTATAGGCTAATAGGGAGAATGTAGCTTCAGTATCAGCATTTCCACACATGATTTACAATTGTGAATAACTGAACGTCTTATATGAGTCGGATATGACAACGAGGAGATGCTTAAAATGGCGAAAATAGGAAAATATTGAGAAGATTATGATGGCCTTACAGCGACCTGTTGGGTAAAGTTTCGAATTACGTATTATTATGTGTCATATTTCCAAATATGCATATACAGTAAACTTCCGTTAATCCGACGACCGATAATTCGAATCTCCCAATAGTCCGAATTTTTCAATTTGAGGCCAAATCCGAATTCACCCAATAGTCCGAATTTTTCAATTTGAGGCCAAATCCGAATTCACCCAATATTCCGAATTTTTGAATTTCCCGGGCGCGCGATATTTCCAAATATCGGCCCTCTAGCGGGCCAGGCCGGACTAAACAGTCTGCCGTTGTCGGTCTACCTGAAACGTTGTTTATCCCGTGTTTATCCTGTGATATAGTGACTTAGTGACTTAGTGATGGGTCCCACAGCAAGTTCAGGTGCACGAGGGAGGAATGACAAGAACAAACATAAGAGGAAGCACGTAACTCTGTCCATAGCTGATAAATTGCGAGTGATAGCGATGGTAGAGAAAGGCAGTGATCGGCGTAAAGTTATGGAAACTTTTAATATCGGTGCCTCCACAGTTTCAAACATAGTGAAGGCAAAGGCTAACTTATCAAAGTTTGTTGCCTTTGGAAAGTCAAGTTACACGGGTGATGTGAGAAAGACAATGAAAAAACCAAAACATGAAAACTTGACGAGGCAGTGCATAAGTGGTTTACGGCCAAGCGGGCTGAGGGCAAGCCTATCTCAGGGCTTATGATAATTGAAAAGGCCAAGCAATTCCTGGGTGATATGAATATGGAAGACGATATAAAATTCTCCGACGGCTGGTTGAGAAACTTTAAAATTAGGCATGGGATTAGGGTCCTAGATGTCGCCGGAGAAAAGAATTCTGCCGACAAAGAGGCCGCCGATCGGTTTGCACACATTTTTGCTACCATTGTTCATGATCACCAGCTGACCCCAGACCAAATCTTCAACGCCGACGAGACAGGGCTATATTGGCGCTGTTTGCCAACAAGGACATTAGCTGGTAGAGGAGAGAAGGCTGCACCCGGATTCAAAATGAATAAAGAACGTCTCACAATCCTGCTGAGTGGGAATGCTTCCGGTAAATGTCGCAATCGTTTGTTTGTTATCGGCAAGGCTAAGAATCCCCGTGCTTTCAAGAACATGCGAGGGAAGTTGCCAGTGATCTATGATGCACAGAGCAATGCATGGATGACTGCCCAAGTATTCCATGATTGGTTCTTTAAACACTTTGTTCCCGAAGTCAAGGCCTACTTCAAGTCGATTGGCCTTTCTGAGGACACCAAGGCTGTCCTTTTCCTGGATAACTGCAGAGCACATCCCCCTGCCCACGAACTAGTGTCTGGAAACATCTTTGTCACCTACTTGCCCCCTAATGTGACTAGTCTGATACAACCAATGGACCAGGGTGTGTGCCAAAAGTTTAAGCAGAGCTACAAGTCCTCATTTGCCCGCAAGCTGATTAACTCTGATGCATCAGTAAAAACTTTCCAGTCAAGTTTTTCCATCAAGGATGCCATATATGATGCTGCCCTAGCCTGGAAGGATGTTTCAGAGGTAACCCTCAAGAAATGTTGGAACAAGCTGTATGCCCAGGTCGATGACCCTGAAGAGGTTGAAGAAGATGAGCACGATTTCGAAGGCTTTCTTGGGCGTCGCAGGGAGGCAATCAACGAAATCCGAGGCCTGATGGATACCGTGCCGGTCAACGACCCCAAGAGGATGACTGAAGAGGATATTGAGGAGTGGGTTGATGTGGATGGTGACCTGCAGGGCGAGGAAGAGGTGACAGATATAGAAATTATCCGGAGTGTTGTGGAGCCAGAATATGTTGAGGAGCACTCGTCTGAGGAAGAGGAAGAGGCAGATGACGATGGCAAAGTAACCTGGAAGGAAGCTGCTACCTATTTCGATGGTATGGTCAAATTTGTGGAACAGTCTAGCCAATATAATGCAAGTGAAACAATCGATTTCCACATCCTCCGTAATGAGTTCTATGAGAAAAGGGGCAGGGCAGTCAAGCAGGCAGACATCAGGGACCTGATGAAAAACATGCACCACCATGGCCGCCGATCAGATGAACCAGATAACCCTAGACCTGCAACAATGCCTCTCACAGACGACTCGCGTACCAGCTCACCTGAACCTCTTACCACACCAGAACCTATGCCTCTTGCTGATTTTGAAGGCTGGGAGGACCTAGCATCCCCTGTGAAGGCCACTCCTGAGGTAGCCCCAGCCGCCCCTGTGGTAGCTCCTGCCAGCCTAGCCACTCCTGAGGTAGCCCCAGCCGCCCCTGTGGTAGCTCCTGCCAGCCTAGCCACTCCTGAGGTAGCCCCAGCCGCCCCTGTGGTAGCCCCAGCCACCCCTGTGGTAGCTCCTGCCAGCCTAACCACTCCTGAGGTAGCCCTAGCCCTAGCTCCCCCTTCAGATATTGAAGGCTTGGAGGATATGGCTGTGGAGTAATAATCAGTGAAGTGTAGTAGATTTAAGGATCCCAAAAAATATAAAACCAGCAAAATACAAAAAAAAAAATAAGTCTTTTTAAGTTAATTTTACATTAAAGTACACTTACAGTACAGAGCAGTGATTATAAGTTACTAATATGGGGCTAGGGGGCTAGTGGCTGGGTTGGGGCTGGTGCTGGGGGCTTATCTTCAATGCTACACATCTCTTCTCTTCATATAAGGTGAGTTAAAGTCATGATTAGTCATTATTATCATTATTATCATTATTATCCTGTGTTTGTGTCTTGGTTTGGGTCTTAAAAAAAAAAATCGGGGGTGGGGGGGGGTAACGTCCGATAATCCGAAAAATCCACTAATCCGAACGAGGGCCGGTCCGCTGCCCTTCGGATTAACGGAAGTTTACTGTATATGCAAAGCTGAAGGCTTTCTGAATCAAATGTAGGAGTTTAGGAAAGATATTAATTAAATTACCAACGTTATAAGGGTGGTACCGCGATGTGGAACGAAAGCACTCATTTCTATCCACCGCTAAATTTGCCGTTTCGCTCCAACTTCACAAAGGTTCACCATGTTATTACATGGCTGCCGTAAGCCGATTTTATTATTTTAAGTGACTTATGAATAGTTTAGAGTGTGCTCTTTACGAATATACCAATGAAAGTTGTATACAGAAAGTTTTTATATAGATATTCGTAATGTGCAAATTAAAATCGTTACTTTCTTTGACCGATGGTTCTTTTATCGGTGTTTTACCCTATACTCCTAGATCCTCAACAGTTGGCTGCATACAACCCAAATTTTCTGTTATATGCTCTAGATCATCAACAGTTGGCTACATACAACCTGAACTATCTGTTATATACTCCTAGATCCTCAACAGTTGGCTGCATACAACCCAAACTATCTGTTATATACTCCTAGATCCTCAACAGTTGGCTACATACAACCCAAACTATCTGTTATATACTCCTAGATCCTCAACAGTTGGCTACATACAACCCAAACTATCTGTTATATACTCCTAGATCCTCAACAGTTGGCTACATACAACCCAAACTTTCTGTTATATACTCCTAGATCCTCAACAGTTGGCTGCATACAACCCAAATTATGTTATATACTCCTAGATCCTCAACAGTTGGCTACATACGACCCAAACTATGAAGTCTCAAGAGGGCAGGACCCGGTCTAGATCCAATCTTGAAACAATCTTCATGTTCGTCTGGCCAATCGAAACACCCGGCGAACAAGAAACGAAGAATCACGCCAGAAAAAGTGACACCGGAGGCGTCAACTTCAGGCAGTAAACGGGTTGTGTCTCGTACGGAGGCGTCGAGTGCGCGGCTCCAGCAACCGCCGGTGACGACACCTCCTCCCTCTGTCACTACCTCCTCCAAGCCTAAGGTGCAATCTGGCTGGTCGGAAATGGTGACGGAGGTAGCAGAGATGCCTCCCAGAGACAATGAAAGTGACGTGAGCCAATTGTTGCAATCAGTTAGGCTAGGTTATTCAATTCCCCGTTCCAATATTCAGCCTGGTTTTAAAGTTCCACGTTCTGATGTACCGGCGAAATTGTTAGCCGATCAATACCGAGGGTACCCAGGGGGCACCAGGGAAGGTTCTGACAGATCTCAAAGTCAGATGTCCACTGCCTCGGAGGCCACAGACAATGTGAGTGTGCGGCAAGCCATTGAGGAACAAGTGCCTTCATCCATACCGAATTTGAGTTGGGAAATCTTTGAACGTGAACAGTTAAATCCCGCGGTACGGAATGAGACGGTTCGATCCCGCTCAGCCCTGCAACCGGAGGAAGAGTTGGTTAAAGACATGGACTACCAGGACGGTTTAGAGGTAGAGTTGGAACAATTACCTTCCGGTCAAAAACTGGCATCGTCCTGCCACTCAGAAGGCGACTCGGTAGTTTCTATGGACAGTACCAGGGCGGATTTGCAATCAATATTTGATCAAATGGTTTAAAAATTTCAGATGGGTAAAATGGTGCCGGAAGCCCCGTCGCCATCGTCAGTTGCTAGACCGCTGGAGTCAGTTCGAGTATCGACTAGGCAGGCTATTTTTCTCTCCCCTTATGACAACTAATTCTAGTCCGTCACCTTCTACATCAATTTTGACTACTTCCAATGTCCGAGTTATCACGGACGTCATCCCTCCACCTTTGGAGAAAGTTCCCCTTAGAAAAGGCCCAATCCCTTTACTTTACGGGCCGGATCAGTCATTGGTTAATATCGTCGCTCAAAATTCAACGGTCACGCAACAGACAATCTCGGGAGAGCTTCCGGTACCTGATCATTGGACTATTCTGGCTAATGAAAGTAAAAAGTTACGCGCTCTTAATATGTACGGTGAAACTTTAGACGTATCCATTAAGGCTGTTCCAAATTTATATGCCCCAGAATTCTTTGTGTATGCTTACTCCCCAGCTTTGCCACCTCCCTCTTCTGCACGACTTTACTCGGATTGGTCGAAAGTTGACGGTTTTAATGACGTTAAGGGTCTGGCACATTTACCGCCGAAATTAGACACAATTCCTATCCGTGACCAATCCGGCAACCCGGTCCTGCAGATCGGGGAGGTAGGTACAGGTCCCTGGGTGGAATGGGAGGCGGAGGCTTAACAATTCGCTTCCACACTTACAAGTACAGTAAACCCTCGCTATCTCGGACTAATTGGGGGGAGACCCTGTCCGAGATGACCGACAATCAGAGATGTCCAGAGTCCGTCTTGTGTCCGACCTAACAGAGGATAAAATCCGACCTAACCAATGTCCGTCCGAGACAACAATGAAATCGGATACTACGGAAAAAATCCGACCTCAAGAGAGACGTCCTCGTCAACCTAGAAAACGAAGACAACCCTATAATCTGAAACACAAAACACAGTACAGTAAACCCCTGCACAGCGAACACTCTTGCAACAAATTTTCACTTTACCGAAGGTACCCCTTGCCCGCACAACAAACACTTTGGCTCGACTTTACAATTTTTTTACCGAGATTTACCGATGGTTCGGAAGTTTTATGCCAGGGTATTTTTAGCTTTTTTCCACATAAAATCGCTCACTCCCCCTCTGCAAATCTCTTTCTATCTATCTATCTCTCTAATGCATATCTACCTAACTCCCTTATACATTAACATAACTATGTCCTATTTGGACTTTTTGTAATCTTTGAATAATTTCTAATGCGATGGAATTGAAAAATATAATATCCTTCCAGCACATAGATAAATAATAAATAAGATAGTCAACACAATATTTCAACCCTCCCCTCCGTGCGAGCAGAGACGGAAGATTTACGTTTGATAGATTTTTTGTTTTGTTTTTTCCCTCGATATACACTATCTTTCTATCTATCTATCTATCTCTCTAATTCATCTACCTAACTCTCTTATACATTAACATAACTGTCTTATTTGGACTTTTTGTAATCTTTGAATCATTTCTAATGTGATGGAATTGAAAAATATAATATCCTTCCAGCACATAGATAAATAATAAATAAGATAGTCAACAAAATGTTTCAACTCTCCCCTCCGTGCGAGCAGAGACGGAAGATTTACGTTTGATAGATTTTTTGTTTTGTTTTTTTCCCTCGATATACACTCTTTCTATCTATCTATCTCTCTAATTCATCTACCTAACTCCCTTATACAGTAACATAACTATGTCTTATTTGGACTTTTTGTAATCTTTGAATCATTTCTAATGTGATGGAATTGAAAAAAATAATATCCTTCCAGCACATAGATAAATAATAAATAAGATAGGCTTATCAACATCATCACAGTAATGGGGTCGGAGTTGAGGCTTGGGACAGGGAGGGGAGGGATTAGGCCTACAGCACGTGTTTTTTTTTTTTTTTTTTTTTTTTTTTTTCCATGTGAAATTTGTCATATTAATGACAAATACTACCCTTATAGTTAGCGGGGTTTACTGTATATCATTTATTAATTATAACAATTTATTATAACTTTTATTTGGTGTTTACGAACATTATAGGGATATATGCCTGATGGTTCGGACCTAACCTAATTAATCCCATATAACTAATAGTTCACGCAACAAAAATTTGCCCCGGATGTAGATGGCGTCGGACGTCCCTTCTGTTTGTCGGATATTCACCCTTATTGCCCAGTGACGTGAGGGCATCATCCGACGACGTCGGACATTGTCGGAACGATGACGGAAATGTCCGAAATACGGAAGTACATGTCCGAGAGGCCGTAGCCAGTCCGGCTAGTACTGTACGGGTTTCCGACCTCTAGAGGTCCGAAATGGTGAGGGTTTACTGTAAGTCTTCTCACCAGATCCCCCAAGAACTGCACAGCTGGTTTTCACTGCTCGTCGCTATAGCCGGGGGTGTACCTCAATCTGTGCTTAATGTTCTCACTGCCCCTAAGTTGTCTTTGTGGGAAATACAAGACCCATTTTCTATCCCTCCCCCCCCCCCAACTCAGCTGGATAAAGACTATAAATTGAGGCAAAAGGCTCTGAGGCTACTGTCTCAGTTCTTGCTTAGTCGCCAGATGGCACAGTCTCTGGTCAGGACGACTCCGGCAATAACTGATTCCCACACTAAGAAAGCTCTCTCTCGCTCTATACGTCTTGTTCTCCAGAACTCTATTCAATCCCTTGGCGACGTTAGGGACGCCTTCTTGGAAGCGGTCTGTGCGCGTCAGGACCTAAGAGTCTATCTGGTGAAGAAGGTGCCGGAGGAGATTGGGCGTCGTGTCATTCTTTCCCTGGTCTTAACATCAAATCTTGTATGTCATGATACCTGGAGGACTGTGTTTAGCCTCGTAGACTCTGCTAGACAGGCTGCCTCCCTGGTGCGGAAGGAGTCTCATAAATTCACTAAGCCTTACACTAAAACAAAATTTAGTCACAAGAGTCACCCAAGTGGGACTAAGTTTTTCCGAACTTCAAAACCCCTTCTACGCCGGGAAGCAGTTATGCTAACAAAAGAAAACAACAGGGTAAGAGTTCCGGTAAGTGGTACAAAGGTCAGACTAAGAGTAAGCCAGGACAAGAGTCAGAAAGTCTACTACTGCCAGCCAGCCATCTACCCCTACCACATCACATTAAAAAAACTTGTCATCCACAAAACTCTCTCTCTCCTGGGGCCTGTATTGGGCGAGTTGGATTCGAGGATAGTTCTGCCGGACAAGCCCAGTTGCGTGACTGGGTCATTCCGGACGTGTCACCGGGCTTGTCCCCGGCGGACTTGGGCACGGACAGTGGTACGCAAGGGCATCACTTGGCGATGGCTCCGACGACCTCGTTTACGTCAACCTATAGAAGTCAATCATGTTTCTTTAGAGGTGGAGTAACTAGTGCAAGAAATGATAACCAAGCATATAATTGTCCCGTTCAATCCAACTTGCCCAGTTTACACGTCCAGATTTTTTCTCGTGCCAAAGAGGGGCAGTGCTCAGATGAGGCCGGTCGTAGAGTTGTCTCACCTGAATCACTACATTCACAACGCATCGTTCAGGATGCTCACTGTGAATCAGATCAGGTTAACACTTCCGCCGCAAGGTTGGATGTGTTCTTTAGACCTGACAGAAGCCTATTGGCATGTCCCAGTAAACAAAAGGTTCCAAAAATTCCTCACTATGAGGATCGAGCATCAGACCTATGTCTTTCAAAGTATGCCTTTCGGTCTGAACCTGGCACCGAGGATCTGTACCAAATTAGTCCGACAGGCTCTGTTACCACTGTTGAAACAAGGGATCACGGTAATGTGGTACCTAGACGACTGGCTGGTGGTTGCAGAGTCCAAGATACAATGCCTCAACCATGTACATTCCATTCTAACCCATGTCAAAACCCTGGGGTTCAATATCAACTTGGCAAATTCGAATCTTGTCCCAACAATGATAATTCAGTGGGTAGGGCTGGTATGGGACACAACACACCTAGCACTCGGTCAGAGTGTGGACAATCGGAACAGATTTCGCAGGAAATTGTTCCTTTTTCTTCACAGCCTGACTACCACGAGGAAGGTGTGGGAGTCCCTTGTCGGCTCTCTCAACTGGATTCAACTTACTGTAAAGTTGGGCCGGTTGAAAGTAAAGAGGTTAATCTTGGAGGGACACAAGCATTTTCCGCTGTTGCTGGCGGAAAAGTCGTGGCAAATCCCAAAATTAATCCACAACTTACTAGCGGTCTGGGCAAGGCCAGAAACATTGCATTAAATTATGACGTGGACTTCTCCTCCGCCGACGGTATGGGTTGATAGGATGCTTCAGGGATTGTGGGTTGGGGTTATCAGTCAAACCTAGGGCATCAGGGTCAGGGTCTTTGGTCCCAATCCAACATGTTTCACATCAATGCGAAAGAGTTACTAGTTCCCTTAATATTCCTTCAGGCTCACGGTTCCACATTGGAGAGGAAATCAATAGCTTTTCAAATGGACAATCGGAATACCGTGTCTTGCATTCAGAGGCAAGGGTCAACGAGGTCTCGAATGTTGCTAGAGTTGTCGGAAAAGATTTTTGTGTTAGCCGACAAGCTAAACATTCATCATCACGCATCTTATCTGCCAGGCATGGCCAACGTCTGGGCAGATGCTCTGTCATGGAGACAGAGCAAAATAGTAGAATGGGCGCTCAAGCAAACCGTCTGTCAAAAGATGATTGCAGAGCCATACCATCCACAAGTGGACTTATTTGCATCAGAGGAAAACAACAAACTCCCTCGTTACCTAACCCGCCGGGAAGTCACGCCGGCGGGGGGTCCCAACGCTTTGCTGACGGATTGGAACAGGTGAAATTCCATCTATCTGTTTCCGCCACCAGATGCTTCACTCATGTGTCAAGTAGTTCACAAACTACGGGATTATCGGGGCATAGTCTCGCTGATTGTGCCCCTGTGGCCGGTCCAGGTTTGGTACTCGCAATTGAAGACGTGGTGCGAGAACCCGGTGTCACTCCCGATCTCGTACTTCCACTTGGAGACAATAGGCAACCTAAAGACCTTGCTGACTTTTGCATTCTGGACATTCAAAGGGCCAAATGGTTAGCCCCTTTTGGAGAAAGCGTGACTAATAAATTCATTATAGTAGGGTCATTTGCTTGGAATCCGTGACCATTTTGTTCCTACCTTTTTCTCTCGATGGATTTGACAACCTGAACCATTTTAAAGGAAAATTAGCTCCTATGCCCCTCTGAAAAATGACGGCTAACTCTGCTAGAGCCCAATATTCAAAATGGCCACCAACGCCATCTTGAAAAACATGAAATTTGATATCTCTGGCATCAGATGAGCTACAAGGACAAATGAGGTGTCCTTTTTCACTAATTCTGGCATTACAAATTCACTGGAATGGTTATTGTATTGTATTGTATATTGTATTGTTATTGTATAGTATTATACTAATTGTACATACTAATCTGCCCCTTCACTGTCACTACATGATTCACTGTATGAGCCACTATCAGAATCACTGTCCTCACTTTCGCTGCTATCATCACTGTTGTTCTCTGCCTGCGGATTTGTAGGTAGTGGTGTGGATGGGGGAAGTGGGGGCTGGGTTGAACGGACAGGCAGACATAGGCCATTTACAAGATGCCATCCATGGCCGATCGGTGAGGGGTGACTTTGGAGCTGGTAATGCTTTTGCAAATATGCAAGATAGTTGCACGCTCCAAGTGTGGACGGAGACTGTCCAAGTCAGGCACAAGTCGGATAGTTCTTTTTTTCTTCTGAGCTCGCCACTTCGCTGCCCTCGCATCTCCCAGGGTCTTGCTTTTGGTATCACCATAGACATATCGAATGACAAACCGCTCCAAATCACTGATGACCTGTTCTGTGACTAGGAGCTGTGTACCACATGCTGCTAGCAGGTTGTGTGCCTCTTTAGACTTCTCCAGACGATCTGTGATGAGCTTCTTGCTTGCTCCATAGAAGCCAGAGTTGTGGTCACACCCAGTGAGGACATGAAGTGGTATGATGGATGCAGCCATTGCCTCACTGCACAAACATCGGGCATCGATAATCTGACGTTTGTGTTTCACACACAGGATTCCTGTTGTCTTCTGAGCAACATATGCCGCTTGCACGTAGTTGTCTGTGTCCTCTGTGTCAAGAACGACAGCTGCTGTGTAGCTGTCTGACCGGAGCACACTATATATGGTGAGCATTGCCGTATCTGCCTCTGCATGGGAGCATGTGAGCTCTGGCACAAGCTTGCCTGTGGTGAGATTCTTTGCAGTGCTGCCAACTACACAGTAGATGATCTCGGTGCTAGTTGTTGCTGCTGTTCTCTGGAATTCCGTTTGAAGAAATGCCTGAAGGCGGATTTTGTTCTCAGGTTTACCCAGGAGAGCATGGAAAACTTTACTAGAAGGAAATTTATCTTCTGTCTTCATGAAGACATTGCTGATTGGCAGGTTTTTTTGGCGCAGTATTCTCTCACTGTCCTTGATCGTCTAATTCTGATCATATGAATCATTGACGCAAATGATGCGCTCAGCATGCTTGTGTCTCGTTAGAACGAAGTGCACCAACTTCTCTGCATAATCTCCCCAGGTATACTTGGTACCGTCTCCCTTCTCTCTGTCTTCAATGGTAGGAGTTGTTAAGCGCCAGATGAGGCCCATATCAATAATAGACGTGTATACATCAGGCTCTGGAATGACAGTCATAGTTAGTTTTTGTTGAAGCTTGCTTTTCTGTGCCTTACGGATGGTTCCATTGACGTTGAAGATGGAAAGGCACTCGGCTGTAACACGATGCTGCAGGACTTCTTGAAGTTTGAGGGCACCACTCGTTTCAACCAGTCCGAGAACAGAGGCCAAGGCATTACGCTCCATTTCCTCAGTCTTTCCCTTCAGGTTCTCACTATCTGCTTTCTTCAATTCCTGAGTTGAAAAGTTCAAACGCTTGGTACGGGGAACTCTGTCGTTGAGAGACTTGGTCTTGGAATACACTCTCTCATTCAAGAACTTCTTCAGTTTGCTTGTGCCATCCTCCTTTGCCGATTTCAAGTCGGCAGCGAGAGCGTCTGAGGCTGGGATTCCTGACTGTAGGGATCGAAGTGTCTTGTTTGTATGGTCAAATGGATCACACTTGAATTCAGTGAGACATGCGCTTATATCCTGTACAGCTTGTTCATCCTTCTTCATTTTACTCGACGAGCAATCAGCATGCTTCCCTTTTCCTTGTTTCTTGCGATTAGCATGGCAATGGACCTTTGTTCTCACCCGATTGATGTTATTCACATTCCGAGTGTTTGAAAGGAGCTGCTTTTCATTGTTCAGAATGGCCAACCAACCAGACTTCAGCTTAGAGCCCTTATTCATTGTTGACTCTATCCATATGTCAAGGGCGACACACGAATATGGTTTTCCTATCATTGACTGTGCAAATATACCACTCTCCATGAATGCAGCCTGATCGACAGGAAGGGTATCAAGCACTGCGGTGAAATCGGGGAGATGCCGACCATACTTGTCATTATCATAGATTTGCATCAAAGGAAGCATGAGCTTGAGTGAGGACTTGAACTCAGTCCAGTTGCTTGTTCTGATTGCATGGATATTTTGAGTTAGAACCTCAACCATTTCCATGAATGACATCCAGTATTCTGCTTGTGGGGCACCCTCAAAGTCCTTGAAGAGAGCATCAACGAGGTCCTTCAGCTCAGCATTTCTCTCTAGCTCTGCATATTCATCTGCAAGTTCCTGTGCATCAATCGGATGTCGAAGCTTGGCAAGGGATGCCTTTACTTCTTCAGATAGAGGGGAATCTTCCAAACGTTTGTCTATGACATCGTGGACCAGAGTCTCGTAGAATAGTCGCAAGCAGCGAACCCCACGCTTAACATGTTTTCCACGAAGGGCCTGATCAACAGACCCGTCTGCTATAACACCAGCTGCCACCAACACATCTGAGATGCCAGATCCCTTAAACCTCTTGTATATAGTGTAGATGAACGACATTTGGATGTGGAAAGATGCCATGAATGGTAAGATTTTGCTGAACAGCTCAGCATTCTCACTTTTCAACTCTAGCATGAGCACGTAGACAGGATGATCACCAACAATTATTGCAAAAGGCATTTTTTTTTCTTCGATTGATTTTGCAAGCTTACACATCATATCATTGAGAATTGTCTTACTGGGTGGGTTGGGATAGGTCATGTGGTATATTGCTCGACTCTTCTCATCTGCATTTGACATGCTGGCGTGAAACCCTGAAAACCCAGGCACAGTCTGTTCTTCTGGCTTAGGTCTCGTTCAGTCATCTTGCGCCCAATGCATGGATCACACCACGAATTCTTTGCACCGATATGTCAGGAGGAGGAGTACTTTGATCAGCTGGTGGCTTCCTGAGAGGTGGTTCCCCACGCTTCGCTGTCTTGTATGGGTTGACTTTTTGCATTTCACTTCTGAGCTCTTTGAGAGTTGTCGAGAGGTTTGATGCAAAGTTTGCACCGGGAACTGGTCTATCCTCGTGATTCTCGGAAAGAAGTTCCGTATCAAATGATTCTGGCTGCACAAACATGACATTAGTGCGGTGTGACTGGCCAGCACCGGTCAGTGTGTCGCTCTTGAAGTCATCGTTGTCGACTATAACGATAGCAGGCTTACCCTCAGCTAGTTCGAAGGGGCAATCATATGAGCACTTGAGGTCATTGACCACCCAAAAATCTCGCAGCATAAGTACGTCATTGTAACTGATGCCCAGTCCATCTTTGTGCATTATGTCGACTATCTCCCTACTCTTGGTCAGTCCATGTAGCAAGACAGAGAGATTTATCTCAAATGCAGTGCTTTTTCCAGTGATGTTGCTTGTGAGGATAGATGCAATCGATCGGACGGATGGACTGTCATCAATTGCAGACTTATTTGGGTGTTTCAGCCATGTGAGCAGCTTCAGCAGGAGCTCACTGAGGTCTTCTTCTCTCTCCAACTCGTGTATATATGGGAGCCAGGGAATAGTATTTGTCCTGATGACTTGCTCTTTGAGTCGTGCCGCAACATTCTTCACCAACTGATCATTGCTGACACCCAATGAAGATATTGCCGCCTCGATGTATGTACCTGCTGCTGTTGTATCATATACCAGTTCACTCACATTCTTTTGAATGCGTTCATGAAATCCGATGTCTTCCCCAAATTAATTGACGAGAATTTCCTTTAAGTAGCTGGATTTTACTACTGAGTTATGTCCGTGATTTGAGATAATGCGCTTATAGTCCTGCAGCAGGCCTTGCAGTGTGCGAATTTCATGGACTTTGAAGATGACTTGACGAATATGATGAAAGAAGAGAGCTTGGGCCTCTCGGAGGTTTACACGCTGCAGATGTGGAGTGCTTTCATCTGAAAGGGGCTTGTGGTCGCTTACATATTTGTGCCAGCACGCACGATGGTAGCGGATTTCCAACCCAAATGCTGTTTGACTATCTGGGATGGATGCAATCAGAGTGTCAAGTCTCAATCTCATGACCTCACCTTCCAGATGGACAGTATGTAACTTGAATTTAGTCCAGGCATCTACTGTTGATAGGAGTAAAATCTGCTTGTCACAATCACTACTCTTGTATGCCCCTTTCATGCACCACACACATAGAGTCTTATCGTGAAGGACACCCATACTGGCAGAGTGGTCTTGCCACTGGACTGGTAATCCAATGGACCCGGGTTCGAATCCCAATAATTATGTCAATGGGAAGATATTATTGGGATGGAATTTGTGCTGTACCTAGTTTCAGTGCATTACCACAGCACACCGAAATGCCAAAACAAACTACCCTCATTGTTCCCTGATTAAATAGCACTGTATGAATATTCCCATATTCAAAATATGCTACAGGGGGGCAATGCCTAGTGAGTTAATTGCTCAATAGGTGGCGTTCTGAGAGTGAGGGTCCGAGCCTGGGGAGTGAGACTGTGAAGCACAGAGGTGAAGCAGCTTCAGAGATGGAGTTGGGTTCGAGCCGTGAATAGGTGCTTCGCATGTCTCACTCCCTAGACTGGAACAAGACCTCACGGGCCTCACCGTGTTCAGCGGTAGAGTGTAAAGGCTATCAGCCTATGCCCGAGAGGGAGTAGTTGGAATATAGAAAAAAAAAAAAAAAAAAAAAATGGAGCGGAGCCTTTTAGGTGCACTGTCCTCTGGGGAAGGGTCTTGTTGATCTGATGCTTCATCTCTTGCAAGACGTTCCTCGGATTTGTGTTTGCGTTTTTCGGCTTGAGAGAGCTTGCGCTTGCTGGATAATGATGCGTAACAAGTGCTATGCATGTGGTGACCCTTTGGTCCCTTCTCCCAATCCACATTTTCATGTATATGTTGAAACTTATCAAGTTCTTTCCATTGTAAAGACTTTTCCCGGATGGATTCCCACTTCTCAGGTGTAATGTTTTCCAAACGATCATCTGCGGTACATCGCTTACCACAGAGTAAAGTGCACTCGTATTAATTTAATGTCTTGTCTGGTAACTCTTCACTCTCTCTTCTATTATCCATTATTTCGGTCACTTCACAAGTCGGCGATTTTCATCAGATGGGCATGCGATCCATCTGAAACAGTAAAAAAGTAATATTAGATATACACCGTAGGCAGAGAACAACAGTGATGATAGCAGCGAAAGTGAGGACAGTGATTCTGATAGTGGCTCATACAGTGAATCATGTAGTGACAGTGAAGTGGCAGATTAGTATGTACAATTAGTATAATACAATACAATAACAATACAATATACAATACAATACAATACAATAACCATTCCAGTGGATTTGTAATGCCAGAATTAGTGAAAAAGGACACCTCATTCGTCCTTGTAGCTCATCTGATGCCAGAGATATTACATTTCATGTTTTTCAAGATGGCGTTGGCGGCCATTTTGAATATTGGGCTCTAGCAGAGTTAGCCGTAATTTTTCAGAGGGGCATAGGAGCTAATTTTCCTTTAAAATGGTTCAGGTTGTCAAATCCATCGAGAGAAAAAGGTAGGAACAAAATGGTCAGGGATTCCAAGCAAATGACCCTACTATTAAGGATGTTGGTCCGCTTAGAGGTCGAAAAAAATTAAAAGTTATGAAAAATGGCGAAAACTTCCTGAAAAATAGCCTCACGTTCTGGCAACAACTTCCCAAAGTTTCGGCGTCATTGTGCGATTTTTACTATGTACAGTATACATAATATGTCACATATGTATACATAATGTCACATCAATTGGAAGCCATTGTTTTCCTTAAATAATGAATGATATATCAACATCAATGCATATCTCATCTGTAATGCTTATTAGCTTTCTGCTGGGAAGGTCTATAGTACAAGGTAAACTTTGACGCTCGATTCCCGAATTTGTTTTTTTGCTAAAATAATGTCACATTTGTTGTTATAAATCTGGGAATTCTTGATAGGATTTGCATGATTTTTTTGTTGTTGTTGAAAGCTTACACTTTTTCCTAAATCTTGAAGGTATCTTAGGTCTCTGAGATGAAGAAATAATTTTCTTGGGCAGGTTTTATGAACGGTACAGAGAAAAATCCATGAGTAAACTGGGTAAGCATACCAGTGCATACCCATTGGACCTACACCAATAATTCACCTTCAGTTTTACAGTCATGGCTAGTACTTCTCCCAAAAAAATTACCATGGCCGTAGTTGTAATAGCTACCGACTAGTAGCAGCGGAAATGTTGTGCTTTTCTTGTATTTTTTCGCACGTTTTATATTGTTCATACATTTATTTTTCAATATAAATCAATGAAAATTGGTATGAATAATCAACAATATTAATAAAACTTACAGTAAAAAAATGGGCACTCTAGCTCTATTAGAAGTTAATCTCGACCTCTAAGCGTACCAACTGCCTTAATCAGTACACCCTGTCAACCATATGTCAGTATCAGTTACACTGGAAATCTTTTACTACTTGGATAGTGGAAACTGGCCATACTGAAGCATCGGTATCGTTAATTTTCAAATATCTTGATTACTTATTTGAGCATAAACGATTGTCAGTAGTAACACTAAAGAATCACATGACAGCAATAAGAGCCCCCCTTTTTTTACTTAACTGGGCTCTCCGTACCGCCGGTGGAAGAGAAGGGTTTCATGCGTGCATGTTTCAAGCTACGCCCACCACCCCGTCAGCTCATGACTACCTGGTCACTTGACAAAGCTTTGTCTTTATTACATTCTCAGAAATATAGTCACAATCCAACTTTTGATTCAATCTTAAAGAAGGCTGTGTTCCTTATGGCCTTGGCTACAGGAAACCGGGTATCTGAGCTGGCGGCGATGAGCAACGAACCGAATTGTCTCTGGTTTGGACGACGCAATGTGGATGTACACATTGCGCCGTCTCCTTACTTCATAGCCAAAAACGAGCACAGTGAGCATGTTTTTACGGCATTAATAATAATAATAATAATAATTATTCAGTTAGCAATTTACATAGTTGGTACCACATAGTATGTTACAAATATAACATGTACCAGCTTTGCATAATTCCAACTAAGGATAGCCCAATAGGGCCGTTAGGCGTATTTCCATTGGGATCCTTGTGGGATTAGGATAGCTGGGGAAAAGGGGAGGATAAAAGAAATAGATACTTTAGAGAAAGTATTTCTAGGGGGTTATTTTAAGATACCTTACATCCTATGGTAAATATCAGTAATCCGTAATCAGTGATCATTTCAGTTTGGTTTGCCTATCTCTTATGTCGTATTTAGTAGTAGACATAAGCTTGGTGCTCCCTTCTCGCAGCTGTCCGGTTCAGGTGTTCCTTCAGGCTACGTCTGAAGGAATACAGTGTTCTCTTTTCACGGACTGACTGGAGTAGGTCGTTCCAGTCTTTGATGGCAGTGAAGAAGAATGTTTGCTTACCCTGTCCTTGGATTCTCGGGACCTTAAAATTAAACATCCCGTTTCTTGTATTATGTCCACTCCTCTCATTTGCTTTAACAAAATAACTCTTAAGATACTCTGGAGCTCTGTCATAGAACATTTTGAAGGCATTGGTGAGCCTGATTTGTTTGGCCCTGTCAGAAACATTGAGCATACCTAGTGACTGAAGTTGTTCCTTGCCAACATGTGATCTGGGTCCTAGGTTCAGCATGAACCTAACCATTTTATTTTGAGTGACCTGAAGTTTGTGCTGTGCTGATTTAGATGATGCAGAGTACCAGGATGACACAGAATAGTTAAAATTACATTGAACAAGCGCTTGGCAAAGGGTCTTTTTGGTCGCCGCTGGCAAGCATCCCACCTGTCTATACAGGTATTTTATACGTGCTCTACACTTTACACAGGATAGATTCCAAAATTGTTTCACCTGACAAACTCGAGTCCAGTTTTAGTCCGAGATATTTAACTAGTGACACAGTGTTATAGGTATATCATTACAGTTGACCGAGAAGCCCACAATGTCTTTCAGTTTGCGTTTTGTTCCACATAAGATGGCTTCCGTCTTGCCCAGGTGAAGAGATAGTCTATTGTCCACTAGCCATTCACTACATGATTCTAGTTCTTTGGAAAGTGAAGCGGCATTACTTATTGGGTCTTTTCCTGAAACCAGAAGCACGCTGTCGTCAGCATACAGTAATAATTTACACGAGACGCTCAGTTCCATGTCGTTCACATAACAGAGAAAGAGTAAGGGACCAAGGATGCTTCCCTGCGGGACCCCACAGTTAATTGGCATAGGATCAGATATATTATCATCAATTTTGACTCTTTGTGTTCTACCACTAAGATAAGATTTAAACCAGTTCACAGACCCAATGCCCATTGCTTGTAGTTTATTACATAGGATATCATGGTCTACTGTGTCAAACGCTTTTTGTAGATCAAGAAGAACCATACCGGTGTAGTTACCTTTAGACATTTCTTTACGAATCTGATCTTTTAAGTGGATGAGACAGGAAGGAGTCAGTCGAGTACATGCATCTGAAACCTGATTGAAACTTATAAAATAGATAATTTTCTTTGAGGTGTTCAATTTGGGTGTATACCGCTCTTTCAAGGATTTTAGATACAATACATAATATGCTAACTGGTCTGTAGTTGCCAACTTCTAGTTTATTTCCTTTCTAGAGGGGTTACAATAGCTTCCTTCAGTTCAGCAGGTACAGTATTGGTATTAATTGACAGGTTGATGATGTGGGTTAGGGGACCTGCTATACCAATGGCTCCATCTCATAGAAATTTGGCAGGAATTTTGTCTGGTCCTGTGCTTTTATGTACATTTAGGTTAGACAGCTCGTCAAAAGTGTATTTTGATGTAACATTTTGCAATCCAAATGTGTTCGGGTGTATGCCTTTATCTCTGTAGAAATTACGAAAGGTGGCCGTTGTTGTCGTGTATTTATTGAGAGGTTGCGGTAGGTTCTGTGCAAGTGCGTTTGCTATGGAGGTGAAGAAGGTGTTAAAGTAGGTTGAAATTTGTCGTTTATCGTGGCAAACCTGATCATTAATGTGGAGCGCAATATAAGTGTTAGATGAATCCCTTGCCTTGTTGCTGTAGCCTGTTGTTTTTAGGTGCCTCCATAGTTCCTTTGGGTTATTCTGATATTCCTCTGCCTTATTGTGGAAATAATTAGTTTTTGCTGATTTTATTGTTCTACTTAGTTTATTCCTGGCCCTGTTGAACTCATGTTTCAGACCTTGATCCTGTCTATGTTTCACTAGCCTTTTTAACAGATTGTCTCTGTGTTCCAGATGATGGTGTATGTCATTGTTGATCCATGGGTCTGACCTTGCTTTAATTTGTATGTCTTTCAGAGGAGCTATTTCATCTAGGATGTTTGTGATGATGGTTCTGAAGCCAACCCATGCATCATTAACGTTTGTACTTCCAAACATTGGAGACCAGTCTGTATTCCATAAAATGTCCAGAATTGTTTCTTTGTTGTAGTTTCTGAGTGACCTTGTTTTGATAACCTTGTGATTCTCTAGGGTAATTGTTGTGGTTTTCCGTGTGCAATATGTGACGAAGTGATCACTTATCCCAGTCTGTATAACCCCTGATTGGGATATTTTGTCCTCTCTGTTACAGTTTATGTGGTCTAATATTGTGGCAGTGTTCTCAGAGATACGTGTGGGGGTTGTGATGAGTTGTTTGTGATTGTGCATTGTCAGTATGTGCCTATATTCTCGTACAAGCCTATTATTTTGTTGTTTGTAACACAGGTTAAAATCCCCTAGTATAATGGATTAATTCCGAGGGTCTAGCAATGACAAAGTTCGTTCAAATCTTGTCAAAAATTGTGTGTCGTCTGGTGGCCTATAGCACACCCCAATTGTGATGGGTCTTGTCCTCGGCAGGTGTAGGTCGATCCACAGAGCTTCGTGATTTTCTACATGGAGGTCGGTCTTAGTTGTGTGTGTGAGGTTGTTTTTTACATACAGACATACTCCTCCCCCTTGCCTATTGCAATCATTCCTAACCATGTTGAAACCTTGAATGTTTATTTCACCATCGTTTATACTTAAATCCAGCCAGGTTTCTGTGTTTGCAATTATTGAAGCTTTGGCCTTATTGGCTGACAAGTTTATTTCTGACAATTTATGGTACATTGATCTGGTGTTAATGTGGATAAGATGGAACCCTTTGTTGGTGAACACTCTGTATTCTTCTTTGATTTTGAATGTGTCCTGGCTGGATTCTGAGTTGTTAATACTTGGTTCATTTACATTAATATTCGGTAATGAATGCAAGGCACACATGTTGCATAGGAATTTCCGTTCTTCACTGTTGGTCTTCTTAGAGATGCACTTCATGTGAGCTACATTTTTACACTTTACACAGTTTTGGATCTTCTGACGTCGTGTTATGATAGATTCACAAATAAAACAGATGGGTGCGCGATGTTGTTAAACTGAGTTCCTACATTTAGCGCATTCAACTTTGTTCCTCCTGTTAACGTAAGTACATCGGTTATGAACAATTTCATTACAACTGTTGCATTGTAACAGTGAACTCCTATTGTTGAAACCAATATTACAGACTATACATAGTTTTTTTCTTACTGTTTATCGTACGTCTGGAGGTGTGGTTTGGTCCGCGTCGATCAGCTGTTTCTGCGGGAGAGGGCGGGGGATACTCTTGGTCGGGCTGTGGTTGGATACTGTTGTTGTTGTCCTTGGTCGTTGTTGCTATTTCACTGGTGATGCGGTTGAGAGAGCTACCTGTTTTTTTAGTTGTTCTGGTTGCATGTTGAGCTACTTGGGTCGTCGATATCTGTGGTAGTGATGGTCGAGTTGAGGATAGTGTTGTGTTGGTAAGGTGGTGGCACTGAGGAGGTGGCTGCCCGGCGGCCCTGGGTGTGTGTGTGAGCTTGAGGGGTGCCTGCTTGTTGTAACGAATTTTACTGCTAGGCGCTATTGAAATGTCGGTGTCTGCCTTACTTGTCTGGTGGTGAGGTTTCTTCAATGTTGAACTAGGGCCTGGGTTGGTCTCTACATCTCCGCAGCTAATTAGAGTGTAGCACAGCAGGTGTTGTAGCGAGGTCGTGCGGCTCGTGCCAGAATACTTGCCAAGATGCGGTGCCTTCCCGATGTATGAAATTGACCAGGCAGGAATGGTGACAGAAATGTCCTTTGTATGTGTTTTCTGTGTGACGAGGTCCCTCAATACTTGCTTAGTGTTGACCTGGTACACTACCGATCCCCTCTGCACCTGTATATCGGCACAGCCCCTCTGGATGTTGAGAAGCATGATACATAGGGAGAGAGCTATGCCCACCCCCTTCAATCCTCCTCCTGCCATTCACGGTTCCGGCGCTCAAAAGAGGAGATACTCACCATAAATTATGCCCGGTGAAATCTGTAATGAATTTTATGGAGCCAACCGGGCGCCCTCTGCGTAAATAGAACGGATATACGCCTTACGAAGAGGAAGTTAGCGACTTTACTTGTGGATGTGATATGGGAAAGCAACCCGGGCACCGTGGGGCGTGCACATGACATCCGTAAATGGGCAGTGTCTCTTAGGTTCTTGAAGAATTATTTAATCACGGATATTGCAAATACCCAATTATAATAATTATAGGCGTCCAATCACACCTTCCTAACGCGTTACTTATCTATTGCCCTAGATAAACCGAGTCTAACCTGTGTCACATTGAGACAATGGGTCTGATAGTCTGGTGCTTTTAGGATTAAGGTTAATTTTAAGAGTAAAACAGGGAGTGAGGGGGCAATTGACAGCTAAGACTCTCAGCCTCGCCGGACAGTTTGTGAGTGCACAAGCACTGTGATAAATACAGTAAAATTCCGATAATCCGACGACCAGTAATTGGAATTTCCCAATAGTCAGAATTTTTTTATATGAGGCCAAATCCGAATTCACCCGATAGTCCGAATTTCAAAAAGTTCGAAAGTCCCCTTTTTGAGGTATTAGGCCACCCAAAACCCACCCAAATAACACATAATGGTACACACACATATCATATGTTCATGAAATAACTTTAAAAGTTTACCATTATGTGTCATATTGGATGTATAGCGTTATATTGTGCATATGCATAGCCTATATTGTGTTAAGGTTTTCGTCAGGCCATTAATACACTGGTTCATAGGGGTAAATTACAATAATCCGAAAAATCTGGTAATCGGAACGAGGCTCGGTCCCCTGCTATTCGGATTACAGGACTTTTACTGTACTTAATCTTAAGAACTGGAAGTACAGTTCAGTGATATGTTTTTTCGTTTTTGTATTTCGAATACATGGAAATATAGCTTAGGTAATCTGCATTTACCATAAGATCCTCAGATACTTGCAATAAGTCTTATTATTTTTGTATTGATATACATGACCAAATATTTTGTGATATGCATGTATCTTACGATACTCAGGGAGGGACTTACCAGAGTCATGAGTTAGTATATTTTTGTATAAGAATAGATATCCCTAAAACAAAGATTTATTTAATGATTAGAATGGTGAAAACATTTATGATCTAATTTTACATGTTCCTAATAGGTTATGTTAACCCTTAGGCACACCGTATGTTTCAATTAAGTTTTTTTCCCACTCCCACAGCTAGCAGACTGGCTCAGAGCTGGACTTTCGCGCCCGGCGATAATTTGTTTCTGTGACATTTTTATCCATCAAAAAATCCTTGTATTTGGATAAATGAAGTACCATCGGCTTCGTTATTGATGGAACTTGAAGATAAGCAAATAAAAACATAGAATAAATACAAAACAAACACATTGGGGCACTCCGAAATATGAATTGTAAACAAAAAATCGAAATACCTTATTTCCAACTCGCGCTAGCTCAAAATTTTGTGGCAACATTTTTGATTTGCATACATATATGGAAGCGGAATTTTATGAGGATTCCACTGGTAACTTCAGAATTACTATAACCCAAATAGTTACTGAGATACACGAAAACACGTGAAAGTATCGAAAACAGACTGAGCTGTACTCTGCTCTCTTCCCAGCCAGCCATGAGTAAACCGATAAACTGAGGGATTGCCAATTGTACCCATTGAACTAGACTTAACCCTTTCGCTGCGGGTGACGTTCTGGAACGTCCTGGCAAGTTACAGCAGTTTCCAGGCTTTAAAAGCATGTAAAAAATGTAAAAATTGAGTGTCAGTGGGCGGGAGCATAAGGGGCCCACCCGAGGCCACCGAGAGTACCAGGCCGCGTCGACCATACTGTGACGTCAGCAAGGTGGTGCTATATTCACGGACTGCTCTGTCTCCCAAGTCTATAATTACTCTCCCTTTTATATTTTATCAGTTTAGTTTTAAATTAAAGTACACATAAAACTATATTTATCTTTTACTGTGTACGCAAAATTATATTATTATATATTATTATGCCGATATTATAACAACATACTTTGGTATTTACTGCAAATTACACTCATACCTTGAACAAGTATTTGTACAAGATGAAAACGTATTACAAGTATATCACTATTACTTTTTTACTATTGGAAAATATAATACATAATGCTATTATACATTACTATATTTTATACACAGCCAATAAAGAGAGCCTTACTGGAGAGCCAATATAAGCGACATCCACTATTATTTGTGAAAAAATACATATAAGTAACTAACTAAATGTATTACTATATACATTAATATAAACATATAATTAATGTAACACACACAAACACACACATAAAGGAATGATCTTTGTACTAGGCCTAATCCAATCTCCGTTCCGGGATTATACTTTTTAAATCCAATTCCCTTACTTAACCACACCTGCAGACACACTCACCTTCACAATCACAATCACACACACACACACACACACACACACACACACACACACACACACACACACTCACAAACACACACACACACAATACAATAATTATACAATACAGTACACATAGTCTATTTGTCTACGGTTTGAAGCTTTCTCTTCATGCCTACATTCTTATTAGCTCTGGTAGCTGCTGGGATGTTATTTTCTTTAGCACAGTAATTATTTAACCCTCCCGCATTCGGTAACTTAAATATGTAACTTATGGTAAGGCCTTCTCTAATTTGCCATGAAATATCAGGCTGGGCGAGTTTGCGAAGCCTTGTGTTTTTCTGTATTTTCATCCACCAGAATGCTGTTTATTGTGATGTATCATATGTCAATGGAAAGAGGAATATTTATAGTACATGATAAAACAAAACAAAATGTAAATAAATCGAAATATGAAAGTGTAAATGAGTCCGGAATACAATTATTTCCATGCAATTGTCTTCACACAGTCCTAGCTCTAAATTGTGAGTGATGACCATATATTTTTTTTTTGCTCAAATAATAGTATATTTTCTCCTCTTTCCAAATCTGAAAACAGAAATTGTTTATCTTCAATAGTTCTCAAGCAGTGACCGAAAAAAAAAATATATGATTTTGATTGATATGGTTTATAACATTTTCGATTTATTTCGTTGCTACAAAGTGTATGATTTTAAATTTAGGCTGTATGAATACGGCAAATAATGCTGATAAGTATAAAACAAACTAAAAGTTCCTACGACAAATTCTTTTTGCGCTATGAATATTTGAAATGAAGAGCCAAAATGCGAATATTTACGCTTCACCCGTCTCTGTTCCGCCGATGCTAGCCGGGTTCCGAGCTGTTCCCCACCTCGGCGTTGGTTTATTTGCTCGGATACGTATATAACTGTTTATATCACCGTCATTGGAAAATTATGCTCTTTCTAATGGTGAAAACCAAAATAATATAGCGTAATTGGTTCGCGAGCTATGCGCAATTGTTTCCATGCACTGTTATTGTTATGTAAATATATGAGAATCTGTATACAGTTGTTTAACTTTGCCACAATATACAACACTTTTATATAATTTTCCTTGCCAATAATTGTATAATGTTCATAGAAGACATGTCAGTCATGAAGGTTGTCAATTTTACTTACCTGATAGGGCCACAACTCTTTCCAACGAGAAGGGAAATGGCTCCTGGGTTGACACTGAAAAAACAAAACAAGAAAGCCAGGTTATCATCAAGTAATAAATTCAGAAATAATTCTATTGTACACACAAATAAAGTAATATATAAATATATAAATATATATATAATTATATATTATATACCGGTATATATATATATATATATATATATATATATATATATATATATACAAGGTGTCAAACAATATTTAATGAATGGTAACAAAAATGTGTGTATGTGTGTGGGGAGACGCTGGAGGCAGCTCTGTGCGTCTCCAAAACTCACCATCTGCGCATGCGTGAGAATCTAGCCCCGCCCCTCACCTCCCTTGGCCCGCCCCGCGTTTAAATACACCGTTCAAATCGTCACTGCTAGAGCTCTCCGTAGCACAGTCGGTATGGTTCCTGCTTCCCACTTGGGAAACCAGAGTTCGATCCCACTCGAATTTATTTTATTTTATTTTTTGTTTATTTTGTTAAAAAAATTATTTTTGTTATTTTTGTAGGTTAAGTTAAGTTAGGTTAGGTTAGGTTAGGTTAATCTAATATAATAGTTGTACATTTGAGGGGCGGGGCCAAGGAGACGCACAGAGCTGCCTCCAGCGGCTCTCATGTGTGTGTGTGTATATATATATATATATATATATACAAGATGTCATAAATATATATATATATATATATATATACATAAATACAAGGTGTCATAAATATATACTGTATATATATTATTATACTGTATATACAAGATGTCATATATATATATATATATATATATATATATATATATATAAAAATACAAGGTGTCATAAATATATATATATATATATATATATATACAAGGTGTCAAACCACAGAAATATGCAGATTTCCAAGCCACCCTAGGACGTACTGCATTTGACTCGTTATTTTTTTAGAGTGGTTTCCCCAGGAGGCCTACATCCAATTTGATGATGAAGGTGGGTAAATGTAGGTGGGTGAATGTCGGTGGGTGAACGAGGGTGGGTGAATGAAGGTGGGTGAATGAAGCCGGGTTAATGAAGAAGAGAAATGGAGAAGAGAAATGAATGAATCAATGAATGAATGATTGCACATGGCTCCTGACTATAGGACACCTGCATTGTGACTATGGAAACGGTTGAAGCAGTCGTTGACGTCAATGCAGAGGGCAACCATGCAAGTCGTGCAGCGGAAGCTTGTGTCCTTGCGAATGCCGGTCATTACTTTGCAGTAATAGCACCGGAGTCGCTTCTTGGCCGGAATCCTCCGCCGAGAATGGTCCAAGGCCCTGTTCAACTGGACATGGTTCAGAACAATAGGACGGGGCCTTGGGACCACTCCAGGTCGAGGTCTCCGGACTCGCACCGCTCGTGCTGCTTCCAGTATTGGTGGCGGTTGGTTGGCAGCTTCAAGAGCTGCTTCCCCATCATCACCAGCAGCAGCTGCATCAGGTGCTAGTACCACGGGGGGTTCAACCAGGACATAGTTTCCCCCCGGGGCAGCAGCATCAGCAGCAGCATCATCTGGTTCTGGTGGTGGGGAGGGGACATCGAGACGTGGTGCCTTCTCAACGCCTCCACCAGGAGCAGCAACAGGAGAGGGTGGAGTGTTGTCAGGAGCAGCAGGGGCTGGGGAGTCTGGATGGTCATCGTCGGACGACCCAGATGATCCACCGGGTTGCCGTTGCCTGCGTGCATGCCTCTGTGTGTAAGGGGGGGTTTTCGTCTTCTTTACTTTTCTTTTCTAATGTTCCTGGAACTTTGCTGTTACCCCCGCCTTATTTATTATTTCCTGTTCATTCCATTATTGTGTTTCTTCCTTACTTGATGATTGGTCCAACTTATTACTCTGGTAGCTTAATGGCCTGCAAGGAAATGCAGGTGAATGAATGCAAATGGTCTAAATGACACAGGATAAATAAAAACACAATATACCGTTTGGTATTCTTAACTATATTAAAACACTGTAAAGAGAAATACACTTTTCACTGTGATACACAAATCAATACGATTATTACTTTAGTCAACCACGGAATATATCGGTATTATTGGCGCAATGAACTACTTCTTATCACCACATCAAAGTTAACTAAAACCCTTCAACAGGTGACCCCAAGGCCACTACCCTAGTAAACACACACTCGGTCACTAGGTTCATAAGGCGTACAACAGCTCACACTGGGGGTGAAGGTTAGCTCAAGATTCAATAACACCAACAGCATCCTGTCTCAGTACAGCCACTAGGTCATGTCCACTGGGGTGGATACAGGACTCTCTGCACCTGGTACTTCTTCTGGGACTTCGCTCCTGACCTGGGACCTGGTATTAATATTACCATTAATAAAACTGACAACATTCTATATCTTAATTCATATCAACATTACAAAAGTGGTCAAATGTATCAATTAAGAGACAACAAAATAACGGTTGTATGAATTGTTGGGTCAGATAAAATTTACTTAGTTGACCCTCAAAAATATATAAAGAAAATGGTCCAAATAGAAAACGGAGGGTTGGAGATAGATATAATTTACTTAGTTGACCCTCAAAAATATATAAAGAAAAATTGTTTAAAATAGAAAACGGAGTGTATACACACACACACGATTCAGGAATGTGGGCTTACATTAAGTTACATACATGATATTGAACTCGACATACGGGATCTTATTGCTGTGATAATACTACACTAACATAATACAATTAACATTATCTTATACATAATTAATAAGGTTGGCAGGATAAATAATATGAAATTTGAAATCTAAATTATTAATTATCAGACGGAATGAATAATTTCACCTTCGACCAAGACAAAGGATGTCGTATAATTTCGTAGTTACATATAAGAAACTGGGCTTAAAAAATTTCTCAAAACTTATCTTAAATACTTCACAATTCACTTCAACTCACCTTCAACTGAAGGTTTTATCTAAACACAACACAAAAGGAAAATTTATACTGAGTTAAGCCAAATATTTCCCCTTAGTCCGCCCGAGGCTGGCGACTGGGAGGGAATGACGCTGGCACTCTCGGCTCTAGGCTCTGTAGGACTCGGGGTCAGCGTCCTTTGTCACAACAATAACCATACCTTGATTAAATGAGCTCCTCAACTTACTTAGAGTCTAATAAAACTTTCAAAGGATAATTGAATTACTTTTATATGATGCAATGAATTTCAGGCACAAACATGTTAACTATTACTTACGATATCCTAGGTAAGACTATAGTTTTTAAGTTGGAGGTAGGACTCATAAATTTCCACCTGTCAAACCCCCTTGAGGTGGGCACTTGTCGCTAAGGCCTCAGAATCAGGGTGTCACACTAGAGACCCGGTACAAGCAATTATTAGGCCAAATATCAGCATTATACTAGATTCACAATGTTAAAGTTATGCTTTGCAATTAACTGTATACACCTGGAAGTGATTAAATGGCCAAAACAAGTAAATTTCATTCTAATTCCAAAACAACATTGCTTCGATTGTGACACCCCTTTTCTAAACTTAATATAACAATACCAAACAATTATATTTAATATGTAAAGTTAGAATAATGACCCTCGTACCTATGAGACACCATTGGGCCTATTTAAGTATTTCTTTCTAGTTATTACAATTTAATATATGTCAACTGATATCTTAATCAAGATAATAACATAATACCGAACATTTCACCTAATCTCAACACTGACTGGGTCATTATTGGGCTTAAAGTGAGTGAACAGAAAAAGTCTTGGTGTAAATATTGCCAAAATTAAGCCTAGTCAATTTAAACCCCTTACATGTGGCTCACGCTGGTCACGCGGCAGATCTTGTGCTCGGTGGACTGGCCTCCCCGACATAGGCCACTCTGCAGGGTTGAAGTGCAGCAAGGAAGTACAGATGTGCTCCTGGAAGTCCAGCAAGGTCATCTTCTTCCTTGGGAAGCACTTCCTGTACAGGACATGGGCGTGAAGAGGGCCATTTGGATGAAGAAGGTGATCTTCTTCGTCCACTTGACCGTCCTTCGCTGGATGGGGTAGTACTGGACCATCTGGTCGAAGTGATCCACCCCACCCATGTGGATGTTGTAGTCTTCAACGCAAACAGGTTTGAAGATCTCCCTTTGTCCACGACGCCACCTGCCCTGTTGGTCCTTCTCTTTGAAACTGACAAGCTTCCGGATGGTGTCCTGGAAAGTGGACACCATGTTGATGATGCGCTTGTCTCGCCTAGTAGGACCATGGTTAAGCCATTGTTCATTGCTATTGTCGCATCGCGTTCAAGCTCTTTTGCTTTAGCAATGTCGCACAACTGCTTAGGAGCTCCTCGTACAAGGCGCAGGGTGCCACACACATAGATGTTGTGTGTGAGCATTTGCTGGCACAGGTCAACTGAGTTGTAATAGTTGTCCATGTACAGCCTGTACCCCTGGCCTCTGAAGGACTCCGTGAGACCCTCCACCGTCTCCTGGAGAGATGTACCCGGACCGGTGTAGACCCGAAAGTCCCACACTTAGCCAGTCAACGCCTCTGCCAGGATGTACAGCTTGATACCATACTTCGTCGGCTTCATTGCGTTGTAACTTCCATCCAAGGCTGCCTTCGTCAAGGGACAGCTTTTCGGCGGGGATGTATGCCAGCTTGAAGCCTTCAAGTAGGTATTCCATCACCGTCCGAACCTTCACACGCCTGTCCTTGTTCTGCCTGCAGACTGCCTTGTTGTTGAAAGCATGGAAATACTTCAACAAGGCTAGAAACGTAGTCCTACTCATCGTTCTCCGAAATACTGGGTAGTCGTGAAGGATAGTTGAACGCCAGTAGTGACTCAGAGAAGGAATCTTGGTGATGCCCATGAGGAAGTACAGGCCAAGGAATTTGGCCATTTCCTCCTCACCAAACAGGTGCCAAAAAGCGGCTGCTCCGTCAACGAACTTGGCGTAAGCATTTGTCTCCAATACCAGGTATTGCAGCATCTCCCTTGTGAAGAAGAGCTGGAAGAACTGGAGAGGAGTCACCGGCTTTGGAACCTGCATGCCAGGGGTCCCTAAGAACAGATCAGGCTGGGGGTCGAAGGGGGTGTCGGTCCAACCGGCATCACGATCGGGGGCAGGATCGCGAGCACGGCCACGACCACCGCGAAGAACACCTCTGCGGCCCCTGGGCCTACCACCTGCCCCCCTATGGGGACCTGGCCTCCGGCGTGGCATAGGTGGTAGGTCGAGGGGTTGAGTGGGGGGGGCTTCTGCATCAGATGATGCAGAAGCCGGTGAACCTGGTGCAGCACCAAGTGGTGAAAGGTGTGGAGCTGGTGAAAGGTGTGGAGCTGGTGAACCTGGTGCATCTGTACCAGTTGGTGAACGGTGAAGAGGAAGCCTTTGGGGAAGAAGCTCCTCGATTGCTGCTGGAGGATTCAACGCTGTGCGTGGCACCTCAGCAACAACCTGAGCACGCACTGCGGCTTCAGTAACCTCAGCACGCATTGCGGCTCGAGGCTCAGGCAGAACAAATGCCGAGGGGGTCAACGGTGTTTCGCTGAAGGGGGACTGCGGGGGTGACCGTTCCCATGACATGCGAAGGCAGGGTATTCAAAGTGCCCACAGCAAGTAGCGTAGCAAACAGGTGTGGGCTGTGGGCTGGTGATCCTGCTGGAAGCAAGGATGAGGCACCGCCACGCGAGGTGGATGGAAGAGGTGACGGGGGAAGTGGGGTGATGGTAGGAGGTAATCGGTGATGTTATGGATGGGATGGGATGGGATGGATGGTGGTGGTGGATCCGCTGGGGCTGGTTCAGTTGGTGGTGGTGGTGGTGGGTCGTCCGTCATTGCTGGGGCTGGTTCAGTTGGTGGTGGTGGTGGTGGGTCGTCCGTTGTTGCTGGGGCTGGCTCTGCTGGTGGTGGTGGTGGTGGGTCGTCTGACGTTGCTGGGGCTGGTGGTGGATCGGCCGAGGCGGAGTCGCTTGGGCGGAGGTGAAGCCCAATCCTCATCGTCAGACCACTCGTCCGACTCACTCTCGCTCGCCGTCTCGTCCGTCGTCGTCAGGTCCAGCACCTTGTTCACTACATCCTCCAGCTGGGAGTCCTGCAAAAGTTTCTTATTATCCCTCTTGTCCGACATGGCAGCTGGCGTATGGCGGTAGGCTGGCATATGGCGGCAGGCTGGCGTATGGCGGCAGGCTGGCGTATGGCGGTAGGCTGGCGTATGGCGGTAGGCTGGCATATGGCGGCAGGCAGTAGTTAGCTTATGATGCTGAAACCAAGAAAAGGAAATAAAGGAAAAACGTAATTGACGTTGATAGTTGTCATGACGCAAGTTCGCCATCACTGGATCCATATGACATTGGTATAGTTCACCATGACGTAGTCATAGATTTGCATTATCCGATTCCAGATGACGTGAGTATAATGGATTCATGATGGTATAGTTCCGCATTTTGTAATTCAAATGGGGGAACACCATGACTTAGTCATAGTATGGCATTATAAGAATATATTTATACCTTGGGGCTCTTTGGCCAAACACCCTGGGGAACAGGAACAGGGAAGGGGACAAACAAAAAATGATATATATATATATACGGTATATACCTTTATATTTGTTAGTAGTCTTGGCAAATCCAACGTCAAGGCTATTAACCTAATTGCAATGACGACTTGTCTATTTTGACTGCTATGTCGTCATTCCAACCGCGGTTAAAAAGAAAACGTCTAGAGTCTACTCCTTATCTTGCTCTAGGAGACGTTGTACATTAACCAAAACTACCACCGAAGGTGAAAAAAGCATAGAAGAGAAGAAAAATGGGTTTACCTTAGTTACCGCTTAAGGCCCATCCCGTGTTCCGTCATGTGCAGATCCCTGTCGAACGTGCGCATGAGCGACCCTCTCTTGTCATCATTTTTTCACGCGCTCCATTGAATGAAGTCGCTTTTGTTGTGCTCCTTTAATTCACCCTGTTTAGGTTCGTTTCGGCTTATCTGGCCTTCTTTTTTGTTAGACAGATGTTACGTGATCTAGGGCACACGTAAATGGGCTCCTAAGTGTGTATAATGGAGACGCGTGTGGAAATAGCCTACCGAAGGTACGGGGGCGCCTGGCGTTCCTCGTATATGTTTTTCATTCTTTCTCTTTTCATATTCTTTTTTCCTGTTAGTCTGGGCATAGTTTAGCTTTTAGCTTAATTTAGCCTAGCTCGTTTTCTCATTCAGGACTTGCTATGCCCCTATGAGTTTTCATTTTTTCATAGCCTAGGTGTACCGTTGGTAAACAATCTGAGATTTCGTTGGTGGCAGTGCTGTTTGTAGAGTTTGTGTCGGCCGCATTATTAGCGTTATTCCCGAGTCCCCACTTTCGAGTCCTTCACTGTGTCTCAAGGGCCTGGGCGACAGGTGGTTCGTGATACTCCAGGGGTACCCCACGGGGGCCCCTCTTTCACACCACAGGGTTTTTCGCCCCTGACACATTCTCTGCTCACGACTAGGCCACCCTTTTTCTCACCAGTTTCATTTACTGGTTTTTGTTTTCTCTTCCTGTTTTACCTCCGTCCTTTCATAGTCTTTTGCCCAATCCAGGGGTACCTCACGGGGGCCCCTGTTTGTGCAAAACCACCCTCCCTGCCACTTCTCCTCATGGGCTTTGCTCTATCTCTGTGGGTTGGGTGGTTCCTGGGGGATGTGCCTCCTCTCCCCTGGTGTGTCTTCCTTGCCTCTCCCTTTACTGGTTGAGTCAGGATAAATTCAAGGAAGACACTGCTCAGCTTGATGTCCATCATTACTTGGAGTTCATAAGGAGATGACGCATTTTTTGTGGCCTTTTTTGGTATTCCCTAGACGCTCCTCTCGCTTTTTTCGGCGCCGGACCATCTCGGCCGGTCCCACAAATTTGCGGGAGCTTGATTCGGTCCTCTGGGACATTTCGGCTCCCCGCAAATTTGCGGAGATCGTTGGGGGGTCCCGCAAAATTGCGGGAGGGTGGTGTCGGTACGGTTATGCCTCCATTGGCCCGCAAATTTGCGGTAATAGTTGGCTTTCACTATTGACTTTTTTTATGTCATCTTGTTGCCTGATACTATATTGGTGTATGCACTTTACTGGTGTTATAGGCCCTGCATGTAAGATGTTGAGTGGTGGTTAACACTTTCTCCATCTTTGCAGGTTCTGCTAGTGCTCTTCCGCCTCGGCCGCCCTCCTCACCTACCTCTGTGCTCCCAGTTTAGGGTGAGTACGGATACCTGTTTGCATGTGTGTTCCTGTTTCCCCATGCTCCTTCCCTGGTTCTTCTTGGACATTCTCTCCACTTACTCCTTCGACGTGCTGATTATGGTGTGTGTTCTTCTAGTGCAGGTAGGCTGCCTTGCTTTCGCCTTGGTTGTCGCTCCCCGTGCTTGGAGAGCCACAAGTCCTGCTTGCGCCACTCGCTGTGTGTGTCCTCTACGGCCTACCTCTCTGCTCTGTGTGGCACGTGTCTGGCCCTGGTGGTTGTGCTGCTCCATGGCCCTGGTTCCTCGGCGGCGGCTGTGGCCTCTGCTTCCCCTCCGTCGGTGTGGACGATGGTTTCCCGCCACATTAGGACTGTGGGCCACCGTTCCCAGGCCTTTGTTGCCGACCGGATCCGCGTCGCCCTGGGTATCCCTGACCCGACTGAAGACCGTTCACCTGGCCCTCTCCCTGCTCGGGCCCTCTCCCCTGGGTCCCGCAGCCGGTCGTCCCATCGTCGGGGGGTTCCCCGGCTCCGTCCACGCTCTCGCTCGCCTCGTCGTCCTCCTGATCGCCTTGACGACGCCCATCGCCCTCGTCATGGTTCTCGCCCTGAGGCCGGGGTTAGCGGCTCTGCCCCTGTGCGCCCTCCCCTGGCCTCTACGGATAGGGGCTCTACTCCCTTCCGCCCGCTTGCCCAGCCCAGACGACTTCCTCTTACGTTGTCCTCTCCGCGCGCGGTTGTTCATGCTGTAGCTGGCCCTCTGCTCCCTCCTCCTACACTGTCCAGGAGGGTCCGCCTGGATGTCGTTGCTTCTCCTACTTCACCTGCTTCAGTGCCTATTCTTCCTTCACGGTCTCGTCCTACGGTGGTGGTCCCTCCCTCCTCCGCCTCGGTGTCGGGCCGCCCTGTTATCTCAGCCCCGGGGATCCTTGCTCTGTTTCCCCCCGCGGCTCCTTCTGGCCTCCTTTCACCCGGCCAGCCTTCCCACTCCCGTCGTCCTGCTCCTCCTCATTCTTCTCTTCCTGACCTTCACTTACCGTCTCACCAGGGGGGTACCCCTCCTCTTGCCTCGGTGGGGTTTCGCGAGGTTTCGGGGTCCCCTTTCTCAGGAGCTGACGTGTCGCTGGAAGAGGGGAATGGTGCTGTTTCCCCCTCGGCCGTTCGTGATCGGGGACGAGTCCCTCAACGGCGACACAACCGTCGTCGCTCGCCTTCCTTGGGCCGCGACGCTGCTGGTTCGTGTCGTGGGTCTCGCTCCCGCTCGCCCCTGCGGGCCGACCAATCTGGGGGGGGTGGGTCGCCTCTCTCGGATCGATTGTCGGCTATGCAGGGCTGGGTTGTGTCACGCTTCGACGGGCGCTTGGAGTCGATGGAAGACTCCCTCTTCTCGCCCTTCTTGGCGGTGACTCACCCTCAGCGCCTCACCCTCCCTACCCCTGCTACGGTCCCCCTCCCTTCTGCAGGCCTACGCTCTGGTCAGACTTCAGCCGCCCTGACATCCTTCCGGCTGTTCAGTCCCTGGCTGTGTTGACGGGTCTGTCCTCCTATGGGACAGGTTTGTGCGACGCCGGTACGCCTGGCTTAGCCATCATGCTCGGTCACCCTCTCCCATTAGAGGCCTGGTTTGCTGAGGCCTTCGACTTCACACACCGATCCGTCGACGGCTCTCCTTCCGTCCCTCCCCCGGAGTCATCACTGATTTTGCCTCCTCTTGTGTCTGTCGGCGGGTTGGACGGCGCGTTCTGGTCCTGGATGAGCGCGCCCGTTCTTGAACTTTGTTCTATTGCTACCCCGTTCTTCTCTCACCCGGATCAGCCCTCTGTCGCCAAGGTTTTTCCCTTGCGACAGAGGGTGACGGACTTATTGTCTTGTCTTTAGGTTCCCTCCAGACGTCTGTTCACCACCTGCGGCTTTTCGAGGCGTCTGCGCCAGGCGATCTTCGCGAGGGTTTGGACCGCGTTCAGCGGATCCACCTTCGGCTCGCGGTGTCTTTGGTTCCCGAGCTGAAGGCGGTTTTGTGCGCGGCAACTCGGCAACGCCCGACGGTACGTTCTTCGTTCTGCCGGCCGGCCCCCTTGGTTATTCGTCAGGGTTTGTTGTACTCTGCGCTATATACGTCGGTTTTTTTAAGCAGGATGCTTGGGAATGCTACGCTTCTCTGTCGGCGGCCCCTGCTTCCGGCACGCGACGCCGCGCTGTATCGTTGCGGACCCTGCTTACGTCACGCACCGACGCGCTGTGCCGCGCGCGGGGTCTTCTCAGTCCCGTCCTTCTGCCGGTCCTCTTCGGGGTGCTGCTGCAAGTGCTGCCGCCTTGCACGGGCGCAGGACTGGGACGTTGCAGGCCAGTGCGTCTGTTCCGCCTCGCACTTCTGTTCTTGCCCCTTTCATCCCCTCCGTGTCGGGGCTGGCCGGCCTTCCACTTCCGGCCACCCTTCGAAGGGGTCAGCCCCGCGCCGGCCTGGGGTTGGGGTGGCCCGCCCTTTTCGACGAGGTTGGGGGGGGCGGGGGTAGAGGAGGTCAACGTGGCGCTCATGCCCGCACGGCCCGTACCGGGGGTACCTCCACGTCAACACAATGTGTAGTTCTCTGGGTCGGCCTCCTTGTTCTCCTTCTCGCCTGGCCGACCGGGTCGCTCCCCTCCTCTCGGGTGCTCCCTCGGGTTGTTTTCGCCCTTGCGCCCCTCGGTAGCCGCGAGGGACGTTGGGGGCGGCGGGTTGCGCGGAGGGGTCTCACCTGGAGGTGGACGTCCAGACCCCCACTCCGCTCTTGTCACCGACGCCGGCCCATCTCTTCAGAGGTGGCCCACGTGTTCACTTCCATGCCCGAGCTGGGTAGCGTCGAGGGAGTTGACCGCCGGTCACCCGGTTTTCCTCTCCCGTGTCTTTCTGGTACCGTCGACGAACTGCGACGCGATGCGACCGGTGGTGGATCTGTCGGCCCTCAACGGGCACATCGTGCACACACGGTTTCGGATGCTGCCGGTATCCCTGGTACGCCTGGCCCTGTGCCCTCTGTCGTGGGTAGTGTCGCTGGCCCTCCAGGATGCGTCTTGGCTCGTTCCTCTCCATCCTCGCTTCCAGCGATTCTTGGCCGTTCGGACTTCCGATCGTGTGTTCCTGTTCGACGGCCTTCCCTTCGGTCTCCACATCGCGCCGCAGATCTTCTCCGCACTGGTGGGGCAGGCTCTGGGTCCTCTCCTCAGGAGCGGGCTCCAGCTCCTGTTTTCCTTGGCCGATTGGTTGGTAGTTTCCGACGCCCTAGGACTGTGCATTGGCGACGCCCTCACAGTCGTTCGCAACATCGCACGGTTAGGGTTCCCCTTCGATGTTCCCAAATCACGCTTGACCCCGTCGCGTGTCGTGCCATGGGTCGGTCTCGCATGGGTTTTGTCCGGCGCTACGGTGACCCGGGGTCTGCCGGCCGCGGTGCACCTTCGGTGGACGGTCTTCGCCGTGTTGCACTCGGTCTCCCTCCCAGGGTGGCTCTGGGACTCGTTCGTGGGTTCGCTGCATTGGGCCGCTCTGCCCCTTCCCTTAGGGAGCCTCTGGCTACGCCGCCTCCTCCTCATGGGCACCGCGGTGTTTCCGTTGCCCCTATGGATCGGCTCCTGCCGCTCCTGCGTACCGTTCGCCGACGCTTCGGTCGCTGGGTTGCTCGGGGCTCGCTCTCTGCGGCTGTGCCCTGGACCGCCCCCCCCGCCGGCGGTCTGGGTAACCACAGATACGTCGAGCGAGGTTGGGTGAGGTTTCCAATCGAACCTGGGACGTCCACTTCCCGGCAGATGGGTGGGTCTCCCTCCTCTTACCCGTCTATGCCCTCGGACTGTTGGTTCCTTTGTTCTTCCTGCGGGACCACGCGCTGGCCCTTCGGGGTAAGTCGGTGGCCTTCGGGTTGGACACTCAGACAAGCTGTCCCCTGTTTCCTTATGCGGGGGTCCTCCAGGTCGTTGACTCTATTGGGGGTCTCGGTGGAGTTGTTCTTCCTCGCGGACCGACACCCCTTCTCCTTGCATGCCTCCTCCCTGCCCGGGCCTGCCACCCTGTGGGCGGCCGCCCTGTCGAGAGGGCAGGGCGTTCTTGTCGAATGGGCGATGAAACGGACTGTGTTCGCTGACCTCGCGGCGTCCTGAGGTGTTCCGGAGGTCGCCTTGTTCGCATCGGGGGTGCCGCGCCAGTTGCCTCAGGACCTCTCCCTCCGGCCTCGCGCTCCGGGGGGGGTCCGGACGCTTTCATGGTAGCCTGGTACAGGTGGCGGTCGATATACATCTTTCCGCCACCAGACGCGCTGTTGATGTGCCTAGTCCTCGCGAGGCTGCGGCTGTACCATGGCTGCGTCTGGCTCCTCGCGCCTCTGTGGCCGGCACGGGCTTGGTCCGCCCGGTTGCCGCGGTGGTGCCCGAGTCCGGTCCCTCTACCTGTCTCCGGCTTCCACTTGGGCTAGGTTGGGGACCTGCGGACCTCGTTGGCCTTCGCATCGTGCTTGTTCATGAGGCACGGTGGCTTCCGGTCCCCGGCCGGGCCCTGACTGAATTCCTGCAGCGTTCCTGGCTGTCTTCTCCTTGGGGGACTTACGGGTCCCACTGGAGGTCTTTTACTAGGTGGCTACAGGCCACTCGCCTGCCAGTTGGCTCTCCTTCCCTCGTCCTACGCTCCTTGTTTCACCTCTTCCGTACACGTCACTTTCAAGTCGACGCTATACGTACCCACCTGTCTGCCGTCCGGGGGGTCTTTGGGTCCGTCGCTGGGCTGGTCGTTCCGCCACGGGAGCTGGATTCCTTCCTGACGGCTGCCTTCCGGGATCGACCGCCTCCGCGCCAGGTCCCTCCGCAGTGGGATCTGGGGCGGGCTCTGGTCCTTCTGGCTTCACCCACGTATACAAGGGCCGCTACGCCGGTTCCGTTGCTCGGGCGTCCACTCTTCCTTGTCGCTCTGGCCACTGGGGATCGGGTGTCTGCACTAGCGGCATTGTCACGGCCCCGGGACTGCGTGCGATTCTCCCCGTCCTTGCATGGCGTCTCGTTCGCCTCCTCCCCTCCTTTTGTTACCACGCATGGGAGGGAAGCCCCCGCTTTCCAGCCTTTCGCCGTCCAGGCTTTACGGCGTGGGCATCCTCGCCATGTGTTGTGCCCGGTGTCAGCCTTGCACTCCTCTGTTGCGTCTGTGGCGCCGCCTTCTGGTACTGCTGTGTGGGTGTCTCCTCGGACAGGTGGGAGGCTCTCGCAGGTGCAGATGGGCCGCCACGTTTGTCGGACCGTTCGTGCCCGTCACCCTGTTTGTAGGGGTTCTGCGCACGATGTCAGATCCTTTGCTGCCTCCTTCCGGTTCCTGCCGCGTCGATCCTTACCTGTCATCGCCTGAGCGGTTTTGTGGGTCTTCTATCAATTCCTTCATCTCCTCCTACCTCTCCGTGTCCAGTGTTCGACCCCCTCGGCCGGTGATTGCTCTCGGGGGTCGTGTTTCCTGGTGCTCTGGCGAAGATCCCTGGTCTTCCCCCCTTGTCCCTCGTTCTTTTCCTTTGTTTTATTTGACAAAGGGGAGGGGGGGGGGGGTGTACGGGTTTACAACACTGGATTGCAAGTTTGGGATTATGTATTGTTCCAGTACATAAGTGTTTTTGCCACATTGAAAATTGTGTTTTGTTCTTGTGTTCAGTGTTTTTGTTGGTTTTTGTAGAAAAGGGATTTTGGGTACAGTACCTTTTTGGTTTCAGACAAGTCTATGTTTTTACATTACTATGAATGACGGGCATGTGTTAAAACTGTTCTTTTTAGCTACTCCTCAGTTTTTCACTCTTTTCTTAAACTCTCTTGTTTAAATTGTGTCTTTGTCATTCATATTTTGTTTTATGCATTGGTTTTTTTGGTAGGTTGGGCTTGGATGTCCTCCTCCTATTTGTTATGCAGCCTTGACGTTGGATTTGCCAAGACTACTAACAAATTGGGAGGTTTGACGTACCTCCCAACCTACCAAATAGGAAAACCTACTATTTGGTAGTAGTCTTGGAAAATCCAACGTACATAATACCCTCCCTCACGCCGGTCCCCTGCCCATCCGCGTTCTTCTGCTGACGTGAGATGTGATGACAAGAGAGGGTCGCTCATGCGCACGTTCGACAGGGATCTGCACATGACGGAACACGGGATGGGCCTTAAGCGGTAACTAAGGTAAACCCATTTTTCTTCTCTTCTATGCTTTTTCACCTTCGGTGGTAGTTTTGGTTAATGTACAACGTCTCCTAGAGCAAGATAAGGAGTAGACTCTAGACGTTTTCTTTTTAACCGCGGTTGGAATGACGACATAGCAGTCAAAATAGACAAGTCGTCATTGCAATTAGGTTAATAGCCTTGACGTTGGATTTTCCAAGACTACTACCAAATAGTAGTTTTTCCTATTTGGTAGGTTGGGAGGTACGTCAAACCTCCCAATATAAAATAAATAAAATCAAATAAATAAAAATATATATAAAATAACAATAGAAATACTCGATTATGGGCCCTGCCCTTGCTCTGGACCTAGGGGGTGGTCCCAAAGACACCCTGGGGAACAGGAACAATAAAATAATATATATATAAATTAAATTAAATTATAAATAAAATAAAACTATATAAATAAAATATATAAAATAAATAACTATAATAAATCCCAATAAATAAAAATAGGCCTATATATAAAATAACAATAGAAATACTCTAATATATATATATATATATACCGGTATATATATATAAAATAAAGATAGGCCTAGCCTATGCCTAAACATATACAATATCCCAGCTCTGAGGAAAAGGTGAAAGGTCAAGGAGTGGGGACCCGCCGCGGGCAAGTAATTATTGGATTAGCTTAGGTACTTTACCCAGACATCTGTGGCTGTCCCAAGATTCACTGCTGTAGTGTAGTGTACAGTGGCGCATAAAAGTCTTGTATGTTTTTATGTCAGGCTACTTACCGTGACATTTTTGTCTAAAAAATTTGTTTATAATTATCCACACTTCACTGTTAGTTACTTCACTCAAATGAAACTGTGTATTCACTCAAAAAAAATCCAAATTGGCATAAAAAAATGCCAAAAATGGGCAAAACACAACTATATTTCGTAATTACAGCTTTATTATACTTCGTAGGTAGTATATATATATTGATAAATATATTGGTCTTTCAAGCGAAAATGAAGGTTTTAGGGCAATATATATACGACACGTATAGCCTAGCTTACATTCGTAATCACAAACCTAACATAAGTTAGGAATGTGACTACGAATGCTTACTACACTAACCCTACGAATATGATATAAATAATATTATTCACAGTTCACAACACTTCCACTGGGTCCATTCTAGCCACCTAAAAACCATATGGCTGGCTATGGAGAGGCGAACAACGAGGCACAAAGGCACAAATCACGAGTTATATACATAAATTATAAATACATAGCCACAAATTGATGATACACTGCCTCTTAGTACATAAATACACCTACCTGTGTTTGGGGGCAGTGCACTCGTGTTATATAAAAGTGTTATAGCTCAGTTTGTAGCTGTTAGTTTACTTGTTTTTGTTTTTCTGTACTTAGTTTCTTGCTCCTCGCTAAGCTTATTGGGATCATGGCAGGTATGGAGTGCGAGTCTCTAACTGATCTGCATCATCTTATTCTCCAGGTAAGATAGGAGATGGTTGTGGTGAAGGAAGAGGTCTTGGCTCTAAGGGAGGTTAATGTTAAACTTCAGAGGGGAGTGGATTTGATTAAAGACGAAAATCTAGCTTTCAAGCTTTGCCAAGAGGAAATATAGTCAAGTAAGGGGAAAAGGGAGGAAGTTGATGAAAAATTGTATTCATGGCAGGTTGTTAAAAATACGGGTGGGAAAGTCACACTCAAGAAGCAGGATAGTAGAATAGGTATGAGTGTGACAAATACATTCTCTCCTTTGCGAGACGAATGTGAGGGAAAAGATAGTCAGGATAAGGGAAGGATAACCGAAGTGCCTGCCGCCGACTCAGCTCCAACCTCTGACGCTGTGCTACCTACCACCACCACTACCCCCACCACCACCACCACCACCACCACCACCAAGGGAGCTTCTGCCACCACCGGGGGTTCTCCAACTGCAGCTGCTGGATCCTCCCGAGGGAAAGGTAAGTCTGTGTCCCGAGAAGGTAAGTCTGTGTCGATTGTGGGCAACTCCATGGTAAGACATTTAGTTAGGGCTACCCGCACTAAACTTAGGAAGGTTGTGTGTCTGCCTGGCCATGGAGTTGGGAGGGTTTTAGAGAAGATGGACCACATCTTGGAAGATAGTGGAGATAACCCCATTATCTGTCTCAGTGCCGGGAGTAACGATGTTGTAAGGGTAGAAGTGAGGAACTGCTGCAGCAGTATCGGGATGTGTTAGATAAAGTTAGGATGAAGGGAGGGATCCCTGTAGTACATTGTATCCTACCCAGAAGAGGAGTTCCAAAACCTAAACTAAAGTCACCGCAAGGCTAAAAGCAAAATAAGGCAAAGGCCTTACAAACATTAGCGGTGTCCAATGACACGCATGCACAGAGGGCTGAAAACATGAGACTTCCACTTTCAACACTACCACTCGAATTAAACACCTGAGTGCCCATTTTACGTTGTGCCTACAACACGGATCATCTATCTATAAATCCAGGCGCCAAATAAAGGCCCATAACTCACCAAAAGGTGACGAAGATAGGAGTGGAAGGCACCAAAATACGGAGCACCAGAAACACGTGTGCACCCGAGCGGTAGCGCGAAAGAGATGCCCTTTAATCCGGAACGGGTTAGAAGGTACGCCCCTGACAGCGGCGTGAAGAGCCAGATGGAATGGCCTAGTCGACAACTTTTTCTTTTCTTTCTCGTTTCTCTTTTCAATTTTCTATTAAAAAGACCTCAAAAGTATGTACAACGTACCTAGTAGAGAGAGTAAGGTGCTACTCTAGATGTTATCGATTTAATTCGCGCTATGTGTATACGATAATTGCCGCTCTAGAGCGAAGCAGATTACATCGTCATACGTTGGAACGTAGAGGCTACTACTAAATCAAGTTTTTTAATAACAATATAGTTATACATGACCATGTTGGCTGTCACACTATCTGGGTAAATAAGAGAACCTCTGCTAATTCCAGCAATGTAACTTAGATTTTCAGGGATGTCTTCACCACTATCTGAACACGTAATTATTTCTTTATATGCATTATATTTAATTTTCTTTATCACAGAGTACCAGCAATAGCCAACTAAATAAACTATCACTGGGATGATGTCTTTACACCTATCAATATCCTACTTACAAACTTCAACATTCGTATGATGTAAACCAAAATCAATTTCCTCATCTGTTTTTACTTCTTCATAATTAATGTTTTCAAAATTCCTTAACATGGCCTTCTTGTCGAGTATGGGTAAACTTAGTTTTAACACTGACATCATCAGTATCTTCTTTTCACACTCATATATTTGGCGTACAGAAATATTGTAATTTCCTCCTGCTAACTGCCGATAGTGACCAAATCTTGCTTCCAAATGGTCTGTTTGAAATGTTCCTGTTAGTATGTAATCCATCTTCAGTTCTGTTATGCAATAATTTGTAATTTCTCTAACAGACACACACACACACACACACAAGGACACACGCAAGGACACACACACTCCTTACCACACACACGCACTACTCACACACATACTGTACACACACACACGCACGCACTCACTCTCACTCTGTCTTTAACTATCTTTTAGTATCTATATATTTAACTATATCTATCTATCAATCTATCTATATATCCTCTTTACAAACTTCAACATTCGTACGACATAAACCAAAATTAATTTCCTCATCTGTTTTTACTTCTTCATAGTTAATTCATTCAAAATTCCTTAAAATTACCTTCTTGTCGAGTATGGGTAAACATAGTTTTAATATAGGCTACTTATAAAGTATTTAGAAGGGGGAAATAATTTGGAAACACAGCGCGATCTTCCCCATATCTCACTCAAATGTATACAGTACTGACCTGTGAGGGTAGTGCGAAAATGAACCCTACCTTTGCCTACGTCACAGAATTTAAAGGTTCCATCCATGCGGCCTGGTACTCTCGGTGGCCTCGGCCCACCTCCGACCCTCAGAGCACCGAGCGGCTCACTGAGGTTGACTGTGTCTCACGCGGGTCTCTCTCAACAGTGTAGCCAAGCGAGCGAGTGTTACATAATAGCGGGTTTCCCACGTTTCACTGGCACCACTGCGGGTGAACCAGACCACGTACAAGGCCCGTTCTGGTATCATTTAAAGCTATTTTCGCCTAGTTTTTGGCAGAATACACTTCATTTAATGCAGATGCTTGATTTATCATTCAGGAGTGTCTGAATATGCCCTAAATAGCCCAAACATAGCCGCAGCCAATGGGTTAATACTGAGTATCTGTACCAAAAATGACGCGCGTCAGACGAAAACTTAATTTTAAATTTAAGTTTAATGACGCTGAATGAGTCATCTTGCGCTTAGGGATATACTACCCTATTAACGCACATGGCGTCACCGTGCGCCTAAGGGTTAAGCAACTATTCTACAATCATAGCCCATGATTTTCAGAAGGGTTGGCACACAGGTCTTCTTTGAAGTACGCTACTTGTAGCCTATTACCTTTACAATTTTTATAAAATATTTTAAATGTACAAAATAAAGTATTAGAACTCTATATCTGTGTTGTTTAGTTTCATCCTATTGTTGATTTGTAGTGGTTTGATATTTGTCACGAATGTCCCCCTCCAGACTTGAGATATCAGGCATATCGTCAATGATGAAGGGGCCACTAATAAATTATAGGCTTAAGTCCCGGAGGAAAGAAGTAAAACCTAATATTAAGTAGTGGCCCCGGAATCATTGACGATTCCAGCCCTCCCTTCAATCCCTTTCCCATTCGTATATTGATGTTTTTAAGTTATCTTGATGTATCATTGAAGGACGAATGGCGAAAGGCACAGCAGCGTCTGTGGGCACACCCACGCTATCAACATCCACGCGATGGGAAGCATAGCTTTTAGTGGTTCTAATTTAATTTTCTTTTATTATTTTTTACTAACTTATTTTGTAGCGAGCTCCCGATTATAAGGACGATTCCGTACGTGAATGAGCGTACGCTAACGGTGTAGGTCTCTTTAACACTCTGAGGCGGGTGTTTCAAACAGCTGATGCATTAGTTTGAAGAGTGCCATTACTGTATAAGGCATATCGTCAATGATTCCGGGGCCACTACTAAATATTAGGTTTTCTTTCTTCCCTCCAGGACTCAAACCTATAATTTTACTTATATGATGCTTGAAGAGCGATTAAACCAGTGGGAAAAAAAACATTTGGGTGGTGAAAAATTTATATTTTTGTTACCCGGCCGTATGTTGGGGCCGCAGACTGAGAGATACATCCTCCCTTAGCAACGTCTCGCAACACACTGACCGCTGCAGGAGAGATCTCAGAGTTATATAAAGTCTCTAAGTGAGTCACTGGTGTGTACGAAACCGTGTGAGATCAATTCACGCCGAAAATAACCAATAAATGGGGGAAATTTAATGAAAAATAGCAGATAATTTAGGAGGGAAGAAAGGTGGGGAGGTTGAGACACATGAGGATGAGTGGTAAGAAGTACTAGAGGGGAATTATCTCACCTAATGACATATTCCTTTGTTTTGAGAGCCCTGGGGTGTTTTTGAAGTTTTTTTTTATGGTCTTGCTTCCGTGAGGCCTATCACGTTAGCTTTCGTGACCATAGCTTTCGTGACCATTCCGTTAGGCCTATAACGCTTCTCAAGTTAGACACTTTGATCACCTCTTCCACTTCCTCCATACCCTCCAAGTCAAACCTACCTAGTTGTATTTCTACTGCTCTCTTGAACTGTTCCCTGACTTCCTCCTCCTGTAACCTCTTCACCACTCCATCTCCCGCCTGCCTCCCTCTAGCTCTCTTCACACACTTGTTCCATATCTTCATTTTAGCTACTACTACATAATGATCGGACAACCCCCCCCCCCTTCCCACATACCCCTATATACCTTAGAATCTAGCACAGAATTCTTCATTAATTCATCCATGCATATAATCAATCAGTGCCTTTCGTTCCACTGTCTCTCTCTCCCTCCTCCACTCTACTTGTACTTTCCATGTGTACCTGTGTATCATTCTGTGTTGGAAGGTGTTGGCTATCCACAGCTTCCTCCCCACACATACATCCACAAGTGGAGGGACAATACAAAAAGTTCAAGGGACAACACAATATGAAGTGACTAAGCATACATAAACATATACTGTACTTCTGAGTTGTGAAAGAGTAAGCTAGCAAACAAAGGATACTTTTTTCATGACCAGTACCCATACTATGCATCTGAGAAACTAATGTATAATAAATTGCTATTCAATTTAAGTATATAGTATAATAGTTATGAATATTTAATTGATAACTATATTTTGAAAATGTGTATTTGAATAATATACAAACAAAGTCAAATGAATCTTGCATTATGTTGATATATTAGTACAATTAAGAACAAAACTCCCTAGCTTTACTCTCCCAACAATAGTTAAAATATACAAGTTAATACAATGATGATGACTTGTAAACTAATGACAGTTCTTGTTCCAGGTTCACCAATGAAGTCACTCATCAGAAGAAGCAACATAATTTATTTATCGATTGGACGATAATAGCTGTTTTTAGTATGATCACATCTTAACATTGGATCTTAGGCTTTGAATAGTTTTTCAATAGTATAAAATTCATGTTAGCTACCATACAATAACTCTGTAAATAAACAATTACTGTCCAGAAGAGTTATAATGGAGATGTTAGAGGAAGGTTCACTTGTGAAGTTAGAGAATGAAGAGGAAGGTTTGGACTTTGAAGGAACCAATAACATCAAGTGTGAAGAGGAAGAGTTGGACTTTGAAGGAACCAATGAAATTGAGTACAAAGAGGAAGGGTTCGACTTTGAAGGAACCAATGAAATTGAGTACAAAGAGGAAGGGTTCGACTTTGAAGGAACCAATGAAATTGAGTACAAAGAGGAAGGGTTCAACTTTGAAGGAACCAATGAAATTGAGTACAAAGAGGAAGCATTAGAATTTGAAGGAACTGGGGAACTGTTAGAGAGTGGAACAGAGAAGATTGATCAAATTAAACCCATATACTGTGAAGATATAAGTTTGGAAAATCATTCAAGTGAGTTTTCTAATAGCATTTATGAAAAAGGAATCCATGAAACAGGAACCCTAAAGCAAAAAGACAAGAAACATCAGTGTAAGGTCTGTGGTAAAGATTTCTCACAGAAGAGTCACCTCACCACACATTTACTAATACATTCAGTAGTAAAACCATTCAAGTGTGATCATTGTGATAAAGATTTCTCAGATAAGTCTAACCTCACTAAACATTTACTAATACATTCAGGAACAAAACCATTCAAGTGTGATCATTGTGGTAAAGATTTCTCATGGAAGAGTCACCTCACCACACATTTACTAATACATTCAGGAGTAAAACCATTCAAGTGTGATCATTGTGGTGAAGATTTCTCACGGAAGAGTCACCTCACCAGACATTTACTAATACATTCAAGAGTAAAACCATTCAAGTGTGATCATTGTGATAAATGTTACTCAGATAAGGGTAATCTCACCTCACATTTACTAGTACATTCAGGGGTAAAACCACTGAAGTGTGATCATTGTGGTAAAGATTTCTCACAGAAGAGTCACCTCACCAAACATTTACTAATACATTCAAGAGTAAAACCATTCAAGTGTGATCATTGTAATAAATGTTTCTCAGTTAAGGGTAATCTCACCCCACATTTACTAGTACATTCAAAAGTAAAACCATTCAAGTGTGATCATTGTGGTAAAGGTTTTTTACGGAAGGATCGCTTCACCCGACATTTACTAATACATTCAAGAGTAAAACCATTCAAGTGTGATCATTGTGATAAATTTTACTCAGAAAAGGGTAATCTCACCTCACATTTACTAGTACATTCAGGGGTAAAACCATTCAAGTGTGATCATTGTGGTAAAGATTTCTCACAGAAGAGTCACCTCACCACACATTTACTAATACATTCAGGAGTAAAACCATTCAAGTGTGATCATTGTAATAAATGTTTCTCAGTTAAGGGTTATCTCACCTCACATTTACTAGTACATTCAAAAGTAAAACCATTCAAGTGTGATCATTGTGGTAAAGGTTTTTTACGGAAGGATCGCTTCACCCGACATTTACTAATACATTAAGGAGTAAAACCATTCAAGTGTGATCATTGTAATAAATGTTTCTCAGTTAAGCGTAATCTCACCTCACATTTACTAGTACATTCAAAAGTAAAACCATTCAAGTGTGATCATTGTGGTAAAGGTTTTTCACAGAAGGATTGCCTCACTCGTCATGTACTAGTACATTCAGAGTAATCATTGTCAAACATCGTCAAACATTTACTAGTACATTCAAGAGTAAAACGAACTAAGTGATCTTTGTGATCGAGGTTTCTCACAGTAGGATCGCCTCACCCGTCATTTACTAGTACATTCAGGTGTAAAACCATTCAAGTGTGATCATTGTGATAAAATGAAATATTTGAGTCTGGAATACAGATATTATTATTATTATTATTATTATTATTACTATTATTATAAAGGTTTCTCACTGAAGGGTGACCTCACCAGACATTAACTAATACATTCAGGAGTAAGAAGATTCAAGTGTGATCATTATGATTAAAGTAGAAAAGCCCTCCACCAATCACCACGCTCCCTTCTACTTGCTTGCCTCGCCAGCTGATTTTGACAGTTCTAAACGTCAACACGCCACACCTTCCCAGCCAGCCAATCAGCGGCCTCCATTTTCAGAGCACAAAGCTGAACTCTCCACCTCACCTCTAAAATCGCTCTCGTTCTCTTCCCGGACAGTTTCCTCTGGTTGCAATTGATTCAATACCTCGGAGCCAGCCCTATACTCCTGTAAGCTACTGAAAAACATTTGCAACCAGCTTCCAGGAACTTATTATGAAGAGAAAAGAGTGGAGGTGGAGAAGGCGAGAAATCAAAGCGAGCGGGCTGCTGCGCGCGCCGCTCAGCCAATCACAGCGCGGGAGAGCGGGAGGCGGGACTATAAAGCAAGGGAAGGAAAGGTTACTGGGGTCATTCACCCCTCGGAACTCACTTGGTTAGCCTCCAGCAACCCGCTTACTCTCTCTCGCTCGGGCACAATAGGGAACTCAGAGCCAACCATTCCAGCTACCCTGCCCCCACCTAAAATTCCAGCACAAACCACCCCTGAATTATCCTCACTGTCACCCACTAGGAAGATACACCTCAAGTATCCAGCCGCCTGTCGTCACATCGCTGGTTTACACACTCCCAGCCAAGCGATTCAAGAGGGACGAAAATTAGTGGACGGGAGTGAGGACTTTCAGAAGAGCTATTGGCCAGCTCTGTGGTGGTAAAGACAGTTCCAGTACATACACATGACCACAGACAATATTATAGGTTTGAGTCCCGTAGGGAAGAATGAAAACCAAATATTTAGTAGTGGCCCCTTACGTAGGTAAAGGCCAATCTTTGAACTCTAGGCTTGCTGTTCAAACTTACCGTCCAAGGAGAACTTAAAATACGATTGCCTTACATCGTGAGCGAAACGCTCTAAATAACCACTCACAGACTCGTCCTTATGATGTGGGTCCACTACTAGGAAAAACTAGTAAAATAAATAAATATAAAATACAAAATTAAACTTGACCTGGCTTGCGCTTTCCGTGCTTCTGCTTTTGGGTACCGCTCGCCATCCTGCTAACTGCGAGCTATCCTCCTTAACCCGGCAACTGCTGGAAGACTCTTAAGAGTTTCCCCGGGTGACTGCGGGAAGACTCAACCTAACAAGTGCGCATGGGGGTAATTAGAAACGTCCCCCTGTGTTGATGTATTTGAGCTGTTTCCATCACTAAAATATTAATTTTACCATAAATAGCATTAATACTTATCCATACGCGCCTATTATGGGTTGATTATAAAGGTATTAACCTGAAACAACAATAAAACGAGTGAAAACAGCGTTTGGATGGTCAAAATCGGAGATATAGGCCGCGAGTTATATAATGTATGGGTGAGGCAAGCTGCTTTCCCGCCAATTTCCCCCAAGGCCACTGAGACACAGTCGATCGATATTCTCTCTCTCTCTCTTGCACTCGCTTGCTAACACTGATGACAATGCCCTGATTTCAACTCGCTAATGTTAGCACGAAAATATACCTCAGAATAAGGGAATAACAGGGAAAATAGGTGATAACTGAAGGAGGAGAGGAAAGTGGGGAAGGAGGGGAGGTAGAGGAGTGATATTTTGCATGGCCCAGGCACCCAAAAAAACAAAACAATGTTTTTTTTTTCGATGTTTAACCCGTGGAGCCCCGGCTAGTTTTGTATTGTTTGTTCACCAGAACCCGACGGTTTTAAAAAAATTGTTTTATTCCAGAAACAATAGCGAATGGGCTAGGAATGAAGGAAAAACCACGAAAAACCGCTCAAAAAGCTTAAAGAATGGTCCTACAGAGCCCCCGAAAACGTATTTTACAAGAGTAAAAAATTGAAGGCAATTACCCCCAAAAAACAGGTTATTGCGCGCTCACACGCACGCACGTGGACTTTGAGAGTTTTCAACCATCGGCACGGTTGCGTGGGATACGTACACAGTTCCCATACAAATCTGAGCCCTCTCGAGTGGCTACACCTGAGGTTACGGTCGGAGCAATTAGGGTGACTCGTCAGATGCGTCGCTGGGGCTGTGCGTTACATACATCGCCGACGCGCCAGACGCGTCGCTGGGGCTGGACGGGTTAAAGTTGATTTTTTTTTTCTGACTCCTAAGAGTCTTCCCGCAGTCCGCCGGGGGAACTCTTAAGAGTCTCCCTGCAGTTCCCGGATTAAGAGTCTGGGAAAAAAAAAATCCATTTAAAACACCCAATTTTTTTTTTTTTTTTTTTTTTTTTTTTTTTTTTTTGCCATGCCAAATATCACTCCTCCACCTCCCCTCCTTCCCCACTTTCCTCACCTCCTTCAGTTATCACCTATTTTCCCTGTTATTCCCTTATTCTGTGGTCTATTTTCGTGCTAACATTAGCGAGTTGGTAGCAGGGCGTTGTCATCACTGTTACCAAGCATGGGAAAGAGCGAAAGAGAGACTATTGCATAACAGTGTCTCTCCAGACAAGGGGAGGAGAGGAGGGGAGGGGGGTTGCCTCAGCCATATATTATGTAACTCCCGGCCTGTATCGCCGATTTTGACCATCCAAACGCTGTTTCCACTTGTTTTATTGATGTAACAGGTTAATACCTTAATAATCAACCTATAATAGGCGCATATGGTAAGTATTAATGCTATTTATGGTAAAATAACGATGTTAGTGATGGGAACAGCTCAAATACGTCAGCACAGGAGTGTGGTGTCTCATACCCCCATGCGCACTTCTTAGGTTAATCTGACATATCGAGACTCTCAAAAATGTAGCAGATGAATGAGAAGGGGATGGACGGGAGGGCAAAAATCGTCAATGATTCCGGGGCCACTACTAAATATTAGGTTTTCATTCTTCCCTACGGGACTCAAACCTATAATTTATTAGTGGCCCCTTCATCATTGACGATGCGCCTGAATTCTCAAGACTGGAGTGGGGACATTCATCATAAATATCGCATACCACTAATAACCCAGGTAATCAGGTCAGTTTAGTATCAAAATAAAAGTATAAAAGAGTTACAGGCGGCGTCTCTTAAAGGAAGCCTGTGGTGTTAGCACCTTTAAGTTTAATAGAACAGTTGGTGTAACACAAGGATAAAACTATTCATATAGTCTATATATTTCAGGGAAAATGAAACCTTCATTATCACCCTATTTTATTAATATGTAGGCTTACATATTCATGGTCTTTAGATACTGTATTACAAAAATATTTGTACTCTTATTCTAGATATAATCCCTGAGATTAATAAGTATATTGGAAACCCTATTGCATTCATAGTGCTTCATTCAAACGAAAAGAAAATGTATCCATGTTCCTGAGTAGGCTTACTCTAGCCTAAGGAAAGGGTTAACACATGTTAATACTCGTTACATTTTGTCTCACTTCCGAGGCAGAGGTTTTGAGGTACAGTTTACCCATTTAAGAAATATTATTGATTAAGTGTTTATTGTGAATATAGCTTAATTGTAATAGGATTGCATGAGCGTATAATTGAAAGGTGTTATCCACTAGATTTATCTAGGTAATTTTTTTTTTTTTTTTTTTTTCCTATATTCCAACTACTCCCTCTCGGGCATAGGCTGAGAGCCTTTACACTACACCGCTGAACACGGTGAGGCCCGTGAGATCTTGTTCCAGTCTAGGGAGTGAGACATGCGAAGCACCCCGGCTCGAAGCAACTCATCTTCTGAAGCAGCTTCGCCTCTGCGCTTCACGGTCTCACCCCCCACACTCGGACCCTCACTCTCAGAACGCCACCTATTGAGCAATTAACTCACTAGGCATTGCCCCCCTGTAACATATTTTGAATATGGGAATATTCATACAATGCTATTTAATCAGGGAACAATGGGGGTATTTTTGGGGGATTTCGGTGTGGTGTGATAATGCACTGAAACTAGGTACAGCACAAATTCCATCCCAATATCTTCCCATTGACATATTGGGATTCGAACCCGGGTCCATTGGATTACCAGTCCAGTGGCAAGACCACTCTGTAAACAACCTGTTCATTTGAGTAACTGTGTGATAGAACCCAAGATTGTAATTGAGAGGGGAATCTAAATAACTTGTAATCCCGGCTGGTTCATTTGTAGGAATTTATTGTATATTCCGAGAGTGTTGAGGTACCCTTGTTGTAAAGACGTCTTTGTCATATGAGTTAATGTAAGATATAGGAAATATTAGTAAAGAGATTATAGGTATTAATGCCTTGGTCTCGGGAGTAGACACAATAGGCCCAGTGGACGTGTTTAATTCTTAAGGATAGATAAAGAATATCACTTTTGTTTGAATAGGTTGTTGTTGTTGTTGTTTTTCCCCAAGCTGCCTGGCCGAACAGCCCCAAGGCCCCGAGCAAGGCCAAGGCCACAACCGAGCGCCCCCACAGAACCCTCCCCGCCGACCACAATAAAGCCTGGGTGACCGAAGCCACTCCATGGCGGGGAGCTGAGGAGGGCGCGGAAACGCCCGGGAAACCAAAGCCCCACCCAGGGCCCTGTGCCCCTCAGCAATTATGAAGAGAAAGTTGAGGGGCAAAGGAAAGATGTGACGCTTTGGCTTCCAATCTTGGTAGATTAGGAGGTCAATCCACGCAAGAGACGCCGTCACTTGAGATCTAGAAAATATATAAGTAAAAGGAACAGTCAGAGTAAGCTATGGGTATGGCAGAGATCGCTCAGTTCTCACTCTGATAGACCAGCCCATCACCACATGACTAGAACCCAATCCTCTCAGCATCAGCTAGGAAAGGCCCTAGAAAGCCGCCTATTGGCGGCTGTTTAAATAGGTAAATAACGATTGATTTATTAGGCCCTGGTCTCCACAGTAGACACAGCAGGGCTCGGAATAAACTATAGTAAATTAGAAACTAATAACGTGCCTTTGGATCGAAGTCGACTTGAGTCAATACCTGAATAACGGGAATTCAGCTAGGGAGTGACGGGTGCTCTAGGGTTCCAAAGTACAACCTATCTTGCATCAACGTAATATTCAATCCGTGTCTTGAACTCATCTCGGCTCGAACAGAGAAACAGTTATTAGAGTAGTTAGGAAGTTTTGTTAAATATAGTATACACACTTCTAGATGACTGTTGATTTATCCCCCACGTAAGTAGTATAGTCGAGAAAAGAAAATAAGTACTGTACTACAATGATAATTATTTTTCATGAAAAAATAACCTAGCCAAACATTTACTAATACATTCCGGAGTGAAAAAATTTAACCCAAGGACTACGATGGTCCTTCCAGAAGCACGGCATTTAAACATGCTTCAAATACCGTGCCAGTGTCGGGAAATGTCTCAAAATTGGGTGACATACAAAGTACAGTGGTCCCTTGCATTTGGCGATTTAATTAGTCTAGCCAAACCATCACCAAAAGTGTATTTTGCCAAACGTAGATAGTACTTTAAATGGGAAAATTATCCATTAGTCTTTGACGAGGCCCGAGTTCACCCTTTTCAAACCGCCCGCCATGCGCATCGTCGATCGCCGACACACTCGGCGCTGTCTGCTTACTCTGTTTTTGCTAGAAGACTAGTCTATATATCTCCACAAAGAAATGACCTAACCTAGGTTAGATGTACCGGTATATCAGGCTGCAGAACTCATTGTTATCTTGTGAATAGTCTTATTGATAAGGAATTACCACATAACCTTAGCAACAAGTTGCTAAGTCACAAGCTAGCCAGACCAAGAAATGGTTTAACCTAGCTTAGATATATATCAGGAGGCATAAATCACTTTTACCTTGTGAATGGTGAAGACTAGAATTTTCTATACCAACTGCTTTTCGATTGAGCAAAATAATGAAATTGGTTTCGTATCCGTGGTCACTTCTTTGATTAATTATCGATTGGGCCCCTGAGTCAGCTGATGCGCGCGTTTGTGTTTGTGTGTCGCGGACTGTTCGGCACAATAAACAAAGCAAAACACAAGAGATATGAGGTTCAATAATCGGTTTGGTCAAGATTACTCTGTTAATATACGTTTATGAAATATACCTGGGATATTCTCGCTATCCAAGCAGCTCAGTTAGGGTTTGTGAGTAGGCCTATGCCTATCTAGAGCCTAGCCTCGGCCTACGAGTAACTCAATACGGCGCTCTACTGTAGCCTACATGAAACATTAACAGCAATAAAAAAGACAATAGATAATAGATAACAGATTTTACTTACCATGAATTATTTAGAGTTAGGCCTGGTGAGACAAGCTTGCGGGCGGTGCATTCTGGGCCGACGCCATTCCGTGACGTCAGCATTCTCGCCAAAAGTGTATTTGAAGCGCCAAATTCGGATTCTGGTACCATATCCAACCTATCGCCAATACTGTATTTCGCCAAGCTGAAACCCGCCAAACGCGAGGGACCACTGTAGTGGCATCTCTCCATACCACATCCTCCACGCCTCCCCCCCCCCCCTTTATACCCCAACCCCCCTCCCTTCCTCAACTGGACTTTATATTTTGCATAGGTTCTAGCAGTTCATGAGTTAAGTATGATCAGGTTTGATTGTTTCTTACAGAAGAATCAGCTTGACAATCTCATGAAAAAATATACTCATTTAAGTGTACTCAACTCAACACATAATTATGAGGAACAATATCATCATCTTCGACGCCTTGTTTCCCCCTGGGAAACCCCCGCTAGAGGATGGCCATGACAGAAACGTCTCCAAGCTACTTTGACATGCCTCCCTTGCCCGTACCACAATGCCCCTTCCACTACGTGGAAGTTTTTCTTCAATATACAGTATTTTTCCACTTTCTTTTCCCATACCATAGGTGGTCTTCCACTACTAGCGGTTCCACTCACCTGACTCCCATATATCTTTCTTGGCATTCTGTCTTCATCTATTCTCTGAACATGACCATACCACCTCAAAGTACTTCTCTTTATCCACTCAACCACACCACAATCAATGGCCAAAGCCTGCTCTTCCATTCCAAAGGACTCGTATACTTCCCTATTACTTGGCCCATCTAGCCTATTCATGCCAGCTGCCATTCTGAAAAAGCTCATCTCCACAGCTCTCAGTTTGGAGAGGTCCTCGTCACTTACTGTCCATGTCTCGCTTCCATACGAGAGTGTTGGGAGCAGCACACTGTTTCTCAGTGACTTTTTGACTTCCTGGCTAACCATTCTTCCTTTGAGAATACTATCAAGTTCTCCACTCACTTTTCTCCCTTGCATTTTCTCTCTTTTATCTCACTCTCCATTTTACCATATTTGCATAGTACAGCTCCCAAATACTTGAAACTTTCAAGCTCTTCCAGTACTTCATTTTTCATTTTTATTTTACAACTTTTCTCATGTTCTTTCTTGATTCTATATTTTTCCTTAAAATCTATGGTTTCATGCATTCTTCTCTCAAATTTCATTACCTTACATTTCCCTACATTGACATTTAGCTTTCTCTTTTCACATACCCTGTCAAAGTCAGTGACCACTCTCTGAAGTTCTTCCGCATTTTCCGCCAACAGGACTGCATCGTCCGCATATAGGCATGTTAAAATCTTCCATGTTCTTCCCTCCGATTCCAGTCTAGCTCCCACACCCATTGATCCAGCCCTACATTCTCTAATCACTCCATCTATCTATCTATCTATTGCCTGACACCGTGATCCCCGAAGGGGTGGCCACGAACGAACCGCCCCCATGCACCTCTGTCCCCAGTCAGTCGACACCCCTCCCCCCAACCAGCACCGCCTTCGTTCATTTACTTCCTCACTCCATCCTTCCACCTCTCATTCGGTCTACCTCTCCCTCTCTGTCCCTCCACCTCGCTCTCGTACACTCTCCTAGTCATTCTCTCGCTTTCCATACGTTCCATATGACCGAACCATCTCAAGTTGTTCCTTTTCACACTTTCCAGCACATCTACCTCCACACCACACCTCCTTCTTACTTCCTCATTAGTCTGTCTATCCCTCCATGTAACTCCGCACGCACTGCTTAAGTAATTAATTTCCACTGCTCTCACTCTTTGTCTAAGTCTCAACCAACGTCCATGCTTCGCTTCCGTAAGTCAGTGTCGGGATTACCACACTGTCATGCAAGGACTTCTTCACTTCCATACTGACCACCCTATTTCTTGTTACTGCTTTTAGCATTCCTACAACCCTCTTCCCCTGTTGTACCCTCTCCCGCACTTCTTCATCCATAGTCCCATCTTTACTCAACACACTGCCCAGATACTTAAAAGAGTTGACGATCTCCATAGCCTGACCGTTCAGCTTCACCTCACACTCTGTGACTTCACCCCTTTCGAAGACCATAACCTTGCTCTGTTACGACCTGGCACTCGGGTACACAAGGGCTCTCAATCAGGACTCGAATACGGCTCGCTGCCACAATGGAAACACACGATCCCAACCCCTGAGTACTGCCAGCCGAACAAAAAACACCAATACCCTCCAGAGTTCAATCTGCTATAACGGGGTATACAAGAACTCGGTACTAGTGTTCAACAACAGACTAATAAAGAGACAGGAATTATCTAGTCTGGTCAACAATCAAACAATGAAGTAAGAAACAACAACACCAAAGAATAGTGTTGGCCGAAGCCGAAGTAATCCACCCTTGACCAAGAACTTAAGAAGTCCTCCACCCTCTACTTCGGATCGGCACTATTACGTTACGTTAATTAATAGTCCTTAAGCATCGAGCAAGGAATCTTCTGAAAAGGGTTAGATGCTTCTCGGATGCTCGTAAGAAGTACGTATCGGATTTTGAACAGTAATTCAATAAGCAAAACACAGGCAATTAAATACTATTAAAGGTTTAAATTGGCATAAGAATAATTAAAAGAATATGCAATAGTAAATGGCAAACATTAAAAAGAAGTACTCCGCAAATGCAACGGCAATAGCCTACTCGGATTGTGCTCGTGGGCCACTAATCACTAAAGTAGCCAAGCTTGCAACACATGAAATCAATAGTGCATAAACAATATCATACATAAGGAAAGCTTCAATACTATTCTGTATCTACTAATCGAGTAAAGTCTAGCTGGGGTACTGTGGGCAAAAGGTAGCAGTGACTGAGCAAAAACGGCTCGTAGCCTAGCGAAGTCCTCACAACTTTTTAAAGTATTACGTTAACACTAACAAGTGCACTTTGAGAAATCCAGATCCCTTGTATCTGGTTTTCTCCCGGCTCCTTGACAAAGTAAAAACAAACTGTTAATAAAATACAGGGTGGTTAGGCTCTTGCCCTCACGCACTGTAAATTATTAACTCAACACAGTCAGCCGCGAAGACAACCTAGGCTTCACTGAACCGAAACGAGTATGCAGGTTTATCGCTTAACCACTGCATCAAACAACAACTCGTAACACAGAAAAGCCTTACCCCAGTCTAGCATTACCTAGACTAGCAGAAAACAGGAATAATAATAATAACACACAGGGAAATGCATATACAAGTGCAACAAACATAAATCAATCCTATTCTAAGTTAACCCTTCCAAAATAGGCTATCTAATAGGCATGTATCTCGTGAGAACTCAAGCGATAATACGTTGGCTGACTAGCTCTGCACCAACGGGACCATGGAAGTTAAAAAGGGTAGGGAAAAGAGGAGATAAGAATGTAAGGTAGTAGAGAAAGTTCACATCAGTCGGAAGAATATATATAGTTAGCAAGGGAAATGAGAAGTCGCTCTGCCTAATGAGTTCTGATGAAAAAATGGCTAGACTTCCCTTTTATACCCGGCCCTCTAGTGAGCCCAACGTGAACTACTAAGGACCGCCCACTGACAACCATTACGTAATTTCTCTCTCTCCTCTGGGATAGACAAAGGCTCCCCCTAGCACTGAGGGGAGGGGGGAGTGCTAGTGAGTTAGGCCCACCTGCCGCATGACGCACCCACTGACCCCCAACTGTGGCTGCTGCTTCTCCCATCATTACAAATAAGTTTTACACACAATACTTATAACTAATGATATAAAATAGAACTCGTTGACTCAGATGAAAACAAAATACATATTCATATTACTTATAGTACAACGGCTCACATGAACTAAGTTAGGAAACTCTACATAGACTACAGCCAAAGTTCCTGCCCTGACGATCCTAGCGAGAGTGGGGCATGACTAGGCGTTCTGTACAGCATGCTCACACTGGACATGCGTCACACCTCCCCCAAGATTTTACTTGCTCAACCCTGAGCTAAAATCTGACAAACACAGGACCCCATCAAGCCCCTCACACCAAGCGACCGCATGGCACTAAAACAAAGCTGAGTTTATCACCAAAACACATCTTATTATAAAAAAAAAAATCACATTTTATAACTCCTCCCAACAATAGCAAAAAGACACAATATCATGCTCCCAGAGCGAGCTTACAGCAGCTCAGCCGTTTGATAGTTCGTGGACTACTCAAACTCTATAGGCTATGACAAACTTATACGATTACCTATATCAAAAGAAAGAGTTTTTATATGATTTTTATATTTTAATATGTTTTTCCCGGCTGCACTATAAGGGCAGCCTATTTTCCTCCACTCAAACCCACACACCTGTGATAGCCTACGACTGATCATCCACGACTGGGCCATAGGCTGGAACATACACCTCGAAGTGCCTGAGCGACAGCACAATCGCCAGTAATTCCTTTTCTATTGTAGAATAGTTCTTTTGTGCAGCATTGAACTTCTTAGAAAAGAAACTTACTGGGTGTTCCACACCTTCATTGTCTGTCTGTAGCAAGACGGCACCAGCCCCTACACCACTAGCATCTGTTGCCAGCTGAAAAGGCCTGTTAAAGTCTGGGGCCCTGAGTATCGGGTGAGTACATAGCAAATGTTTCACCAAAGTGAAAGCCTTTTCACACTCAGGTGCCCACAAAACTTTTTGTCTTTAGATAACAAATCTGTGAGAGGTGCCAACACCATTGAGTAACCTTTTATGAAGCGTCTGTAGTAGCCTATCATACCCAAGAATCTCATAATCTGCTTCTTGGTTGTTGGGTGCGGAAATTTATTGATAGCCTGTACCTTGTTCTGAGGAGGGCACACATGTCCCCTTCCCACTACAAACCCAAGGTACTGCACAGTGGCTTTTACGAAGTCACACTTTGCCAAATTTACTACCAGACCTGCTTCACTAAGTTTCCGGAACAAGGTCTCAAGGTGCTCACAATGGCTCTCAAAGTCGTCATCATAAATGATTACATCGTCCAAATATACGGTGCAATTTGGAATGTCCTTTACAATTTCATTCATCAGGTTCTGAAACGTTGCTGGTGCATTCTTAAGTCTGTAAGGCATAACATTGCACCGGTAGGTACTCCCGTCCACAACAAAACCACATACCTCTTTAGCACGCTCGGACAAAGATACTTGCCAGTAACCTTTTACTAAATCTACTTTAGACAAAAAACGAGCATTACCAATTTTGTCAACACTATCATCAACCCGAGGAAGAGGATATGGGTTAGTTGGATTCAAACCGTTTAACCTACGGAAATCAATACAAAAGCGTACCTTGCCATCTGGCTTAGGCTGCAGTGTCACGGGGGAAGTCCACTTAACTGTGCCTTTCTCTATCAACCCTCTACCGAGCATATACTCCAACTCATCCCTCAGAGCTGGTAGTTTTATGGGGGGCACACGGTACGGGATTGACTTAAAGGGTAGATGGTCCCCCACGTCAACATCATGCATAGCCTGAGTAGTGAGGCCTGGGTGTTCAGCAAATACAGTGGGGTATGAACCGACCAACTGATGGATAGCATCAAACTGCGGCTCAGGCAAATGAGCTATAGCCTCGTCAGCCCTTAGGCTCGAGTTCCCCGCCCACTGATCCGCTGAAACATGTTGATCCCAGCTATCCTCCTCTGAAGCTTGACTGTCCCCCTCTCCTTCTCCACCACGGCCGCAACAAGCCAACACAGGGACAGTGAGAGGCTCAGAGGGGCGCCTCACATACTCTTTAATAAGGTTCACGTGACATAACTGGTTCTTTTTCCTCCTGTCTGGAGTGGCAACAAGGTAATCTAAGTCTGAAATTTTTTCTACAATTTTATAAGGTCCAGTGTACTTCGCAGAGAGGGGGTTACCAACCAAAGGCAACAAAATTAATACCTCTTGTCCTACAGTGAACTTCCGGAGCCTCACTTTGCGATCATACCTGTCCTTCATCAAAGCTTGTGATTCTGTCAAATTTCTACCTGCCATTTCCAGACTCTTAAGCATGCGCTCACGGCTTTCAAGCACATACTTTAATAATGGACAAGGCTGCACAGTCCCCTCCCAAATTTCTTTCAGCATGTTAAGGGGGCCCCTGACACGGTGTCCAAAAATCAGCTCGTTTGGACTAAATCCCAGGCTCTCACCAGGTACCTCCCGAGCAGCAAACAGCACATAAGGCAATCCAAGATCCCGCTGAGGATGCCAATAAAAAAAATCTCCTGGCTGTGCATCGCCGTCCTCGTCGAGCTCTACAGCTCCATTAGCACACGTTTGGAGCTCAGGGTCCTCTAGTTGCAACCGACGTATATCTGAGGGTGCCAAGCGATCTAACTGCTCCCGGAGCAATGCATGACCTTCCCCGATACTGGGCTGCCCCCTCTGTCTCTCTCGATGTACATAACGTTGCTGTCATGGAGACTCGTCATGCCCAGCCTCGTCACTCTCGATGACAGGCCCAGGGGCTACTCCAGAATTAAGTAATGGTGCTAATACTGAATCACCCAGGAGAGCCGCCGAGTCAAAACTCTTAAAACCAACTCCAGCTTTAGCCTCCTCCTGTTGATCGTTCCTCCGCTGGTCTGAAGACGGAGGACTAGGCTGTGACACTTTAGCTGCCCGAGCTCGGGTGACAACACACGCCATGGGTTGTGTCTGGCACCGCTCGACCCACTCTTGCTCTTCCCTACTCACGTCGGCCGGCCTCTCGGCAACGACTAAGGGTAGAACCTCAGAAGCGGGCATTGCAAAGTCGTTGCCGAGAAGAAGGTCGACGCCCTCCACTGGCAGTTTCTCCACAATCCCGACATCCAATTCACGTGCCACACCATCCACCTCCAACTCCAACCGCACCAGCGGGTATGACCGAGTTGCATTAATACCCTGCACCACTACCACCCGAGCCGCGTTTATAGGGTAGCCAGTCAAGTTTTTCATCAGAGTCTGGGAAGCACCTGTATCACGCAAGACCTCTACTCCATGCTTGCGCCCCGCCCACATCATGCAACCCCGCCCTCTATGGTCGCAAAAAACATCCTGAGCAGGGTTCGAGCCTCCCAGGTGCTTCTGCATTGGCTGTGCCTCAGCCTCTGACGAACTGCCCCGGGCAAACTCAGATGACTTCGGAGACACACCAATGTTGCAGGCCAAAGACACAGCTGCTGTAGGTGGTTTGCTAGGACAGACTCTTGCAAAGTGCCCCTTTTTATGACATTGATAACACTCCAACTCCCCTTTGGGCTTCCCTTGGTACTGGGAAGGGCCCGGCCCCTTCTTAAATGGGACGGTGCTAGTCTTGTGGTCAGTCTTGGTATCATGGCTCTTGTACTTGTTTGCATAAGGTATATCACTAACTCGGGGGGGTGGGGCATCACGCCCCTTGTTACCTGCCTCACTACGGTGAACAGACCCGCACCCACGAATTAGTGATAGCCGGAGGTCAGCCATCTCAGCTGCCTCCTGTAGAGTTTTTGGGTTCTTTTCTTTAATAGTTAAAGTCATTTCTGCACCAGTACACTTATAAAACTGCTCGAGCAGAAACAGTTCAGTCAACTGTTCGGCCGTCTCAGCTTTCTCAGAACGTGTCCAGTTTTTAAGTGCATCTTTTAAGTCCCGGGCATGTTCAAGAAAGGTCGCCTCCCTAGTCTTTGTAACACCCCGAAACTTCAATCGATATGTTTCCGGTTGCAACTCGTATGCCCGTAGGACAGCTCTCTTCAATTCTGGGTAGTCAATGCAAGACTCTAATGGCAGTGCATCATAAGCCTTCAGACCCTTACCCGTAAGTCTTGAGGAGACTAGAGCTGCCCACTTCTCTTTAGGCCAATTATGCTCCCTACACTTCTCAAAACGATTACAAAATTCTGTGACTTCAGTTTCACTAAATACCGGCACCAATTTGACTAATTGGGCCAAGGACTGTTCTCTTACTTGGGCCGTGACACGAGTCTTATCTAAATCTAATTTAGCACAATATTTCTCTGAGTCGTACCTAAGCTCAGCCTCATGCCTCCTGGTCTCATCCTCTTGCCTCCTAACCTCAATCTCATGCCTCCTAGTCGCATTCTCCTGCTTCCTAGCCTCAATCTTAGCAAGCTCAAGTCTAAATACCATATCTGGAGACAGGCAGGAAGAGGGAGCTGCCACTACTGAAGGAGGGGGGGCAAAAACTGGGGAACCACCATGTGCACCACCCGAGGGCACTCCAATCTGCCAATTCTCATCCCTCTGTGGGAGAGTGCTAACCTCCGGTAACTGAGTGGATGGCACTGTGGGAGTCGAGTGAGAGGGGATCTGGGGAGGTACCCCCCCAAACGCCCTCTTCTCCGAAACCCCATGTCGCCCACGCAACACCCAGGAAATCAGCTCCCCCTTGGACATCCCTACTACATTGGAAATGCCCAAAACCTTGGCTATCAGGTGCAAGCCACAAACATCCACCCCAGTCAGCCTCTCCTCCGTCACGTGGTACCGCTTACTCACAAAAACTCTAGCATCCTCCTCACTGGTTACTAACGGCACACCTTCAAATGGCATCTCTTGCTCATCGTCAGTGCTAATGCACGACATACTGAAGTCCACAACAAAATTCTCGAGACAAAAGTGTTAAACTTCCTATGCAAGCACTAATTACTAAATTAACTGGAGTCTCTTAAATGCTTTACTAATTGCCATACAAAAAAAAAAAAATCTTCAATATGCACGCTAAAATACAAACAAACAAATGTTGTACAACTCTGCAAAAATTTATACTGTTCACAAAATCCTGGCAAGGTCGCCATTTGTTACGACCTGGCACTCGGGTACACAAGGGCTCTCAATCAGGACTCGAATACGGCTCGCTGCCACAACGGAAACACACGATCCCAACCCCGGAGTACTGCCAGCCGAACAAAAAACACCAATACCCTCCAGAGTTCAATCTGCTATAACGGGGTATACAAGAACTCGGTACTAGTGTTCAACAACAGACTAATAAAGAGACAGGAATTATCTAGTCTGGTCAACAATCAAACAATGAAGTAAGAAACAACAACACCAAAGAATAGTGTTGGCCGAAGCCGAAGTAATCCACCCTTGACTAAGAACTTAAGAAGTCCTCCACCCTCTACTTCGGATCGGCACTATTACGTTACGTTAATTAATAGTCCTTAACCTGACAAGCGCGAAATAGACCTAGGGGCTAGGGTAGTTATTTGTGCATTTCTAGCCTTGGATTCTGACAGAATTCGTTATATTTACAATATAGAGCATTATTTGTTTTTGGTATGCTTTTATTTTACATATATGATGTATATATGAACCTTCAAGAGTGCTAAAATAAGTGGGAAAAGCATTTGGGTGGTGAAAAACAAAGATATTGGCCACCCGGTCATAATCTCAGACGAGAGAGAGCCACAGGCAACCCTCCTCTCTCGCTGTCTGTGAGGTAACTGAGACGAGCGGGGCGGTGTGGGCCGGTGTCTGGGTGTTACATAACGATCTTTTCTGCAACCCACTTGTGCTACATTATCGCGGGAGAGAAAAATAACCGATAAATGATGATAATAAGAGGAAAAATAGGTGATAATTGAGGAGGGGAGGGAGGGGGGAATAAGGTGGGGAAGGAGGGGAGGGGGGTGGGTGAGATTTGCATGGATGAGTACTGGAGGAGAATTATCTCACCTAGAGACAAATTCCTTTGCTTTGATAGGCCCTTTTTTTTTTTGGAAGGCTTTTTTTATGGTCTTGCTTCCGTGAGGCCTATCGCGTTCCCTATAGGAAGCCTTCCGTGAGGCCTATCGCGCTTGCCGGGTTAAGCATCGAGCAAGGAATCTTCTGAAAAAGGTTAGATGCTTCTCGGATGCTCGTAAGAAGTACGTCTCGGATTTTGAACAGTAATTCAATAAGCAAAACACAGGCAATTAAATACTATTAAAGGTTTAAATTGGCATAAGAATAATTAAAAGAATATGCAATAGTAAATGGCAAACATTAAAAAGAAGTACTCCGCAAATGCAACGGCAATAGCCTACTCGGATTGTGCTCGTGGGCCACTAATCACTAAAGTAGCCAAGCTTGCAACACATGAAATCAATAGTGCATAAACAATATCATACATAAGGAAAGCTTCAATACTATTCTGTATCTACTAATCGAGTAAAGTCTAGCTGGGGTACTGTGGGCAAAAGGTAGCAGTGACTGAGCAAAAACGGCTCGTAGCCTAGCGAAGTCCTCACAACTTTTTAAAGTATTACGTTAACACTAACAAGTGCACTTTGAGAAATCCAGATCCCTTGTATCTGGTTTTCTCCCGGCTCCTTGACAAAGTAAAAACAAACTGTTAATAAAATACAGGGTGGTTAGGCTCTTGCCCTCACGCACTGTAAATTATTAACTCAACACAGTCAGCCGCGAAGACAACCTAGGCTTCACTGAACCGAAACGAGTATGCAGGTTTATCGCTTAACCACTGCATCAAACAACAACTCGTAACACAGAAAAGCCTTACCCCAGTCTAGCATTACCTAGACTAGCAGAAAACAGGAATAATAATAATAACACACAGGGAAATGCATATACAAGTGCAACAAACATAAATCAATCCTATTCTAAGTTAACCCTTCCAAAATAGGCTATCTAATAGGCATGTATCTCGTGAGAACTCAAGCGATAATACGTTGGCTGACTAGCTCTGCACCAACGGGACCATGGAAGTTAAAAAGGGTAGGGAAAAGAGGAGATAAGAATGTAAGGTAGTAGAGAAAGTTCACATCAGTCAGAAGAATATATATAGTTAGCAAGGGAAATGAGAAGTCGCTCTGCCTAATGAGTTCTGATGAAAAAATGGCTAGACTTCCCTTTTATACCCGGCCCTCTAGTGAGCCCAACGTGAACTACTAAGGACCGCCCACTGACAACCATTACGTAATTTCTCTCTCTCCTCTGGGATAGACAAAGGCTCCCCTAGCACTGAGGGGAGGGGGGAGTGCTAGTGAGTTAGGCCCACCTGCCGCATGGCGCACCCACTGACCCCCAACTGTGGCTGCTGCTTCTCCCATCATTACAAATAAGTTTTACACACAATACTTATAACTAATGATATAAAATAGAACTCGTTGACTCAGATGAAAACAAAATACATATTCATATTACTTATAGTACAACGGCTCACATGAACTAAGTTAGGAAACTCTACATAGACTACAGCCAAAGTTCCTGCCCTGACGATCCTAGCGAGAGTGGGACATGACTAGGCGTTCTGTACAGCATGCTCACACTGTACATGTGTCACAGCTCTTCCCCGCATTTACCTTCAAATTCCGTTTTTCGCACACTGTTCCAAACTCATTTACCAGACCCTGCAACTCCCATTCATTATCACTCATCAGAACTGTATCATCCGCAAACAGCAGTATAGGTAGCTTCCACTCAATTCCCTCCCTTTTCAGCGATACACCAACATCCACTGCTCTTGATAGTATTTCTTTCATGACTCCATCCATATATACAGTAAACAACCACGGGGACATCACACACCCCTGTTTCACACCAACATTCAGGTCAAAGAACTCGCTCTGCTCACTCTCCACACGTACTGCCGCCTTTGCACCCTCATACATACTCTTCACTGCTTTCAGGAACTTGCCCTCTACTCAGTATATTCTAAATACTTTCCACAAACCATCTCTATCCTCTCTGTCATAGGCCTTCTCCAAGTCCATAAAGGCAACATACACCTTTTGTTTCTTTTCCAGATATTTCTCCACAACACAATACAGGGTAAAAATCTGATCTACACATCCTCTTCCCTTCCTAAAACCTCCCTGCTCGTCGCCTATCCATTTCTCCGTTCTCACTCTCACTCTCTCAATCACTACCCTACTGTATACCTTCCCTACTACGCTTAGAAGACATATTCCTCGGTGGTTACCACACACTCCTCTTTCCCCTTTGCCCTTATCACTCCATCCATGTATATATTGAACAACCAAGCTAACATGACACATCCCTGTCTTACACTTACATTGACCTCAAAACTTTCACTTAACTTATCCCCTACCTTCACATTTGCCATTGCATTCCTATAAAAAGATTTTACTGCCATTAGCAACTTTCCTCCCACACTATCGTGTAATACGATAGGGTGATATTTAACTTCCATTGATAGTATACCACATTGGTGCCCAGACCCGGGAATTAGCTACCAGTAAGGGATTTTTTATGGCAATGAGCACGGGGACATGCAACATGATGCAGGAACAATTCTATGATAAACTGGTAGGACTAGCCAAGCGATGGTTAGAGCCGGAATGCAGGGTCACATCGTTGCGCCTGCCTAAGTCCTGCATCCCACCCATCATCTTCCCTCAATAATTTTCTTTTTCATTTCAAACTTCCTGTGACATATGACCTGACCTAACATTTGTTCTTGTTCAATATGACCCTTTAGTAGGTATTGCTATTTTGTGTACTATTTTTTTCTCCATTACATAGAAGTCTGCCGGTCGACGTTTCTTAACTAGACTACTATTTTGCCGTTGTATTTGTAACATTTTAGGTAAATAGCCTACAGGCTTACATGCAAAATGAGTAAACAGGAAAAGACACCGTCTTGTGGGGTGCTGAACAAAGCTCCTAAAAATCAGAGGGCGGGACTTCGGGGAGTATTAAATAGGTTAATTATTGATGTCAATACTTTCATCACTACTGCTGACCTCGAGGAATTAGAGGCTAGTGTTACGTCCTGGGATATATAAACACTGGGCTCTTTCTATTGGACTAGGTATGCGGCAACAAGCAACAACGGAAAACGCTAGATCCAACCCTTATCTATAAACCCAGGCAACAAACCACCCTAAACTGTCAAGAGCCCTGCCTGGACAACAAGGTATCCTATGACTCGGTTACAGGGTGCACGCACTATAGACTGCTGATAGTCAAGCAGGCTATATAAAAGATCACACAATTAAGTTAACTTAAAGCTTCAAGGAAAAGATAGATAACGGAATTAAATTGCAGAAACAATTTAATAACAAACTAGAAGAAAGTACATTTAACGTTACTTTAATTAATACAACTACTCACCCCTGCGTGAAAGAAGGTGAAAGCAAACAGTCCTCAAAACATTGTACAGGTAGACAAGATGCAGGTTTCTAAACTGCATGCGGCTACTGTAGGATCTGATGCTTAGCAATGAAAGTAAGTTACGGATTTAGAGAACTCTCAACTCATAAGCAGGAATAAATACTAGTGATAGGCCATACAGTGTATAATGGCATAGGTATAATTAAATAAAGGCAGCAACTCGCAACATAACCACATACAGGTGTGCTTCTCACTCTTAGTCAGGCATGCCTGCTCGGACAGAGTCTCTAAGCCACACCCTGACTCACAATGCTCACAACAACGGTAAACTGTGGCACAATAACAAGCATGCAGAAATAATAAACCCCTAGCTGTTAATCTGCCAGGTGGCAGAGGTCTAGCCGGAAGGATATAGGCTTCGGATACCCGGGCTGAGCCACCTGCTCTAGCCTAGGGACGTTCCCAAGTCTGTGCGCCAAATTACTCTAATTGAAAGGGTGCTCTCTTGAGAGACTCAGATCCCAAGTATCTGACTCTCTCCTGGCGACCCTAAAACAAAAGCAAGACGTGCTAGCGCAGTGCTGAGTGGACTAGGCAAGGGCCCTCACACAACACAACACTAGACACACAGGGACACAGACAAGAAAATGCCCCCAGACTCCCACGGGTATCCTAGTAAAGTCGTGCGGGTCCACAGGACTCGCACCAGCAGACTTTACTTAAAGGATCACAAAAAGCCTCCCCTCCGGTCTAGCCCATGCTCACCTGCCACAAGAACACACTAGCAAGCATGAAACCACCAAATATGAGACAACAAAAAAGCTTCCTAGGTCTCATTAACAATTACATCTCTGCATAAGGCCCAAAATCCTATCTAGTTATCTGAGTGCTCGTCGTTAATATTAATACTTAGTTACTAGAGGAGCAATGCAAGCGGCGACTGAGCACGGGTTACATATATCTATACTCGTCATGGAAAATGATATAAGAGGTCTAGGGACAAGCGTGGGTGTTTGAACTTCTAAGATATATAACATCTACTTCTCGGATGTAAGAACATACATAGATATATTTATGGCTGTCTGATGTGTTGGCATTGGCTCAACGTCGGGACAGGGCATGTTTTTAATATGAATGTATATTCCTATTCATCATCTTTGTAGCAAGGACAGTGCCGCTATGTCGTATCAATGCTGGTGGCAGTTAATATTATAGACTTAGTTACTAGAGGAACAATGCAAGGGGCGACTGGGCACGGGTTACATATATCTATACTCGTCATGGAAAATGATATACGAGGTCTAGGGACAGCGTGGGTGTTTTAACTTCTAAGATATATAACATCTACTTCTCGGATGCAAGAACATACATAGATATAATTATGGCTGTCTGATGTGTTGGCATTGGCTCAACGTCGGGACAGGCATGGGTGTTTTTAATATGAATGTATATTCCTGTTCATCATCTTTGTAGTTAGGAGTGTAGGACACGAGGGGGTTAGTGTACGTGAGGTGTGGAAAATGGTCAGTTTTAGAAAAGGTAAATGGGTGTGTCCTGGAGCTGTTTAGCCCTGCGGGCTTGGGCCTGGCTGAAATGGCTGGCTCGGTCAGCTGGTCCTTTCGTTCTGTGGACCTTTCCTTTGGTGTTTCTGTGTGGTGTTCGTTCATGGCTTCTGTGGTGGGCTTCTCGTTCTGGGGCATTTTACTTCCCTCTCCTTCATTATAGGCTCGTCCTCGAGCCTCAAGGGTGAAGTAAAAAGAAGCATAGTCAGAAAAGTGTAGGTTAACAAGAAAAGTAGTATGACTAAGGGAAAAAAATAATATATACAGTATATGGAAAACATGTAAATTTAAGAAAGGACAGATACTTAAGAACACAGGAAATTAAGAAGAGGTAAAGTGTTTAACAATGTATAAAGCAAATTTAAAAGATAGTCAGAAAAGTGTAGGTAACAAGAAAAGTAGTATGACTAAGGAAAAAAAATATAGTATATACAGTATATGGAAAACATGTAAATTTAAGAAAGGGCAGATAATTAAGAACAGGAAATTAAGAAGAGGTAAAGTGTTTAACAATGTATAAAGCAAATTTAAAAGATAGTCAGAAAAGTGTAGATTAACAAGAAAAGTATTATGACTAAGGGAAAAAAAATACTATATACAGTATATGGAAAACATGTAAATTTAAGAAAGGACAGATAATTAAGAACACAGGAAATTAAGAAGAGGTAAAGTGTTTAACAATGTATAAAGCAAATTTAAAAGATAGTCAGAAAAGTGTAGGTAACAAGAAAAGTAGTATGACTAAGGAAAAAAATAATATATACAGTATATGGAAAACATGTAAATTTATAGAATCATGCCCAATCGCTTAGGAATTGAAAACATTCGAAACAATTTAGTACAATAATATCCTCATCATCATCAGGGGGGGGGGGGGGGGGGTTATTTAGGGTCGCCGTTAGTCTGGGTGATGGTCTGGTAATAGTGGTTCACTTTCACTTTGGAAGGGCGGGGTGGATATACCGTTAGTTCTTGTCGTTAGGAATGTGGGTCTGGGGGCGAGCTGGCCCGGGGCCAGTTTTGGAGGGGGGGTCTAAGTGGTTTCGGTCGGGGGTAGTGGTAGGGGGGTTTTAAAGATGAAACGGGCAGGTCGAGTCGGGGTTGTTGTTGCGGAAGAGGTTGGTGCTGGGGAGGGTTGAATTGTGTAGAGAGTTGTGGTCGTGAGTGGGGTTTGGGGAAGGGTGAGTAAGGCTGAAGGTTGAGAGTTTACTATGATCGGGTGGTTTGGAGGTTTGGTGTGTGGGGATTTGATAGGGAGATGGTGGGGGGGGTCTGGGCAGGCAGGGTTGTGGTTTGAGAGGGGTTGAATTTAGACTGATTTTATTTCCGGGAGAGACATGGATGGGATTTAGAGGAGTGGTTGAAGTTGAGAGGTTGATTATGTTGTTTGGGGCGAGAGAGAGAGTATTTTGGGGTTTAGCCAAGGTGGAAAAAGTTTTGTGGTTGGATTGGGATGGGAGTGGTATTTCGTCGAGCGGGATCTTTGGGGGGGGAATTTGGGGCGGGTGGGGTAACGGTGAAGAGGGGGAGGTTGAAAGTTTAGCTGGGCTCATGATGGTGGGGGACCGACTGGTGAGCAGGTGTTCGGTACACATGAGGGGGGGGAAATCACTTTGGTGGGGGTCACGCGTGAGGGGGGGATTAACGGCGAGTGTGGGAGGATCAGAGTGATGGGGTGTGTCGGTGGCAGTGACGGTTTGCTTAGAGGTTATCTGGGGTTGGTGGGTTTGTCTGTCATGAGGGGGTGAGTCAAGTGTGGGGTTTTGAAGTTTATTAGGGGTGTGAATTGTGGGGGGGTGGAAGGGAGCTACTGACGGAAAACTGTCACAAGGGAGATTTTGTTGGTGGGGGAATAGCTGAGTATTTCTGGGGGAAGGGGGGGAACATAGTTGGGTCCCTAGGTCGTCACGCGTGAGGGGAGGGTTAACGGCGCGTGTGGGAGGGTCAGGGTGGTGAGAGGTGAGCGAGTTAGGAAACGGGATTTGTTGGGGGGACTGCGGCGGGTTGGTGGGGGAAGAGTTAGGTGTAGAACAGGGGTTATTGGTAGAGGACTGATGTATTGATTTGGGGTTGTTAACAGGACGAATTTTAGGAATCTTCTTGGTGGCAGTCACGGTCTGGTTAGCGGTTATCTGGGGTTGGTGGGTTTGTTTGACATTAACAGGACGAGTTTGGGGAATTTTCTTGGTGGCAGTCTCGGTCTGGTTAGAGGTTATCTGGGACTGGTGAGTTTGTTTGACATGAGAGGGCGAGTCAAGTGTGGAGTTTCGAAGTTTTCTAGGGGTGTGAATTGTGTGGGGGTGGAAGGGAGCTACTGACTGAAAACTGTCACAAGCTACCGACGGAAAACTGTCACAAGGGAAATTTTGTTGGTGGGGGGATAGCTGAACATTTCTGGGGTCATGGGGAAAATATGTTGTGGTAGGCCTACATAGGTAGGCATAGCTAGAATACGGGGCTTGTTGGGGGGGCTGCGGAGGGTTGGTGGGGGAAGAGTTCACTGGGGTTGGACTTTCACCGGAAGTCATTTTGGACGGGTGCACGGAGTCTTGGATAGGGGCTAAAAGGTTGGATAGGGGATTCATCGAACTGCGTAGGCATTCTTCTCTGATGGAGAGCATATGTTCTTCGAATAAGCCATACGGGTCGAGATGGGCGGTGATGTGGGGTGGGAGGATGTTTAACAATGCGGTGAATAAGAGTTCATTTTGTTGGTCGTAATCTTCATAGCTATACGTGGTCCTCACGTATCTGTAGAGTTGTATGAGGGTCACATTTATATCCCCTTCATACTTGATCTCGTCGACTTTTATTATTTTGGGGGCGACGGGGGAACCCAAAAGTGGATCTAAAGTCCGGATCACGAAGGATCGAAACTGGTTCCAGGTACTCTCTGGCGTATTCTGTGTCACCATTTGGTGAATAAATTCTTTAAAGGTAGGCTTATCAACAAGTTGGGAAACGGCTTCTCCCAACTGTACAATATGCAAAATTGCCATGGCGATTTTTTCGCGGTCATTATGAAGTACCACATCGTACACTGGCTTTATTATGTCTAAGTAACTGGTGATATCATATGTGTTTACATCATACTTGGGAATGTGTGCGAGTGGCTGAAGATTTCGCGATGTTGCCATGCTTCTACTGTTCCAAACTTGCAGTGTAATGCAACCTTTTATCCGAATCAAGAACCACCGCTGCCGCCAATGTTATGCCCTGTTTTTCTACAGGTTTAACTTGGGTAATGTGAGTTCTAAATTGACTGGGTATATAAGGCTGCATGCACAATACAAGATATGAGGAATAGAGAACACAAAGAAACACATGGTAGCAAGTTACATGATCACGTTTATTGATATACCACTGCAGAATACTTGTGTAAGACAATATAATAGAATTGAACAACACTAGCATAAGTGGATCTGGATGGAGCCTAGTCTCCCACTTCCAACGTTCAGGTATTAATCTTCTGATCACTGGCTTTGATTTCACAGGTTTATATACCGAAGACCATCAATGTTACTTATAGATTCATATTCAGTTAGATTTATTACTGGTAGCTCTGGTGCACAAGTAGTAGTTCACAGACTAGATTAGACACACGTATTTTTAGAGCACGGGAAATCTAGTAACCTCAGGGGGTACTGATCTAAGTTTTATATCCTTGTCTCAGAAATACATAGAACGCAAATCAGTGGGCGAACGTTAGATATCACTAGAGTTTTAATATCTGAATAAAGTAATTACGAGAGTCAAGGTCGCCTGTTAATTAAAGAGCACTGATCGCTTAGTACGTCCCAAATGGAATGGTTAAGTATGAATTACACTGGGCAAGGTCTTAGCCACTTCGTAGAAATATTAATTAGTGAATCTAAAACAGCACAGTAATATGTAGTACTGCTAAAGGGAATCTTGGGTAGTATCTGATGGGTCTGGTCCTGGTTATCTTGCGTCCATGATGTTGGGGGCTAACGACTGGTTCCGCGGCCGTCCAGGGGGGCCATATGTGTGAAGTTCTTCAATACGTGGGCAGGTCCTTCTATCCAAATCTGCCACGGAGTCTGCCGGTTCTGGGATCTCACTCCGGAACAACACAAGGGCAGAGCTAGAAATTAACTGCAGGGTAGTGACCCCTGGTTGGTGTCTAGCTTTCAACTGATTTGACTGGGGGCGGGAGTTAGATTTATAGGCTCGGTTCTGGACCCTGTAGACAGTAGGGACTCGAGTCTTATGGACTTAATTGAGCTCTCAATAGATATGGGGACTAGGTAAGATGGTATTTACTGTTGTGGCACAGGGCGATAGGAAGCCTTTATATTTTCATATAACTGAGCCTTAGTAAGAGGTACTATTTTGGCTATACTGGACGTATTTAGGGGAGAGAGACTGGATCTACTTTGCGAGGAGGATGGGGACAGCTGTGATAGGAGCGTCTCTCTAGATTGTTCAATCTTCATTCTATGGTATAGCTGAGGTGCTAATTTAGTGATCAGAGCATGCAAGAAAGGTAAATGGTTTATTGTGAGTTAATAGAGGTTAGTAAAGGTGTTAGTCATTCATGGTTAGTTCATTGATAGGAAGAATTCCTGTGCTACCTGGCAATGACTCGAAAGTCAAAACAGGGGCCAGGTATACCTCCGCGGGGGTGGGGGTCTCCCTCCTCGGGTGGGCAAAAAGGGGGAGCTGGGCGCCCTCTCTCTGATATAGTCGTCCGGCGGCTGTGGCTAGGGGCTTGCCATATTACCAGTGTTTGTAATAACCCTCTGTGTATGAGACAGATGTGAGTGTCTTTAATACCAAAACCGAAGGTGCCTTAGCTAGCTGGTTTTACTCGGCTGGTTGTTAATTGTAGGGTTTGCTGGATATGGTGGAGACGGGGTTGCTAACTCTGCCACATTTATCTGGAAGTATGGCAATAGAAGTTAGTTACTGGCGGGGCGGCTAGCCTCGCACCGACGACCATTGGGTGCAGGGTTGTGAATGTGTTGTAAGAGAATAGATGGCATGCAAGGGGCTAGTAAAGTTCTAATGTTGTTCTGGCCTACTAAGTGAAGGTAGGCTGGATAGGAGTATATATATAAAAGGTTGGAGAGCGTTAGTAACGGACAATTCAAGGATCTTCAAGAGGTATGAGAGAGAGGCTAGGTCGGACAAGAGTCGAGAAGCGCGGGTGTCTTAATGAGAGGGGGGGGGAGTTCAAGGGCTACAGGGAAATTTTGCCCCTAAGGTCCCTGGGCGTGGCGGTGGCATTAGGCTACAATTGATATGGAAGTTTGAAAAGGCAGTAGAATACGTTAGCCAAATGCTACCGGGGAATGCAACTATGGGGTGGTATATGAGTCTGGAAAAGATAGAGTTATGTGATCAGTCAGAGGGTTATGGATACTATTAGTTGGCCCTGGAACTGCGTTTTCTATTAAATATAAAATACCAACCACAGCGGCAGTTCGTAGGGGTACTTAGTTATTGTTTCGGGGTACTTATGACAGATACTGGTAACCAGGTTATCTTATACAATCTCTGGTTGGGGTAAGAGGTGTAAGACACGAAATAAATTGGCATAGTGTGGGCTGTGGATACGAAGGAGGCAAGGGGAAGACGTATGACAATTGTGGAAAGTAAATGGAAAAAGGTACTTAACCTAAGGATTGCATACATAGATTTATGGGGCGATGGGTCTTCAGAAGCTTAGTCTGGCAAGACAAGATGTTAGGGAATGTTAATATTAATACTTAGTTACTAGAGGAGCAATGCAAGGGGCGACTGAGCACGGGTTACATATATCTATACTCGTCATGGAAAATGATATAAGAGGTCTAGGGACAAGCGTGGGTGTTTGAACTTCTAAGATATATAACATCTACTTCTCGGATGTAAGAACATACATAGATATATTTATGGCTGTCTGATGTGTTGGCATTGGCTCAACGTCGGGACAGGGCATGTTTTTAATATGAATGTATATTCCTATTCATCATCTTTGTAGCAAGGACAGTGCCGCTATGTCGTATCAATGCTGGTGGCAGTTAATATTATAGACTTAGTTACTAGAGGAACAATGCAAGGGGCGACTGGGCACGGGTTACATATATCTATACTCGTCATGGAAAATGATATACGAGGTCTAGGGACAGCGTGGGTGTTTTAACTTCTAAGATATATAACATCTACTTCTCGGATGCAAGAACATACATAGATATAATTATGGCTGTCTGATGTGTTGGCATTGGCTCAACGTCGGGACAGGCATGGGTGTTTTTAATATGAATGTATATTCCTGTTCATCATCTTTGTAGTTAGGAGTGTAGGACACGAGGGGGTTAGTGTACGTGAGGTGTGGAAAATGGTCAGTTTTAGAAAAGGTAAATGGGTGTGTCCTGGAGCTGTTTAGCCCTGCGGGCTTGGGCCTGGCTGAAATGGCTGGCTCGGTCAGCTGGTCCTTTCGTTCTGTGGACCTTTCCTTTGGTGTTTCTGTGTGGTGTTCGTTCATGGCTTCTGTGGTGGGCTTCTCGTTCTGGGGCATTTTAGCCATAAACAATGTTAAGGCACATCGTCAATGATGAAGGGGCCACTAATAAATATGTATTTATTGATGGTGGGAATGTGTTGAAACTCGTAAGCACCTCAACAATTTAAGTTAAGTAGATATACTGTAAGTTTGAATTAGGCGCTAGTATTAGACTAAACTATATATCTTAATAAAAGATATGTATTCTTTTGTATTAAATTTCTATGGGTTTATTATCCATAATTACTGTATATTTGGTTATCATTATAATTTATCCGGTATATCTTGTAGCTAGTTAAATGACGCATTAACACACAAAGAGCGGGTGGTAGGGTATTTTACACTGTGCCACCCAGCGGGGGGTTTTTACCCTAAATAGGGTTGTTTCCGTGCTCATTTTCATGCATAAACAAGACTCAGAGCGTAAAACAAGTATCTATCCCTGAAAGGGCATAAACAGATCTTTCCAATGACACCTGAACCATCCTTGTACGACCACTGATTATCTTGCAACGATCGTGCAACACGAGTGCAAAAAATCTAAAATAAGGTAATTTCCGTACATAATTCCCTGTGTAGCGAGTGAGAGGAGGGGGCGAAAGGTAGAATACAGTTCAGTACATCCACGGCGGTCATGGGGAGCAGTCATAAGGTTACTACGCTCGTCCCACCGCTCAGCTCTCTCTCTCTCAGCAACATTACGTGCTGTAAATGGCACTCGACAGATGTCGTGCACTGCCACATAATCCAAATTTATTTAACTCGACAGATGTCGTGCGCCATTGGTTAAGGGTTAACGCCTTACGAGCGGGCCCGTCAGTAACTTCTACCCGCCCAGCAGGTGGTTTTACCCTAAACAACCTTATTTCTGTGCTCTTTTTCATGCATAAACAAGAGCCAGAGCGTAATACAATTATCTATCCCTGAAAGGGCGATAATTGAGCTTTCCAATGACACCAGAACCATCCTTCTATGACCACGCATTCTCTTTAACGATCGTGCAAGACGAAGGAAAAATCCCTAAAATACGGTAATTTCCTTACATAATTCCCTGTGTAGCGAGGTAGTGAGTGTGGATGTGTGTCGAGGGGACTGCAGTTGCCGCTCGGGACCCGTGCCGAACGGTCAGAGCCGACCTACGCTCCTCCCACCGCTCGTCTCTCTCTCAGAGCCAATTATTGCCCAAAATTGCACACCGCCTTAAGTCGGTCCCCGCCACATAGTCCTTTCTTCTCTAGACCGACTTAAGTCCGGTCCCGCCAGTTAAGGGTTAATGAATAGGATATTCACTGCGCATGCGTCATTTTTGGGTAACTGGCGGGTCCCCCGCCGAGAGTCCTCAGACTCGCTTTGAATACAACCTCAGCAACAACCCCTTCTAGCCACTCCCACTACAACCACTTTATTCATGCTAAGTCATTCTAATTCTTAACTCTTAGTGGCCACTATAGCTTCTATCTATTCCTAATTCTATCTTTGAGCTATCCATCACTATCAACATCTAAATTAAATTAACACTTATAAGTTCTTGGTAAATTAGACTTTGTTTATTCCCAAATTCATATACATCATTATATCTGCACTATCTTGACTGATTATTATTATGTAAGACTCTCACCTCTACAGTCTTCAGAGATTTTCAAGGAAGTCTCCACCCATCTGCTGAAGCCTATAGGTCTGGATTGTAAGAGAGAACTTAAGACACTGGTGAAATGGCTCCTTACTTTAATCCCATGATATGAGAGCATAAGACACTGGTGTAATGGCTCGTTTTTCATGTAAGACCCTCACCTCTACAGTCTTCAGAGATCTTCAAGGAAAATTATAGGTTTGATTCCCGGAGGGAAGTAATGAAAACCTAATATATAGTAGGGCTCCGTAATCATTGACGATATGCCTATTAGTATAATAGTCTCCCATCAAACGCCGCAGTCGCTAGTTTGAATCTACCGCAAGGGAGGACAGGAGTACTATACTTCATAAGGGTAACGCTCATTCTCTTATGGAATCGTCTTATGATCGGGTACTCAACTACGAAAAAACTTTGTAAATAAGAAAAAAGAAAAATTAACATAAAAATTGTTATAGTAAAGCTTTCCAATGCGTGGATTTCTTGTGTGTGGATTCCTAACTCTGGCCCTCTAGCGGCCATATACTTTCGCCACTGACATATTAAGAATAAACTCAAGAAATCAAGCGAATGGGAAGGGGATGGCAGGGAGGACCCTACATCGTCAATGATTACGGGGCCCTACTAAATATTAGGTTTTCATTACTTCCCTCCGGGAATCAAACCTATAATTTAATCGTGGCCCCTCCATCATTGACGCTATGCCTGATATCTAAGACTGGAGGGGGATCATTCGTGACAATATCAGAACCACCAACCTAAATACCATAGGTGAAAAAGAATCTGTATAACATTTTAAGTTTTTTATTGTGTACATACAATATAAAAATAGGAAAGAAGGCAAGTAGTGCGTTACTTCAAAGAAGATCTGCTTGTTCATGACTGGATCTACACTTGAGATCTATTGCATTAGTGAGAACACCCTTGTTACTCTCATGAATTGAACATGAACTCTTTGGATTATGGTCTGGCCTTAAAAATATTTGTACAATATAATCTGTTTGTACATTCTGTTAATACTATATAGATGCAACTATGATACATTTCTTAAGAATACAAATAAAATTTGATTGAACTGTATAACCAGTTTGATACATATCACAGCTCGTGATTTATCATAATCTCCGGCGGAGGGGTTTTAGTGGGTCTTTGGGCTATTTTGCACATCCCCCCCCCCTTTTTTTAGCCTTACCCCTTCCTCCCCGGGTGTCATTTTAATATGACACCACGGCAGATGGGCCGGTACCCGGGTGTCATTTTAATATACAGTAAGCTTGAAGGCCTATTCAGCTTGGCCGTGCGTCCGACGCATGTAAACAAAGCCGATCGTTGCGTCACCGCACCTCCGAAAACAAGAAGGAGAAGACTCTTTTGTTATTGTATGTCTGTATGTCGTTGTTTCAGTAGTGAAAAGATCGTCATATTGCTAACATTGCCTGAAAATGCTCTCCACTAAAATCGTCATCACAACTGAACCAGTTGACTTAGAGAGCTCTACTCAACGCCAGTCTACAGATTGGAAACCGCACTACATTTATAGATGCGTGGGAAATTTCTAGCAGTTAAAATTAACCAAAATACGGTAGCCTAGGCCTAGACGTTTTTCGGCCAGATCGCTCGGGTATGCCACACTGTCATTAGGAGAGCTAGCCCGGGCCAGGAGGGTTAATAACCTTACATAATAATAGCACATGGACTACGAGACCCGCTGCCGCAATGCTACACAGGTCCGCTTTGGTTTATCCAGGGCGACTGACAGGTATCGCGTCAAGAAAGTGTGATTAGACGCCCACAACTGAGTGTTGGCTATGTCGTCAACGGAATTTTTTTGCATAAATCGAAGGAAGACGGCCCACTTTCTAATATCGTGGGCTCTGCCTAGTACGCCGGGATTACTTTCTTTAATGACATCTACGAGTAAAGAAGCTAATTTCCTTCTCGTGACGCGAGTACCTGTTTGGTTGATCCATAGGAAGCCTGGCTGTTGAGGTTGTGTTTACCCTCATGAACTTAACTAGAGCTTGTACCGGGCACAATATGTGACGTGTATGTCCACATTTAAGTGCCGGGACTGAGAATTCTGAGAAAACATGATACTCTGTTACCTGTCGCCAAAGCCATAAGGAACACAGCCTTCTTAAGTAATGATTCGAAATCCGGCGCATGGTTATACTTGCGCGACTGAATCAATGACAAAGCTTTGTCTAGCGACCAGGTAGGCATGAGCTGACGCGGTGGTGGGCGTAGTTTGAAACATGCCCTCATGAACCCTTTCTCCTCAGCCAGTGGTATGGATAGACCAGTAAGGTCGTAAAAGGGATTTCTAATGGCAGATAAGTGATTCTTTAACCCGTACAGCCCCAGCGACGCGCCTGACGCGTCGGCGATGTATGTAACGCACAGCCCCAGAGACGCGCCTGGCGCATCACCCTAATTGCGCCGACCGTAACCTCAGGTGTAGCCACTCAAGAGGGCTCAGATTTGTATGGGAACTGTGTACGTATCCCACGCAACCGTGCCGATGGTTGAAAACTCTCAAAGTCCACGTGCGTGCGCGTGAGTGCGCAATAACCTGGTTTTTTGGGGTAATTGCCTTCAATTTTTTACTCTTGTAAAATACGTTTCCGGGGGCTCTGTAGGACCATTCTTTAAGCTTTTTGAGCGGTTTTTCGTGGTTTTTCCTTCATTCCTAACCCATTCGCTATTGTTTCTGGAATAAAACCATTTTTTGAAAACCGGCCGGGTTCTGGTGAACAAACATTACAAAACTAGCCGGGGCTGGACGGGTTAATGTAATAACTGAGAAGCACTTCTGTTCAAATAAATAATTAAGTATTTAAAAATTAAAGCCACTGAGGCATCAGTTTGTGCTGTTTCTACTATCCAGGTTGTGAAAGTTTTCCAATGTGATTGGTATTGTCTCCTGGTGGACAGAGTATATTGATTCAGAAATTTACTAGTCACACTTTCTCCATACTGAGTTAGCCATTTGGCATTGTAAATGTCCATAAGGCAAAAGTTAGTGAGGTCTGAAGGTTGCCAATTGTCTCCAAGTGGAAGGCAGAGACCGGGAGTGACACCGGGTTCCTGCACCACGTTTGCAAATGGTGGTACCACACCTGAGCCGGCCATATTGGGGCGATCGTCAAGACTATGCCCCGGTAACCCCATAATTTGTGAACTACTTGACACATGAGTGAAGCGTCTGGAGGAGGAAAATTATAGATTGAATTCCACCTGTTCCAGTCCTCCAGTAAAGCGTCTGGACCCCCAGCCGGAGTTACTTCCCGGCGAGTTAGGTAGAGAGGTAGTCTGTGATTTCCCTCGGACGCAAAGAGATCCACTTGTGGACGGTATGGCTCTGCAATCATCTCGTTGAAGATGGTTTGCTTGAGAGCCCATTCTACTGAGGTACTCTGTCTTTGAGAAAGGGCGTCCGCCCAGACGTTCGCCACGCCCGGGAGGTAAGATGCGTGTAGATGGATGCTCAGCGATTCGGCCAGAGCAAAGATCTGTTCTGACAAGTCCATCAACTCTCGAGACCTCGTTGACCCTTTTTTCTGAATGCAGTGGACTGCATTTATGTTGTCCATTCGAAATGCTATTGACTTCCCTGCAATGAAGAGCCGTGAATTTGAAGGAAAAATAACGGGACTAGAAGCTCTTGCTTGTTGATGTGAAAAGTTACGTCTTTGGACCACAGCCCCTGAGCTTGGTGGCCTAGGTTGGACTGATAACCCCAGCCTATTAGTCCTGAAGTATCTGTGTCTATACCATACCGTAGGTGGAGGAGAAGCCCATGTCATTATAGAGTGCAATGTTTCGGTCTTTGCCCAGACCGACAGTAAGTTGTGAATTAATTGAGGAATAGGCCATAGTTTTCCCGCCGGCAACAGTGGGAAAAATTTGTAGCCCTCCATGATTAATCTCTTTACTTTCAACCAGACCAACTTCACAGTTAATTGGACCCAGTTGAGCGACCGACCAGGGACTCCCACGTCTTCCTCGTTGTATCCAGACTGTGGAGAAAAAACAGTTTCCTGCGAAATCTGTTGCGATTGTCCACACTCTAAGTAAGAGTTGGATTGGCAGTGTCCCAGACCAGCCCTATCCACTGAATTTCTCTTGTGGGAATAAGGAGAGACTTTACCAAGTTGACCTTGAACCCTAGAGTTTGTACATGGTGTAATACTTGTTTGACATGGAAATGACACAACTCCTCTGACTCTACTACTACTAGCCAGTCGTCTAGATACCACAACACCTTTATATCTTGAGCTAGCAACGGCATGGGGGCCTGCATGCCGGACTAATTTTGTATCTTGAGCTAGCAACGGCATGGGGGTGGGCCGGACAAATTTTTTGAAAATTCTCGGTGCCAGGTTCAAACCGAAAGGCATTCTCTGAAAGACGTAAGTCTGATCCTCAAGGCGAGGATTTTTTGGAACCGTTTGTTAATGGGGACATGCCAATAGGCGTCTTTCAGGTTTAATGAGCACATCCAACATTGCGACGGGATTGTGAGCCTGATTTGATTCACTGTAAGCATCCTGAAGGGTGAATTGTGAATAGGTCTGTTCAGACACAATAGATCAACTACTGGTCGCATCTGCACACTGTCCCTCTTTGGCACTAGAAAAAGTCTGGAGGTGAAAACATGGCAAGTTGGATCTACCGGGACAATGATCTGCTTGGTGATCATTTCCTGGACAAGTGACTCCACCTCTAAAGAAACACTGTTGAATTCTAGAGTTTGACGTAGACAAGGTCGCCGGAGCCACCGCCAAGTTATGCCCTTGCTTACCACTGTCCGGGCCCAGGCCCTGCGGCATGCCTGGAACGACCCAGTTTCTGTACTGGGCCTGTTTGGCAGGACAACTCTCGAATCCAACTCGCCTGCGGTAGGCCCCGGGAGAGAGAGAGTATAACTGACTAGTTTTTTGGTGGTGGTGGTGGAGGGGGATTAGGCCACTGGCTAGGTTTGGCAGGTGTCTGTCAGAGATTAGGCTTTTGGTGAGACTTACCTCTATAGCCTGAATATTTACCTTGCTTTGGTTTGTGCTGAATACCTCCCTGCTGTTGAGGCGGCCTGGGGTCTCGAAAGGACTGTTTAGTATGAGCAGGTTGGGGCTTTCCGCCGCCTTTGGGTTTAGAGTAAAGTTTCTTAACCCGGGAGCTGCTGGAAGACTTTTAAGAGTTCCCCCAGCAGACTGCGGGAAGACTCTTAAGAGCAGAGCTTTTAAACGCGTACCAAAACCGCGCGTTTATAGCCAGGCGGCTGAAAATTGGTGTGGGTATAATACTACATGTCAACTCTCGACACCACCCCGCCACACGCTCGCCCCGCACTCAAGCACCACCGCGCCAGTAACCAAGCACTAGTCATGGAGCCCACACGTCCCTCACGCTCGCTCCCTGATGACACAACCAGCCCTACTTCTGGTGGTGTTAGCCGCCGTGGAAGGCAGAGGGTGGCTGCTAAAGACCCTAGCTACCAGTACGACACGCCCTACAGCTCTGAGGACGAAAGACCAGCACCCAAAGCACGGAAAACACGTGCAAGCACGGCAAATGTACAGAGGTCATTGGTGTTTCGGGACACTGCCACCACGACCCAGGCCACTGCAACAACCACTACCACCACCACTGCCACCACTGCCACCCCTGCCACCGGTACCAGCAATGCAGGAGGCCGCCCTAGGGCTGCAGAACCTGCGGGGGCAGGAAAAATTAAAGGCACGGGCGTAGGGAAGAGAACCCGTACGCCAGCCACAGTGACCCTACCACCACCACCACCAGCCCCTGGCCCGGCTGCCCCTGCTGCCCCTGCTGCCCCTGCCGCCCCTGCTGCCCCTGCCGCCCCTGCTGCCCCTGCCCAAGGAAAAGGGAAGGGGAAGGGGAAAGGGAGAGGGAAAGCGACTGCTGGCGCTGCTGCCCCTACCGCCCCTGCCCAAGGAACAGAGAAAAGGGCGACAGGCACGACCATCATCTTGCCTGCCTCCAGGGCCACAAGACCACGCACCACTGCTGCCCCTGCCGCCGCCCCTGCTGTCCCTGTCCATAAGACTCCCGCACGTGCTAGAGTGACCCGGAAAACTCTGACACCATCAAAGTATGCCGCCCTGCTCTTTGATGGTGATTCGCAGGGCATTGGCAGCCCGGGTTTCGACGACGAAGCCCTAGGACGGGACCAAGGGTGGGGGGATTTGGGAGTGGACAGTGGGAGTGAGTCCGACGTCGGTGACGAGAATGAGGAAGGGCGTCTGTCAAGTGAAGAGGAGGGTGATGATGATGCAGTGCTGTATCGCGACCATGGAAGCGATATTTCAGACGGTGAAGCAGACGCAGACGACATTCCGATCCCTGGGCTGCCTTCGTTCGATTGGTCTGACGGGGTCAATTTTGTACCTGACGTGCCCCAGTTCAATCCTGGGACGTCAGGTACAACTGACGACTGGCCCTGTGACGAGCAAGCGAACGAAAGCGACTTCTTCCTCGCTTTTTTCGATATGGAGGTAATGACGTACATCGTTGCCCAAACAAACGCCTACTACAGGTGGGTGTTTGGCAGATTGGACGTCATTTCTCCAAAAGCGAGAATACGAGGCTGGGTGGATACGACTGTGGAAGAATTCATGACGTTCTTTGCCTTGTTGTTCCTCATGCCTCTGTGCAAGAAGCATGTGTTGCAACACTATTGGAAGCACGACCCTCTCATCGCCACCCCAACTTTCAATAAGTTCATGACTCGCGACAGATTTTTGTTGCTGCTAAGATTTATGCACTTTGCAGACAACGAAAATCCTAACAGGATTGACAGGATATGGAAAGTTCGGGATGTGTTCACCATGATGTTGGAGAGGTATAGGAAATACTTTTACCCCTTCCTCAATTTGGTGATTGATGAATCGCTCGTGCTCTTCAAAGGACGTCTTGTTTTCAAGTAGTATATCTCCTTGAAAAGGCATAGGTTCGGAATCAAGCTCTTTGTTTTGTGTGACTGTGAAACTGGAATAGTGCTTGACATAATCGTGTATACAGGTACTGACATTGACATACCGAAAGCCGCTGCCAATGACCCCATGGGCATGTCAGGTGCCATCGTCAGGAAAATGTTGGCACCTTACCTGGGCAAAGGCCACATCATCTACATTGACAACTGGTATACTTCTCTTGCTCTCTGCCAGTTTTTTCATGACAACCAAACGGGGTCATGTGGGACTGTCAGAAAGACAAGAAAGTTTATGCCTAAGTTCACCGGTAATGTCATTCCTCTGTCAGATGCCTCCTCCAGTGACACACCTTCTGAAGACGACCTGGCCCTGGAACACCGCGAGAGGCATGTGCGAAGAAGGCGACGAAAGTGGCAGAAATACAAGCAGCTCGAAAAGTGTGGGAAAGTGATAGCCCTGAAGTGGAAGGACAAACGAGACGTCCACCTGCTTTCCACCGTCCACACAGGTGCCCAGATGGATTCTGGCAAAATCCACTACCGAACCAGGAAGACCATCTACAAGCCCGACATGGTAGTGGACTATACCAAGAACATGCGCCTGGTGGACAAGTCTGACTGTCAGCTGTCAGGCGTTGAGTGTCTGAGGAAGACTGTAAAGTGGTATCACAAGCTCTTCCTCCACGGACATTAGTTCCAGGGCAGTAATTCCCTTTCCAATGTTCCCTTACCCTCTCTAAACCACTGTTTGGACACTTGATCCTCAGTGTTTTGGAGGACAAGCAACCTAGAAGGGTCACTAGATCTGTTGTTGCTTGATTTCCTTTGTACTCCACCTAGTTGACATCACGATGCTCAACGCCTACAACTTGTGGTTGGTGAAGAGGGAGATGTCCCCAAACCAGAAGCTGAAATTCCGGGAGTTCGTCTACAACGTCTCATACCAATTCCTGGAGAAGTATGGCACCACCACTCACAGACGTACGGCATGGCGTGGGGATCACGTTCCTGACCGAGTCCAGGTGGGTGTCCAAAGACACTACCTAACCAACACCGAGCTGATTGGCACTCGTCACAGGCAGGTGCAGTGCACCGTCTGCAGCTCCAGTGTCAGGAAACCCCATGTCACCAAAAGAGTCACCTCAATGTGCGCCGAGTGCAAAGTTGGACTCTGCTTGGGTGACTGCTTCAGGGACTACCACACCTTCAAGAATTACTGAGTGTCGCCCCCTGCCCTGCCCTGCCCTGGACTCGCCCTGTGCCCTGCCCTGGACTCGCCCCGTGCCCTGCCCTGGACTCGCCCCCTTCCCTGCCCTGCCCTGGACTCGCCCCCTGCCCTGCCCTGCCCTGGACTCGCGCCCTACCTTACCTGACCTGGCCTAATTGATCACGCTACCTCATAATGTAACATATATATTATATAATGTATAAGTTCCAAAGATGTCCCTGTGATATAGCTTTTACATTATATAATTGTATGTTTCATTATTTAGTTTATAAGCTTCAAAGATTTACATGTAATATGCCTTCTTTTTTTAGTATATCAATATACAGTATATGTTTGTTATTAGCCTAAGTAATGTGTATATAATTATTTTCTTACCTCAAATGAATTGTGCAAAAATAAATATGTTTCAATAAATCCTGTCAAACCTAAGATATTAACAAAAAAACAATAAAAAAACAAAAAAACAAGGTCATGTCATTGTATTCTTACAATATGATATATTCTATGAATATTTCATATTGTTTGAATACAATGGCATGATCTTGTAAAAAAAAAAATTATCAAAAATGTTCTAGACAATATAAAACCTTCCCCATAACCCCCTCCTGGATTCGATGCCACTACCCTACCACACTTTGAGTTTTCCAGTCCGCGACCTTACCAACCATGCCACAGGAGCTCATACCAAATATCACTCAAAACTTTGTGTCTACAATCGAAATGACAATATACAAAACAAAATGAATTATCCCACCAATTTACGTTTGTAAATTGATGGGCTTATCAATTATATCATGCAATGGTTTATAAAAGTTTGTCTCTGTCAAGAATTAGTAATTATATAACTTTATTCTGTCAAAAATTGCCCAAACACTCAGCAAAATTGCCCCTCTCAGTGTGACTCCACTCATTATCACACGGTCAAGCGGTCACGGGGTGACCCTTGCCGCTCCTTGATGCTCCAGCCACAGCAGCTCTGTCTGGGAGCAAAATTTATATAAATATAATAATGCCTAAAATACTCTTCACAAATACATTTGTATTGTATAATATTCTAAATAAAAATTAATAATAACTGTGGGTGTCGAAAATTGCTCAACCAGCTTTCTTATGTCTCGCCTATGCGCGTATATTGGATTATACATAGTCATGACTGTCATACAAATACTTGCAGTAGGTCTCGAATATACATTTAGATTGCATATTACTTGGAAATAAATAAATATAAGTTTCTCTGGTGGCAATCTACCCTTTCGCAAGTGTAAGGAGACACCAGTCTATATTTAGCCCTCTATCACAAAAGGCAATCTGCCTGTGTGAATTGGTGGTCAGTAAGACCAACCTCGTTGCTGGTCTATAATATAGTACTTTATTTACAGTCAATGGCCTACATGTTTCTGTGGTACTTCACATGTGTCTAAAATGCAATTCTGAAGTCCATTTATACGTACGGCAAACGCATGTCTCAGTTTCTCTCTCTCTCCATTCCTGACTCATGTTATTGTAGACCTCTTGGTGGCAACGAACACCAGACACCTAGACATAAGGTTCAAAATCCCAAGACATCCATACGCCTGGGGCGCCTCCACAATTATGACACAGCTGCATATGTTTACTGCCTTCACTCTCTCCACGACTCACTCCCTGCCTCCCTCCCTCCCACCCACCCCCACCCACCCTTTTAGGCTTCCGTCTGCTAGAAAATCATTGATAATGTGCGTAAATATCGCATGAATTGGTCTATATGCGGTATATATATTGATATATGGCACGTTTACATACGTACAAGTCTGTATTATAGCATGACAGTGCTCTAAGTACAAGATATAAGTGATATTTATGGCGTAACACACCCTCTCCCCCTTTCATTCCCACCCCTACCCACCCTTTTAGGCTTCCGTCTGCTAGAAACTCATTGATAATGTGCGTAAATATCGCATGAATTGGTCTATATGCGGTATATATATTGATATATGGCACGTCTACATACGTACAAGTCTGTATTATAGTATGACAGTGCTCTAAGTACAAGATATAAGTGATATTTATGGCGTAACACACCCTCTCCCCCTTTCATTCCCACCCCTACCCACCCTTTTAGGCTTCCGTCTGCTAGAAACTCATTGATAATGTGCGTAAATATCGCATGAATTGGTCTATATGCGGTATATATATTGATATATGGCACGTCTACATACGTACAAGTCTGTATTATAGCATGACAGTGCTCTAAGTACGAGATATACGTAATATTATAGTGCAAACCACACTCTCAGCTCATAAATTGCCGCCAAACCTCCAACCCATCTTCATTCCCGCCTAAAAATTCTCTTATAATTCCCTTATATATTGCAATTTTTGGTCACTATGAGGCATATTCATTGTTATATGGGTGGCCTACACACATATACATACTCTACATAGCCTAAAAGTGATCAAAAACAGAGATATACGTGATAATACGCGGTAACCCACCCCCTCCTCCCTCTCCTTCTATCCCCTGGGCGCGTGAAAATTCGGCAGGGAAATCTCGCCGCTTGATGACAATCTAGCCGCGCGGTGCCATTCGCTCCACATTTTTCAACTACGGACCATTCCCCCACCGCCCCCAGACATTTTTGGGGGGGTCAAATATATATGGGCCGATGCACGCAAACATTCCCTACACGATGATGTACTTTTTATCGAAATTGGCAATGGGTCCCAAAATCATCATAGGTGCGCACAGTATTACCCTGTAGAAAACCCCCTGTGCGCCGTGGAGAGGTTAAAGGGCTCTTTCTTAGGCTGGGAGGTACTCTGCTTCAAGCCATCTACCATATTGAACACTACACTCCATGTTTCCGCACTGAGAAGGGAGGCAGTTAATACCGGGAAAGAGTTACTCGGCGGCCTATGTCGTCCTGCAACTTCTTCACCAAGTAAACCCTCAAGTCCTGACGTGCTCTAACCGCCTCCATGATAGCTATTCTGATATCCCCTAAAGACTGAATATAGTTCTGCAAGAGGATCCTACGTGACAGTTCCGTATCTTTCCGCACATGTTATAGTTCTCGTGAGTGACTGGGCAACCTGGCGACTTACAATTAAGGTATTGAGAGAACAGTAAAAGCTTTGTTACGTAGCTTGAAATCTCTGTCTAAATGGGCTGGAGGAGGTGTAGAAAAAGGGTCATGCAGTTCATAAAGTGATAGTTCGGGATCTGCTAGGAATTCAAATAAAGCTGGTGACCCCCTTCCCCCCCCCCCCCCCCGCCTTGTTAACAGGTAAGTTAAGAGAACCATGAATTAATTTCTTGGGGAATCTGATGGGAATATTTAGAAGTAATGGTGGATGCAAACACTTGCGCCTCCAGTTCCCAGTCCACCCATGGACCTACACTTACCTGCCCCACCTGCAAGACTGGCATATGTGTGTCTGATCGAACACCGGGATTGTATCCAGTTCCGGCGTAAGCGCATTAAGAGCTTTAATGTCAATTCCTACAGGAATTTGTTTTTACACCATACCCGAAAGAGGATTTATGGAGTTCCGATCTTACTCTCAACCATATGAACAATTTTACCAGCACACCTAAACTTCGTTAGATGCGGGAATAGCCTCCCGAAAATATCAAGCCCTGGTGGGGGCTCGAACTCTTGACCCTTGGGTTGTGAGGCAGACACCTTACCAGTTAGACTAACGGCCCAGTTGGCAACTCGCTTGAGCGGCTGGCAACTCCACAACCCAATCCAAGCGTTTCTCACATACACTCCCTAGCTTTTCTCTCCTATCCCAGGACAAGGAAGGGGATAGGAGAGTACAGGTGTAGTGAGAACTCGCTTGGGTTGGGTTGTGGAGTTGCCGGCCGCTCAAGCGAGTTGCCAACTGGGCCGTTAGTGTGCCTGCGCATGTCTAGCACAAGGTGCGTGTATGCACCGCTCAGTGAAGTTAACTCACCATTCCAGTTCACCTCTCTGACAGACACCGGTCATTCGGCTCAGGCTTGTTCCTCTCTGTTCGGAGCCTTCGCTTCCCGGAAGGTGAAGTACCGGTAGTGTAAAGTCAGTGAAAATAGGTTAGCCTAAACAGTAATCGGATGCGGAAATACCCTGAGCCGACCAGGCCAAGAGGGATATCTCTATTGGTCTAACTGGTAAGGTGTCTGCCTCACAACCCAAGGGTCGACAGTTCGAGCCCCCTCCAGGGCTTGATATTTTCAGGAGGCTATTCCCGCATCTAATGAAGTTTAGGGGTGTTGGTAAAATTGTTCAGATGGTTGAGAGTAAGATCGGAGCTCCATAAATCCTCTTTCGGGTATGGTGTAAAAACCAATTCCTACATAAGCATTTGGTATGGCCTTAATGGTAACATCTAATAACCTCCCTTCAACGTCCTTAGCCCTAAGCTTTCTACTCTTATTGATCTCAATGGTTCAATCACTAGGGACCGGTAGATCCCCCGATACGGTAACTTAATTGTGCCAGATGCGGTTTCTGTGGTATTGACGGAATCCATGAACAATCTGGCCCGTAACGGAGAGGCATAGGGCCTTTCCTCTGCGGGAGCTTATCAAGAGGGGGTGGAGTAATGTCTGCAATGACACGGACGTAAGTGGTAGTCTAAGAGGCCGGCACTGGTGTGCTTCTGGCCGTGGTCTTCGCCGGAGTTACGTTAAACAAAGGCAAAGAGGTATGGGGATGCAAAATACCTGCGGGTTCTAAAGGCCGTACCGTAGAATAAACTGGGGGAACTACCGGTGTATTAGTGGAAGGAGCTTGAGAAGTAGGTACCTGATACTGCCGCATCACTCTGTGTAGAATATCACTTGGATCATCAGTGGTAACACACTTACTGTGGGATCCTCGAGAGGACTGAGACCCTTCTTCCAACTCTTCTCCCTGATTAACTGGCTGAGCAGAGGACAGATCTATGTCCTCCAGCTCTTCTGGTAATATTATCACTTTCGGCGTTGGTGGCCGGGGTTCAGGTATTTGGTCCGCCAGTGGCCACACCAGATCCGGGACTGATGAGGTATAAGTATATGATTATATCTCTCATCCAGTTTGCAATGCAAAATATATAGTTATAATATTAAACCTGATCAGTGTTCTATTATGAAATTATATGTATAAGAACTAAACTATTACTTAGCCTAAATACAAGAAAACAAAAAATAACACTTAGTAATTTGCTTATTTACATAAGTTTTGTTGTGGTTTACAGTAACAGTTAGTATCGTGCCATTTTAACTCCCTCCGACATATTATGTTCCAGTAAGTCCAAGCAGGCACTTGACAAGTATTTTGGGTCTTGAATTTGGCTCATGAGTGTTGTCGAAGCCTTACATTTTTCGCGATTTCCATCCACCAGAATGCTGTTTATTGTGATGTATCATATATCAATGGAAAGAGGAATATTTATAGTACATGATAAAATAAAAAAAAATGTAAATAAATTGAAATATGAAAGTGTAAATGAGTCCGGAATACAATTATTTCCCATGCAATTGTCTTCACACCGTCCTAGCTCTAAATTGTGAGTGATGACCATATATTTTTTTTGCTCAAATATTAGTATTTTTTCTCCTCTTTCCAAATCTGAAAACAGAAATTGTTTATCTTCAATAGTTCTCAAGCAGTGACCAAATTTTTTTTTTTTTTTTAATTTATATGGTTTATAACAATTTCAATTTATTTCGTTGCTACAAAGTGTATGGTTTTAAATTTAGGCTGTATGAATACGGCAAATAATGCTGATGAGTATAAAACAAACTAGAAGTTCCTAGGACAAATACTTTTTGCGCTATGAATATTTGAAATGAAGAGCCAAAATGCAAATATTTACGCTTCACCCATCTCTGTTCCGGCGATGCTAGCCGGGTTCCGAGCTGTTCCCCACCTCGTGGTTGCGTTATTTGCTCGGATACGTATATAACTGTATATATCACCGGAATCGGAAAATTGTGCTCTTTCCAATGGTGAAAACAAAAATAATATAGCATAATTGGTTCGCGAGCTATGCGCAATTGTTTCCATGCAGTGACCGAAAAAAAAAAAATCTGATTTTGATTGATATGGTTTATAACATTTTCGCTTTATTTCGTTGCTACGAAGTGTATGGTTTTAAATTTAGGCTGAATGAATACGGAAAATAATGCTGATGAGTATAAAACAAACTAGAAGTTCCTAGGACAAATACTTTTTGCGCTATGAATATTTGAAATGAAGAGCCAAAATGCGAATATTTACGCTTCACCCGTCTCTGTTCCGGCGATGCTAGCCGGGTTCCGAGCTGTTCCCCACCTCGTGGTTGCGTTATTTGGTCGGATACGTATATAACTGTATATATCACCGGAATCGGAAAATT